>CM076574.1:1021689038-1022007346 GCA_034641835.2 Pinus albicaulis
TCTGTCTGCATCTTTATACAGTCACATATTTGCACCTTGTCACAATCATCTATCCGCATCTTTGTACAGTCACATATTTGCACCTTGTCACAGTCATCGATCCGCATCCTGATACAATCACATATCTGCACATTTACAATCATCTATCCGCATCTTTATACAGTCACTTATCCGCAGATCTCAGAGCTTTGTATGCTTCTATATATGTTACATCATGTCTCCTTTCTTCGCATTTTATACTTGTTGTATCATCTTATTTCTTGAGTCCGTGATCTGCAATTCATTTTCCTGAAAAATCATCCGAAAATCACAGAAGAATCTGAATTACTCTCTGTTTTTTTGCACAGTATATATAGGGTATATATAGTTGATCCAACCTGGAATCAAGTCAACCGGTCCAAGTGTAGTGAGGCCGACTTGTAGAGCTTCTTGAAGGCTAACTTGTAGAGTATTCCAACGATGATCTGAAGCATTATTTATGTCATGTCTTCAAGTTTGATTGGCAAGGTCTTGAGGCATACAAGTGTGACTTTACTCTTCATAAACATGACTCTTTAATTTGTACATTTATGACTAGAAGACAAATCCCTAATAGACATTAAGAAGAAGTCTATTGACATATAATAACACCTTGCTCATGAAACCCATGAAGCATACCAAAAATATACATATTATTATCTTTGTCTTCTTAATTACATAAATACATAATTACATAGTCAATATGAAGATCGATCCTAGTTACACTTTCCAACAAATACCTGGAGGGTGACCACATGTTGTGGATACCAGAGCTGTGAGCAGATCTTCTCTTCGTGGCAACTTTGAAGGATGATGGATATGTTGTCCTATTTTTTACATGACAGGTGGTGATTTATCCAATGGGAGAGAGTAAGGATGCATCACGAGTTATAGGCATCCATGTGAGCAATATGTACAAGCTAGTAGGTCATCATGTGGATGACAAGTTTGGTTGGATCTCATGTTCAGTGGCACTGCCAGAGGCATATGGAGGAGAGGATACTTCTAGTTCAGTTAAGAGACCTTCATGGTTCGAGATAACATAGGAGAGTGTTCAAGGTGGGAGAGTGAAGTCTTCTAGGAGCATAGGAGACTGCCACAGGTGTCCAGTTCAAGGACCATAACAGGTAGCAGGACCAACTCCAAAGTCAGAGGGAGTTTCTACGACAGACAATGTGATGGGTTTGTAGAGAGATCCTGGTGGTGAAGGACCTCCCTCGCGAAGAGGGAGTGTTGAAAAGTGGTAGCTCAATCGGTCCTTCTCCATGGTTTGATGTTTATCATGGGGGAGACAAAGTTGTCTCTTTAGATGTACTTTATGATATAAAGTGACTTTTAAGTCAATGGTTCTTAGCTTGATTGGTTGGGATGGTGGTTTGCCATTGCATCCACCCAGGTTCAAGTCTCCGACTACACCTATGGCTCGGCATTATAAAGCTAGAAGGATAGCCATCGTGTTGGAGTCTAGGATCACGACGCCAATTCCGGTGATCTCGAGATGCCTCGGTCTTAGGCTGAACGATGAGTTCCTGATATATGTGGCTTGTAAGCTATTGCATATATCTGGAAAGTTTGCTAGTTCCCATCAACCACTTTTCTTTTAAATAACAAAAGTGATTTTGTAATATAAAATGGTTTTTATATTATTAAAGTGAGTTTTGTACTTCGTAATTATAAAAGTGATTTTTATAATTAATAACTTAAAAAGTGCATTGAGTGAGAATATTAAATAAAGTGTATTTAATAAGTCATTAAATGAGAGTCCTAGATCTAATCTAATTTGGTTCATTAAAAAATTTAGTTAGAGAGATTAAGGTTAAGTCAAGAGAGGTAAAGTAAAAAAGACATTTAGAGGGAAGAAGGCATTGTTCATGTGAGTGATTCACATGTGAGACTCATTAATGAGTATTTTAATGAGTGTATGAGAGAAGTAGAGGAAGAGGATTGATATTTGTACAACACTAAACAGAGAGACACATTGAATGTGAAATCCAACGGGCAAGAAGGCACAAAAACCAAGAAAGGGTGTTGCACAAAAATTGAGGAAAAGAGATGTACTCTACTTGAGGAGGCCATACTATACTGGTTTACACTATACAATCAGATTTGCACATAAATGGAGTGTTATTGTAGATTACATTGGGATTCATGCAAAGTTGGCACGCAGAATGAGGCAACAAGACTGCATAGTTTTCAAGGTAGATTCGTAGTAGTTCAGTGGTTCGTACAACATGCCGTACAGTACCATACAAACTGTACGTTTCAATAGATGTCCAGATCAGTGTTTGGCACCAGAATCGAGGTGAACATGTGCATTTAATATTGTTTCATTACTGTTGTAAAATTTCTGAAGATTTTCCTTAATAAAAGATCTTTCTTTGGGTTTTTCCCTATTGGGTTTTTTCCTTATGCTTGTTCTAAAATCACCTTTGGGTTTTCCTCTATTGGGGTTTTTCTATGGGCTTGGTCCTAAAATCACCTTGTATTTAATGTTGTCTATTTTTGTTCTTTCCTTTCCAAAGTTACTTGGTACAATATTTTTACTTGTAAAATCAAAGTTAAATGTGAAGTTGTTTTGGAATTTTATCAATGTTAAAAATCAAAGTTAAATGTGAAGTTGCTTTGGAATTTTATTAATGTTAAAAATCAATGATTATATTTAATGTTGTTTATTTTTGTTCTTTCCGCTTCAAAGTTACTTAGTACAATATTTATACTTATAAAATCAAAGTTAAATGTGAAGTTGCTTTGGAATTTTATTGATGTTAAAAATCAATTACTTAGTACAATATTTATACTTATAAAATCAAAGATAAATGTGAAGTTGCTTTGGAATTTTATTGATGTTAAAAATCAATGATTATATTTAATGTTGTTTATTTTTGTTCTTTCCTCTTCAAAGTTACTTAGTACAATATTTCTACTTATAAAATCAAAGTTAAATGTGAAGTTGCTTTGGAATTTTATTGATGTTAAAAATCATTGATTATATCTAATGTTGTTTATTTTTGTTCTTTCGTCTTCAAAGTTACTTAGTACAATATTTCTACTTTTAAAATCAAAGTTATATGTGAAGTTGCTTTGGAATTTTATTGATGTGAAAAATCAATGATTACTAAGTGTTTGACAAAGTCATTGAATGAGAAGTTAATTATTTTTTAAGATTTTTTTAACAATGAAAACTATAAACCATGTTGCAGAATTTGAGTGGAACATGGATAGATCACCTGTTATCACCTCTGCAGTCTACCTTGTCTCTTTAGGCTAGCTCTCCTTTTAGCTTTGAGGGGGGACTCCCTTGCAAATCAGTAAGGCTTAAACACTATAGAGCAAGATGATATCACAAGTAATCTATTGACTAGAATGATTTATTAATAGAGAAAAACGATATAAGGGTGATGGAAGGATACATAGACCAGTGCTTATGTTTAAGAGTGATAGGTGGGGTCGTGATCACAACCATTTCTTTGTCAAATCTTCCTTTAGAATTGGATGGGTAAAGAGTTGAGGATGAAACTATCCCACTCAAATTAGTGCACTGTAAACTAAGCCACAAGGAATCTGACTTCACTAGGAGAACCTGCTCATTCCAGGAGCCCCTACCACTATAACAGTGCCACTAGTATCTCACATTAAGTTTGAAGATTCCTCCTAAAGGGCTTGTCCAACACAATAGTTTGTCTTCATGATGGAGACGGATGAGATGAATATCAAGGAGTCTAAATCTCCAAGTGATCATCTGTCCCTCAAATAGATCACTAAAGATATATATTATCATCACCAAGTTTATGCTTATAAAATTAATCAATACAAGTTATAAGCCAAAACTAAAAATAAAAACACATATAAGAATCAACCTAAAACACCAATAGACTAAGAAAAACTTTATTGAGTACCCAAGGAGAGGAATACTCCTAGTATTCAATTATGGTTTTAGAATGAAGAGACACTCCTCATTATGGGAAGAGGTTTTAACTTTTTACAATAAAATAATACTATTTTTTTAGGGAACACTATCAATTAAATTTTATTATTTTAAGTATGAGTGGTTTCCGCAGTGTATTACATTAGATATCATTTTTGGGATTCAACTGTGTTAAGTAAGTTATTCATCTATGACCATTTTCATGAGAGGTAGTCGTAACTGACTAATTTCTCATGATTTTTGAATAGTCCACTTAGCATTCATTGCATCGGGTGATGCTCACAGAGGTGAAAAAGTGCAAGTCCTGGTTACCAGGTGCAAGCCCCGGAAGTGATGATTGACGCTATGCGATTCATTTCACTAGTTTCAACCGCACTTCTCCACCCCTGTTAGCATCACTCGATGCACCGAGTGCTAAATGGACTATTCAAAAATCATGAGAAATTAGTTAGTTACGACTACCTCTCATCATAAATGAATGACTTACTTATCACAATTGAATCCCAAAAATGATATCTAATAAAATTTTATTATTTTTAAACAATATTTAAATTCATTTATTTGAAATACTATGGGTTCAATTCTTTCGCCACTTATTTTGTAATGATAGCAGGTTTACTCATTAATTTTCATTGTGCAATTTAGTCTACAAATTCCACTAACACTATAGGATAAGGGATGTACTCTATTATTAATTTGTATTGTGTAGTAGCCCCCACTTTGTATTTGTATCTACAGTAAGATGTGTGAATTTCTCAGGTTATAGGTGCGGTACATCCTAACCCTGTGTAATATTAGATCGATATAGACCTCTCACAAAATTGATTTACTAATAATAGATTATCACGTATGTGTATATATATATACGCGTTACTCGGATTGAATAATTACTTTGGCTAGCGAGTGCTTTTGCATATTTTAAGTGATAGAATCTTAATTAAAGCACACATGAAAAATTCCTATTACCTATCATGCATTATAACTTTGAATTTTTCAAAATATATTATTATGAAGAGTATCCATTTTATTAGCTAACTTTCGTTGATGTGAGTGTTTGGTTTCTTCACTACAAACAAATATTTTTGCCTTCTAATCTTTTCAAAAAATAAAGGTTGCTATTATTCCATTGAGTTATCTCAATTATTTATAATTTTCAGTTTTTTATTTTAAATATTCATCATGTATAATATTAAATATAAAAAATTAAAATAAATATTTGTAATAATACATAAATTCAATTTATATTTAACATAATTGCAACATAAAATTAAAGTTCTATTATTATAATTTGATTTTTGGTTCTGTGAAAGATTTGTTTTTAGACAAATCAATAGGGATTATTATTAATAATCCCTACCAAAAATTAGCTATAATTTTATTGAGTTTTCTTTATTGTGTATTAATTGAATATTTTATCATATTTAATATAAATAAATAAAATAATTATTTGTATATAATATATAAATTTTATTCTAATTTAACATGATTGCAACATAAAATTAAGGTCTTATTATAATTATAATTTTTTGGTTTTATCATATCTTAACATTGTGTATAGATTTTCCTTTTTAAAATTTTTCCTTTGTTGCTTTATTAGCTTGGGTGATGTGAGCAAATTTACATGTGCACTTGTTTTATGAGGAAGAATATATTGTGTTTAATTTTTGGTTGATTATTTATAAGTTTGTTTTGATTAAAAAAATTGCATTTTTTTTAAAGTTTAATATTAGAAATTCAATTTTATTATTTTTTATTAATGTTTAAATCTATTTATTTTCAATATGATTTGTTGCATTGTTATTGTGTAATGATTACATTGTACACTCAAATACAACTTGAGTAGACATAATGGTTAAGAGTATGTGTTTCCTTCTAAGAGGTTACAGGTTCAAAACCAGAGGGGGTAGGGTATGTATGTCTTCGTAGACTTAACAGTCAGTGGAGGTGATTCCCTTGTCCCAGAAACAAGGGGGTCTCATACACCAATTTGGTCTTTGGCTTTGCCGTGACCTTAAAATTGGATAATAATAATAATATTTAAATTTTGTTACTTATCATCAAATATTCAGATCGATGAAGTTTTTGGAGACAAGGTATGTTTGTTGAATACGAAGATGATATATTTGTGATTGAGTGTTCCAACTCAACTCAATCTCTTTCACTTCCACTTGGCACATTTTTTCTTTTGGAAAGTGTGACGTAATTATATTGTCTTAAATACAAACAGGCTAAAAGAGAGAGTAATCCAATCCATTCGGATCTGCTCGAGATCCACAAACCATTCCTACCGATGGTCAAAATTTTGTTGAATATATTCTCGAATTTTTTCGGGACTTGACCAAAACTCAGATTGGGGAGGAAGAATATGGTCCCTGGGTTCTCTTTATTGGAACTGTGTTTCTATTTATCTATGTTTCTAACTAGTCAGGTGCTCTTCTTCCTTGGGAAATTCTAAAATTACCTGAAGGGGAGTTAGCCACACCTACAAATGATATTAATACTACGGTTGCTCTAGCTTTACTTACGTCAGTAGCATATTTCCTCTCCATCCAAGTGGCATTTTGACATTACCCACCTTACCGTCCTGCCCCATATTCCTTGCTTTCATATAAGTGTCTTTACTAAATATTTAATGCTCTTATTTTCTTTATTTAATATGGTCAATGCATCCAACATTTTTGTACTCTAATCACTAATCAAGAAATTAGATTTGATGTTCTCTTAAAATATAAATGTTTTGTCAAACTTTTCTCAAAAGTTTCCATGGGTAAGAACTCCTTAAGATTTCCTAAATCTGCACTAGTTAATCAATCTGATTTGCATTCAACAACTTCTCGTTGCTTAGTAGTTTCAAAGTTGAGTAAAATTTGTTGATCAAAGTCACCATAATGGTGTTGCTTCAAATTTGACATTACTTAAGACCATCTTCAACAATCAATATTGGCATAATAGACTTTTTGGTTTAGGGTATAATTTAGGTTTTTTCTCATTTTTAAATTACATTTTAGATTTTTTAAAAAGACGAAAAAATAAATAAATAAATAAAATAAAATAAAATGCTTGTATGGAATCTAAATAAAATGTATGTTGTTAACTTGGTAAACTGATCCAAGTTTATAATATGTAAAATCTTATACAAATTCCATCTTTAAAACTTAGGTTAAGCATCTATGAATTCCAAATCGACATTGATTTATGTGAAGTTTTCTTCCTTTTTTTCAGTGTGAAAACCTATCATAAACTAACAATGGAATAGTCGCCAACAATGCACAAACTGACTAATCACTAAAATTTGTATTTAAAAGAAAAATCATAAAATGGGGTATATTAATAAAGGGAAAATAATTAACAATTTGTTATCAAAATCTTTAGAATTTACAAATTGCATAACTTGACTCCTAGCTCTTTTTTTGTCTAATCTATTTTTTTTCAATTTTATCTCTTTTTCTTCTAGTTTTGGTAATATAGAAGATAATGATTATTGGAGAGAGTATTGCTTTAAAACTGTTTTTACTTGGTTAAGAGTTGGAAGGAAACTGGTTAATAGAGCAAAATTCAGAGGCCAAAGGCAAGACCAAAAACAGGAGTGAAAGCCTGCTTCTTAATTTCAAGTAGTGTAGTTTTTCTTGAATAAAAGTAATGAGTTAATCAGTGATTGCAAATAATCACTCACGATTGGTTTGAATTATGATAAATTTTCTCAATAGTATGGTTTATTAATATGGTTTATTTTAAACAACAGTAATGAGTTGATCTGATCTGCATTTGCTAATAATTATGACTGTCCAACTACTAACTTAAATGATGATAATTTTTCATAATTTAAATTATAATAAATTTTCTACTATCTAGAAGATAAGCTACACCTATCTGCATTTATCAGCGATTTTCCCACTATCTAGAAGGTAATCATCGGAGCTATACCTATCGGCTTTTATCAACGTTTTAATCATATGACTGCTAAATCAGTTCTTGGTTTGCAAGAGCACTTACGTTCCCTTGAGCATTTTTGTAGAAGGGTGGGGATGCAAGTCAATATTAGCAAAACGAAAGTAGTGGTTTTCTCTAACAAAAGAAAACATAACCAGCATAAGTTCTACTTTGAAGGCAGCATTCTGGAAGAAGTTGCAGACTACAAATACCTCGGAATTGACTTCAACAGAAATTTAAGTTGGGATGGTTGTAGAAAGAAAAGAACTTTAGGGGGTTGGAAAGCATTTTATGCTCTTCAAAATAGGTGTAGAGAGGCAGAGCTGTGGGACTGGAAAACCACTCTAACTCTTTTTGGGCTTCTAGTGATTCCGGTGATTCTCTACGGTTGTGAGCTGTGGGCCAGCAGCGCAACCGAGACGTAGTGGAAACAAATTGAGAAAATTCAAAAGCTTTTGATTACAAACAAATTCAAAATTAAAAGTGCAATTCCTTATGCTATCCTGTTAAGTGAAACAGAGGCTGCTCCTATTGAAGCAATTGCAATGGTGTGAGTCATAAGGTATTTGAAAAAAATTGAGCAAATGGAAGAGGGTAGATGGCCTAAGGTTGTGTTTAGTGACAGATTGTGCAAAAGAAAGAAGACTTGGATGCGGAAAAATAACAAATGGTTTAGTAAATGGGGTATTTGCTTGAGCATGTGTCCTACAAATAGTAAAGAGATAAAAACTTTTTGTTATGGATAAGTTCCACAAACGCACTTGGGAGAAAGAGCTAGGGAGAAAGAAGAAGTACTACATTGAAGAGTTTAACCCCATGCATAACCATTAGCAAAAGACGTACATAGGGGCTAATATTTCTTGGAGATCTAAAGTCCTTATTGCTCAATTAAGGACTAATTCTCATCAACTTCGTTGTGAAACAGGGCACTGGAAAAAGCCAAAAGGATTGTGGGAGGAAAGAATATGTATTTTTTGCTCCTCTAGAAAAGTGGAAACAGAAAAACATTTTATTTTAGAATGCGAGGCCTTCAAAGACAGTAGGGAAAATTATGCAGGTATTCTGGCAGCTAGTTCTTGGAATAATCTATTCAGGGAAGAGTTTGTCAAGAAGCTGGGAGCGGTTATTGTAAAACTTCACAGGAAAAGGGTCGAATACAAGAGCCAGATAGAGAAGCAATCTGTCCCATTGGCTATTTTTTAGCCTCATGGACATTAAAAATACTTTCTTTCTTTCTTTCTTATTAATAGTTCCCATTGAAACTTTTTTTTTATCTCACGAGTTCCAACGTCTTTAATTGAATAATTGTTCACTTTTTCCTTTGTGGAAAGGAATTGTCTACGGAGGCCAAGAAATGTCTAGATGGTTAAAAGTGGCTGAAATTTGGGTAAATTTTTTTATAGAAATCTTGTAATAGTAGTGTTTGAATCATTTTTTTTATGATAAAAATAAATTCAGTGTCTATTTTTCAGACCATTGGAATCTTATATCGGAGTTCCAACATTTTTAATTGTATAATGGTTCACTTTTTCTTTTGTGAAAAGGAATTGTCTACGGAGGCCAAGAAATCTCTAAATGGTTAAAAATGGCTGAAATCTGGGGAATTGTTTTTTAAGAAATCTTGCAATAGTAATGTTTGAATCATCTTTTTTTAATGGTAAAAATAGATTCAGCATCCATTGGAATCTCATATCGTAATCACGTGTTGAACCCAAATGGCTTCACGCTATCCATCTCTGCTATTCCTCACCATTATATATACTGCTCTTATAGGCCGTGTAATTGGATCAACTTCATCACACCATTCAAGAGTAGCCTCCTTGCAAGGAACGATAACACGGATTTCCGATAATTCCAAAGACTTTCGTGTCTCTCCCCAACCTCGAATCTTATGTGTATTTAGCAGTGAAACATGAATCTCCAATCACTCGCGGTTAATCATGAGTCAAACTCTGCTTTTCCCTCAAACGATCTGATTCAACTCTGGGCAAGTCAAACACATGTTGACCAAGTTTGACTCGTGGTCAACGCAAGTTTGACTCGCAACTCACCAATTAATTGTGATTTAGGCGACTGAGGTGATTTTCAGCCCTCTACTCAGCGAGCACGGGTTTTAACTTTTAGGGTTGCCGCATTGTTCGCCACATGGTTTAGTTAGGTTAAAAATTAAATGACGGTTTGTAAATTACTTCTCACTACTCAGGCCCGACAACTCATAGGCCGAAAAGGTAATAGAGGCATGGTTTCAGTTTCAATTTACTCCGCTTAATAGAGGCGTAGTGTGCAGTGTGCTCTAGCATTAGCTTCAACGAGTGCTCTGTCAGAGGTTTCCATAGCAAACCATTATCGTATCATTTCAGCAACAATCAAGAGATTTCAGTTACTGCTTTTTTATTATTCAATATGCAGTATTTTATAAACTTTTAGAAGCAGATGCTTCTAATTCTATGTAGTCACTGGTTAGAAGTCAGGACTCAATACTTTTAATCATGTTTGGACTCATAACATATATGAGATACTTATTCATTCATGATATTTTGGACATCTAGTAATATTATGCATTGTTTGGACATGGATTTATTGAATATGAATGAAATTTTTTTTTATTTTTTTTTCAATATATTTGTATATCTTTATTTATTGAATTCACCGATATTTCCCTGATCTGATTAAAACTCTTTGCTCTTTTGCCTTGCCGACATATTGCCGATTCCGAGTCTGGTAACATTGGTATTTAGCATGTCAGCCAAAGTTGTTTGTCCAGGAGCTGATTCTTTCCAAGCTTCAAGGGAGCCAAATGTAAGGTATTCACCCAATTTTGGACAGCAAAGACAGATTAGTAGCCCTTGCTCACTCATTACGAGTGCAAGAACGGGCATCTCTCCCACAAGATGGAAAGTCTTCATATGGAATTTGCATCGGGCAGTTGCAATTTGATGAAGCGTTCAACAGTTATATACATGCTCCAGATGCTGAACCTGCTAATAAATCCCTGTGGTGCTTCTTTAAACTTTTCAGTAACTATCACAATTGTAAACTGCCCTATTTTCCCGTCTCTTGATAGATTATCATGATGAAAGGATTGGCATAATTGAGCACCTTGATTCATAATCAGAGTCCCATTTACCCAAGTACTTAGCTTGATTCAGCTTGCGTATTTTGACCCCTGTAGGATGGTGCATCTTAGTGCTACATAATCTACATGTTGCTCAACAGGTGAAAGAGAAAGGCCAGAACTCAAGGCAAATAGCAGCCACACTATTAATACGTATTCAGGACTATAAATACTGCTGTAGAGAACAAATTTCTGTGAGTTCGCAGGCTGTTTGCATGATGAGAGAGGTCCACATTTCAATGATTATTGGGGAATGCAATCTGAAACTTTCAGCCCATTAATACAGATTCTATGTTGGGTTTGAAATAGATTCGAAATGGAAATCTGTGCTTTATTTACTGTCCATTACAGCTTTGAGAACGATCTATTTCTCCCTTGTTGCCTTAAATACTTCTATATCACTGCATCGAAAACCCCTTTTTAGCTCAGCAGATTCTCTGAATCCTTCCTAAGAACGAGTCCTGTTAAGTTTGCTTTAGATAACCCTGCTAATATGGTGGTTACAGGTCCATTAGGTGACTTCTGCACACCCAGACACTTAGGCCCGTGCACAAGTACCTGCCCCAGCTATAAACATCAACATAGATTAAACTCACTTTTTATAAAAAGCACTTTGCTTTAATTAGTCTTTTAATTAAAATGAATTTGCTAATGTTGATGGCTCTGGACAATTTTCACACGTTTAGATACTTAAACCTGTGCAGAAGTTCATGTCTGATGCTATAAACATCAACAACAGTGACATAAAGTAATAAGCTTAAAATCATCAAAAGATTTAGGATTATCCTTCTTGGGGATTAAAGAAAGAAATGTAGAATTAAATGCTCCCAACACTATTCTTGTTCTTCTGGTATCTTCAACAACTCTTCTTCTAACAAGTCATAAAACCCTATAAAAACTCCATTGTCCACCATCAGGCCTAAGGATTTTATTTCTTTTAAAATAAGACAAAACAACTTTTATTTCTTCCTTAGACACTTCCTCTACAAGCATATCATTTTCCTCCTCTCCTACAAATCTTGGGATAGACTCTAGAGGAGGTTATCTTCACTATTTTAGCAATGTTGATTCGATTTGGTAACTGGTTCTTTATATATACCCTTAAAACGCAAGACCTACCATATCAACTAGATCTTTAAAAGAAGTAACCTTACCCCTATCAACTAGAATTTTTCCTATGATTGTCATAATCATAAAATTTGTGTTTACATCTCCATTGGCCAACCAAAGAGCTCTGCTCTTTAGTCTTCTCCGGGCTTCCTTTTCTACCATCAATTTCCCTTCAGTATTTTTCAAAATCCTCAATTTGAGCCTATTATTATCCTCAAAGCTTGAATCATAAGCTTGAGAATAGATATTTGTTATTTCCTTCTCAACTAAAATTAGAGCTAGCTCATCTCTACTCCTCTTGTCATAAACTCATTTTAATACAACAATTTTAACTTTTCTGAGATTAGCTACTTGCCCAAGACTAGCTGACCTCTTATGTTTACGGATAATAAAATCATTGAGACACCTTCTTACTCTAAGGGCCCCTTCCAAGGTTTTTCGTTTCCCCTCAATCAGTTCCCTAATAATGTTATTCTGAGCTAGAAAAAGATAGTGATTTTCTACCCTTACTTTGAGGTTCCCTCCCGACATCCTTATCCTTCCAAGCACTCCTCCATCAAATTTCTCTTTTAATCCCTTTCGATATATGAAGGATGCCCCTCCGATACCTTCTCTTCAGAAATCGATGAAACACTGGGATCTACAGAGCCAATGGTCCCCTTACCCAAGGCAGAGAGGAGGTTCCATTCCCTTTCAAGATGAATTCATAGGCATATCCAATCCCACTCCCACGGGACTCCCACCAATCAAACCCAAACCCTCATCAGCCTCCCCATCCCATGACTTCAAGACATATCTATCTTTATAAATATTCAAGCTAGGCCATTGTTCTAAAGAAAAATTCAGAAGAAAATGTTATATGATCTCTAAATGAATTAGCTCCGAGTATAACTTACCCGAATGTGCTGAGAACAAAGCTGGGTTGGGCTACGTGATTTGTGACTTCACTACTTCCACCACCAGATGCAAGATGTCATGTTCCATCAATGGAGAACTGTCTTCTAGTTCTAATAGCATAGCCTCTTTAACCACCTCCACTACCTTCCCCAAATATTTTACCTCTCCCCTTGATACCAGGTCAAGACACATACCTTTATTCATATATTCCTAGCCACCCCCCTAAATCCTGCTTCACTATTGAATCACCTTTGTGCAAGACCATTTACCCATTCCCCAAGGGAATCTTGAGTTCAAGCCCCTTTCCTCCTTGGAATCCTTCCCCTGGATTTCGTTCCAACCTTATCAAAATTTAAACAAAACAAAACTGATTCAACTTTTATAATAAGTGGCTCCCCTGCCTTCAAGTCCAACTTCATGCAAGTGAGAGTATAACAAAACAACCAATGATAGACTTGTTCCCAATGGAGAAACCTTTTAAGCTATATACACAGACATCTCGTTAACATTTCTCCTTTAACTTCAATAAACCCAACCCTACTCCCCTCAGTAGCCTTCATCGCATCCCCAATACCCCTAGAGTCATCCTCATACCCATCAAACAATAGATCCCCATACTATACCCTAGAGACCCTACCATGCAATCTCCTGTCGTGCGTCCTTCACAGTAATCCCAATTCTTGTCCTGTTGCTTCAGAGTTGAAACTCCATTTACATTTATCCTTAAAGCACGCCTCTACCCGAACCAAATTTACTTCAAGGTTTCCTACAAACAGTGAGTAGGGGAAATCAGAAGAGCTTTCCAATGATTTCAGATGCCAAAACTAGAGGATAATTCATTTTCAATGACTCCCCTACATCCATGCCTGTGCAGATGATTCCAAACAACCAACAATGGATTAGTTTTCAACAGGCTATCCTCCCCACTGATATTCATAAGCTTCTCCATATCATTTTTCCTTTCACGTTCAAATGGAACAAAACCAGTCTCTTCCTGTATAATATTATTCCTGCCACCACATCTCCCAATGGCTTTCCTATCCTCTACCTTAGAATATACAGCCTCCGACCTTGCCTTCTAATTTCTAACTAGTATCTTCACAAGTTTTCTTCCTCCACTCCTTGTTATGGAACTTAATCTTACATTCACTAACTAGATGTTTGTAATTGTGACAATGAACACATCTGAATGGGTTCCCAACATAATCCATGGTCTAAACATTAGACCTATTGTTATGGCGGACAAAAAGTTCTTGCGGACAAGAACGATCTCCTAAGATTCAAAAATAAATCTAGAAACAAATGAACAAGTACCTGTAAACTTTCCTTAGTCAATAACTGAAACACAATATATAAAATGCACAAAAACCTCTTACCTTTCTACGAAATGCTTGTACCCTTAATGCTTTCAAGAGAAGATCTGCATAGACAAAACCAAACAAGGAATAAAAGCATAACATAGATAAAGATTGAAGCACAATATATATATATGTGGAAATTGCAACATGGCATATATCATAGCATGAATCCAATACTCAATTACAATATATGCAAAAGATCAAGGAGTTCTGCAGTGACCATCATAACAAGTGCAAATAGGAAAGAAATAGTTGCTTTTATTAATCTTGAATAAAAAGGAGAGATCCAACCTTAGCCTTGATGTTGCAAACCTCTTCCCAATAGTCTCCAATCCTCCCTTAAGTGACAAGCTTCCAGCCTCAATTTGACAGCATAAGTTTACATTCCAAAGTCCTCCTTTACCCTCTGGTCTGTATTGAATTTATAGGCCAAGAGGAGGTTTGAGACCCTCTTCTCAAGGGATGAGGTCCATAAAGAGAGGGATTAAAGTTCCACAAAGAGGAGGAGTTTGATCCATAAGCAAAGGGATGAGGCCCAAGTATGTAGGAGTTTGAAGCCTTCTTGTTGGGAAATATTCCCCCAACAAGGCTTCTAGAAATTGCTTTTTATTTTTACCTACGTTAAGAGACTGTCGCATTTTTCAGTGGAGAACAGAGCGCAGGATTGCGCAGGCCATAATGATCATAATTGCATTTGTGCAAGCCATAATGATCATAACTGCATTTGTGCAGGTAGCGACTAGGAAAAGTGCGCAAGTGCGTGAAAATAGGTTTTTTAAGCAATGTAATCCAGGATTCTTGTTGTCTTTGGGATTGTTTTGCTTCCAACATTATAGGGGAATGCTTTGGAACACTTCATTGGATAGCGAAAGATCCGGATTGGCGGTCATTTTCCTAATGGTGACAAAATGACGTGCAACACCTATATCCCACCACTATCTCAATATCCTCTATCAACCCCTCATTTAAAACGATTTCTACAAGGATGTGAGCTACAGCGTGAGAAGTTTCAGATTTAAACTGTTGATCTATGTCAAGAAAAGTCCCCAGCCTGTCACCAATGACCTTGAATATCTCCATTGACCAGAACTGAAGAGACCCCTTGGCGTCTTTACCCATATCGGTTGCATAGAGATCCTCTCTGACCTAGGATCAAACCTTTGCACCCATTTCTTAAAGGACATCACAGTCAACCACCAGAACCGGCACACCTTACTTATAATTGCAATATCTTCTTCAGCTCTAAAGTGGAAAGCCAACCAGTCCCACATCAGTGTGTGAAAAGCCAGCACATGCCCTAACAACATTTGCCAAACCTTCTCCATCGAATTCTTAAGTTTTTTCTTAGATATAAAATGACCAAAACACCGACAAATGAAAGTTCTAAATGACAACTCCAAAATCCGCAACATTGTAATATCTACCCCAAACACTAGTTTTGTTCTCTTCCCTTCACGAACGTGATGCACCTTTTCCCATTATGACAAAGGGTAACTTGTGCTCTAACTCTTTTTGTAGCTTTCACAACAAACTGTAACACATACTACAGCTCCCTCCACCAGCATGTCCAAGCTTTGCACATCACATTGCAAAAAAACCTCCACCGGCTTCGCTATACTCAACAAATGGATATCCAATGTTTCTCAATTGGAATCCCTCTCTCATAAGCAGCTCGTTTTCTGCAAACTAAGAGACAGATTCATTAAAAAAAACCTGCACTGACATGGTCTCTACTGTCACTTTTGTTAAAGATCTTGTACTGTTGACAGGAATATCACTCTTGCCAAAAACCATTATGGTTCCATTTGTATCCAACCCATTTGCTAAGGATGGAGTCTTGCACCCAAACCCCCCTACTTGTCAATTCTTGGAGAACCCCAAGGACCTGCCAAGACCAGGATTAACCAACCCTACCACCACTAACAAAGATTAGAGTCTTTGTCTATGTCTGCTGAATAGTCGACCTGGTCTATATGGATCCTTATCTTCTCCAAAACTTTAAACATCCATTCTAGTTCCTTCTCCATCCTTCTTTAACCACCCTTTGATGTTTTTATGTGAGTATGGTCCAAGATACTTGTTAGAGGGAATCCGTGCCACAGATGACATTATCTATTGCAACTGACGGCAGGGAAAATATAGCATTCATCCAGTCTGTCCTCTCATTAGAATTTGTTCTCATGCAGCCTTCTATATCCATGCATCTTGCCTTTTTCCATTTACCAGTATTCTCGTTTTTATTGTCATCAAAATGCTATTTTTGCATTCAATATTCCTGAATTGGGATGTACTTTGGTAAGACGAGTTTCAAGAGAACATGGATAATTCAGATCGATGTTCTAAAGCTGCAATGTCTTCATTTTTAGTGGCAAGAACCTAAAATTAATGTAATTCTCGGTTATTATACAGTATGCTTATGTTCAGTTAGATCTCTGTTTCTATGAATTTCTTCTATGTTTCAGTTACACAGAAAAAGTTTCTTGTCTGCAAGGATGCTCTTCACAGGTATAACTACACATTGAGTGGGTTGGTTTTGACATGAATATCACATTTTCTGTCTGACAATTTACATCACAATGGATTTTCCTAATAGTAATAATGGTCTCGGGGTTTTCTGCATTTGCCTCAGTCACAGCTGAATGTAAATATCGCAGTTTTTACAATAAGATAGGTTGATCTTTATTACATTCTCCTTATCTTGTGACGTGCAAAATGAATTATCCAAAACAGATTTGCAAACTCTGGAAAGATATTTAATTGCATTTTTCTTATCTTATTTTTTCGAATGTTTTTGACTTATCTAGGAACTGCGAAATCTTGTTCGATCTGCAAAGCAGGAAGAGGAAAATTCGACAACAGTTCAAGGTGCAGAGGTGTCTGAAGCAAGAAATTTGTTGAATGTTTTTCTGTGCAAGCTTGCCAATCAGAGTTGTACTGATTCATATTGATTTTGACAGTAGCCTCAATTAGATCATCCTTGAAGTGCTTGGAGCCTAAATCCAAGGTTTGGGTTAGACTTCCACGCACAGTTGAACGAGACCATGTCATGCCTGGACTGTCTTATATTTTTGAAAATATAACCTTATGACATGCATTATTTACATAGTTTACTGCGTTGTAAAAAACTGGGATGAGTCTGGTCCTGCTTCTGTATATTTCGCGGGATTTGTGATGTCAACGAATTTTTATCCTCTGTGCCTTTTCTCCCTCATCAATCCAGAATGATGGGCAGCACTTGCCGGAACCACGTTGAATGCAAAAAATTTCCCACTTCTAACAATGTAGTAGTGGCATTATGATTCTAACAATGTAGAATATCGAAGAACTTAACCTAAAGGCCTTGCTGCTTTTGAAATCAGTGTGCTGCCTTAATCTGATATTGGGCAAGTAGTTCTTGCCATGGAGTTATATATTGAATAATTTATCTTGATCAGTGCAAAGTTTGAACAAATTAGTAAGAACTCCACTGAGTCCCGTATTCTGACTCTTAAGTCCTAATATCCTGACTCTTAAGTCCTGATATCTAGATTTCTTTAGCCTAATTATTCTCTTACAGTTTTCTTACCAGAATTAGATTCTATTTTCAATATACATTTCAATATAAACAGTGAAATACTCTACATTGATTATTTATTTATTGGAAAATGATTTGACATATGAGCATCAAAGTTACAACAGATCAGAGTTGGCAAAAGGGTCTGCATAACTAATTATTATTATTAATATTGACTAACTAATTATTATTAATATTATTATTTATTAACTAATTATTATTATTATTAAATATATAATATATATTATTTGTATTTATTTATAAATATAAATATAAATATTACCTTTTTATATTAATTATTATTAATTAATTAAACTTAACGATTAATATTAAAAACTCTATGAATAACAATATACCTTACAAATCTGAACCCTTAAATTAATAAACCCAAGGGATTTATACTAAAACCGAAGGGATTATATGGTTGACAATGATTGATTTTCATATTGAGACAATATTTGTCACAATGCGACGTTGAACCATGGTTGACCATTATTGATTTTGAGATGGAGACAATCTTTGGAACAATGCAACGTTGAACCATGGTTGGTTTTCACACTGAGAAAATCTTTGTCACAATGTGACTTTGGACCATGGTTGACCATGGTTGATTTTCATATTGAGACAATCTTTGTCACAATGCGACATTTGACCATGGTTGGCTATGATTGACCATGGTTGACCATAATTCATTAGTAATAATAAACCCAAGGGATTGATATTATAAACCCATTGGATTATGAACCCAAGGGAATAATAGTAAATTCAAGGGACTAATTTTATAAACCTAAGGTATATAATCCATAAGATAAATATGAAAAACACTAAACTAAACATGGTTGACTATGGTCGATTTTCATATTGAGACAATCTTTGTCACAATGCGACGTTGGACCATGGTTGATTTTCATATCAAGACAATCTTTACCAAAATGCGACAATCAATCATGATTGACCATGTTTGATTTTAAAAAACATGGTTGACCAAAGTTGACCATCATTACCATATTGAGACAATCTTTGTCATAATGCGATGTTGGACCATGGTTGAAACAATGATTGGTTTTCATATTGAGATCATTTTTGTCACAATGTGACATTGGACCATGGTAGACCATGATTGCTATTATAACCCGAAGGGAATAATAAACTCTAGGGATTAATACTAAAAACCCAAGTGATTATAAACCCAAGGGAATAATATTAAACTCTAGGAATATGAACCCTTAAATTAATAAACCCAAAGTATTGATATTATAAACCCAAGGCATATAAACCCTAAAACAAACATGGTTGACCATGGTCGATTACCATATTGAGACAATCCTTGTCACAATGTGACGTTGGACCATGGTTGACCATGTTTGACCATGATTGGTTTTCATATCAAGACAATCTTTGTCACAATGCGACGTAGGACCATGGTTGAGCATGGTTGATTTTCATATTGAGACAATCTTTATGGTAATAGAAATTTTACTAAATATTATTATGTTAATAAAAATATTATTAAATATTATAAACCCAAGGGATTAATATTAAACCCCCAAGAAATTATGAACCCAAGGAAATAATATTAAACCCAAGGTATATAAACTAGAAGATAAATATTATAAACCATAAAATAAACATTGTTTACCAAGGTTGATTTGTCATATTGAGATAATCCTTGTCACAATGTGACTTTGGACCATGGTTGACCATGATTGATTTTCATATAAACAATCTTTGTCCCAATGCGACGTTGGAGCATGGTTGCCCATGGTTGATTTTCATATTGAGACAATCATTGTCAAAATGCGACATTGAAACATGGTTGACCATGAATGATTTTTATAAAAAATGGTTGACCATGGTTAATTTCCATATTGAGACAATCCTTGGTGCAATGTGACGTTGGACCATGGTTGAAGTTCCTTGGTGCAATGTGATCGCCCTCGCCTCACAGCAACCATCACCGTCAGCTTCAAGGAAGAAGCTTCTCTAGAGACTGGCTACAACACCAAGAAACGACAAAGAAAGTCCACCATAGCCTCTGAGCCTCTTCAGCTCTCGCGCATATCGGAAGCCCTCCCTGTCAAACTGGGGGCAAACTCCTCTAGTAGTAAGGGAATCGGTAGCAGTGATGGCAGCAGCTCAGATTGGTCAAGCGAGGGACGCTTCAAGGGTAGTGCTAGCGCAATACGCACCACCACTACTCTGGAACCTGCAGCTCACCAGACTACGCATGCAGACAACTCCTCTGATGAGTACAGGTGCCTCATTGTGGAGGAGCCACCACCTCAATGCCATGACACCTAGTATGAAGAAGTTTTTTTTTTATTGCTATGTTTGCTTTTTGTGTTAATCTGTCTTTCTGGAATATTTTCATAACTCATCATTATTTTTTGACGGAAGTTGGTTTCCCCTCTAAGGGCAGTTGTACTATGACTGGTTTCCTCGACTGGGGCAGTCAATATTTTGCATTTTTGATGTATAATGCCTTTGGAATTGGCTAGATCAACAATTCCAAAGGCCCGACTCCACCTATACATTTTGTTACATTAATAGAATTTAGTCTTACTCAGAAAAGAAAAAAAAATACTAAAATTGCAAGGGATTATGAACCCAAGGGAATAATATTAAATCCAGGGGACTAATATTATAAACCCTAAGATAAATTTTATAAACACTAAAATAAACCGAAGGGAGTAATACTAAAACCGCAAGGGATTATGAACCCAAGGGAATAATATTATAAACCCTATGATAAATATTATAAACACTAAAATAAACATGGTTGATTCTTATATTGAGACAATCCTTCTCACAATGCGATGTTGGACCATGCTTGACCATGATTGATTTTCATATCGAGACAATCTTTGTTAGAACGCGGCGTTGGACCATGGTTGACCATAGTTGATTTTCATATTGAGATAATCTTTGTCACAATGTGACATTTGACACTGGTTGACCATGGTCGGTTATGATTGACAATGGTTAGCCATTATTGATATTATAAAGGCAAGGGAATAATAAACCCAATGGATTGATACTACAAACCCAAGTGAATAATAAAGTCAAGGGTTTAAT
Source organism: Pinus albicaulis (assembly GCA_034641835.2). NCBI lineage: Eukaryota > Viridiplantae > Streptophyta > Pinopsida > Pinales > Pinaceae > Pinus > Pinus albicaulis. The sequence goes on from CM076574.1 coordinate 1,021,710,020, forward strand.
ATTGAAATCCCAAGGGAATAATATTAAATCCAAGGGACTAATATTATAAACCCAAGGTATATAAACCCTAAGATAAATATTATAAACACTAAAATAAACATGGTTGACCATGGTTGATTTTCATATTGAGACGATCCTTATGACAATGCAACGTTGGACCTTACAAACAAATGTCCCTCAAGCAAGATAAGAAGGATAATAAATTATCACCAAAGTACTATGGTCCTTACAAGGTGGTGCGAAAGATTGGTACTATGGCATACAAATTGGACCTTCATGCATCTTCCCGAGTGCACCCAGTTTTCCATGTTTCATGCTTAAAGAAGGTTATAGGTGACAAGCTCTCAGTTCAAACAATATTGTCAGAACTTGATGAGGAAGGAAAAATCATATTGGAACCTGAAGCAGTCGCGGAAACAAAAACTCGACAGCTACGAAATTGATCAATTTCAGAGTATATCATCAAGTGGAAGACCTTACTCGCTGAAGATTCCACATGGGAGGATGAGAATTTTATACAGAAACGTCCATAACTACTCAAGCGTTGGGGGCAACACTTTTTTTAAGGAGAAGGCCATGTTAGGTCCCTATAATACCAGTGTAGCACCTTTATTGTTATTGTTGTGCCCATGTAGTCCCCATATTGTTATTATTGTGCCCCATAGAAGCCCACTACTGTTATTGTTGTGCCTTTACATTATTATTGTTATGTAGGCTCTAATTATATTGTGACCCCTTATACTCCTATATATAGAAAGTAGATTTTTTCATTTGAATCATCCAAGAATTGTCTATTTATGTAATGTAAAGGAGGCTTCCCCCTCGAAGTGGATAATTTTTAAGTCGTTGATCTATCTTTTCTTATATTTTGTGAGCTGGTTGCATAACACCCACAAGGAGAATCTCGTGAATTGTAGTCTACCATTATGTTATTCATCTTGATCTCTTCCTGCAAGGCATCTTATGTCAACTAAACCAAATCATAAACCAACCAACGTACCTTAGCATAATTCGGGGAGCATATATCATCTGCAAAATCAACCAAATCAACGTAATACATGTATAAACACAATCATAACAACATATAGATATATAATATATAGACATCATTCTAGCCAGAGTCCAGTCATCGATGCACGACCATATCAATCACATACCATGACCTCATGCATGACAACAACAACCATCTCAATGTACACTGACAACATGTAAGCAATAACATGCATAACAATGCATAACCAATCATTCACTCATGACAACACATTTCACGACAACACCAACCTTCACATGGTGACATCACTACAACCATGACCAGCACCAAGCATATTCAACAAGCATATAGACCACAAGGATAACTAACACATGTGCAACTAACATGAATACATGACCAAGATGCATCGCCCATCCAGTCCAAGGGGTGAACCATGCTCTGATACCAATCTATAACACCATCTCCCACATTTTCCCAAGTTAATCGGTCCACTGGGGTAAACATGCGACAAGAGGCTACTATGATCTTATTCAACTTCCTAGGTCACCTTAAGGAAGTGGGACCGACACCACACAGCTACACATACCTCATGCACTTACTGTAGGACACCAAGGAGCCATCCAAAACTTTCAGGTGGCTAGCCCTTGAGACAAACTGACGTTTTGTACATCAATCTATCAGGTCAATTTACTAAGTAAACTAATGCAGGTGTTTTACTTGTCAATACAGTTTTGTAGACTTGGAAGCATGTCCAAAGTATATGGATTTTAGATAAAGTCAATTTCGGAAGACAAGGCTTAAAGGTTGAAGGAAATGCATATTATAAATATGTTCTAAGTTTAAAGGTTAATGGAAATGCATGTTACAAATACAAGTTCTAACTAAAAAGTCTCTGATTCAAGATGCAGTAAGCAAAGGAAGAGGCTTCTAACTTAGGAGGTCTTGTTTGTCCTTCCCCACAGTATTGTCCTCAAGAAGAGAAACTAAAGAGCAACAGTTTGTGATGTGTAGAAAGCAAGAGAAGAGGCTCCTAACTTAGGAGGTCTTGGTTGTCCTTCCTCACAGTTCTTCTCCAACAACATTGCCATTACACCAAATCATAAACTAGAATTCAAGAAATGCAAAAGGATGATTTTTAGTTGTGATTCATAACTTGATAGAAAGAGAATTTAGCTTAAATCCTTGGTTGTCCTTTCATACGCAAATTGGATTTTAAACCAAAATCATTCAAAAAATATACAGAAATCATAACACATCTAAGTAACTGAATCATAAAACTGAAACAACAAATATTGAATCAAAACTATGCTAATTTATACAAAATTTAACCAAAGTGTGCTTAGCTTGGTATGGGAGCCCTCCAACCTTGCCTTGTACACCTGAGGGATTCTTCAGCTACAGCTAACTTAATAAAGCATCCACAACATGAACAGAAAATAGAACAGTAGAAATGATTCTTCAAATTATCTCAAAAGTCTCCAATAGTCTTAATACCAAATTACACATATTACATATCTGAATGGTCCATAAAATTGTTTTAAATAGGAAAAACATAAACAAACTTTGTTATAATGGCTCTAACAACCTTATTAATCCTAATCCATCCATACAGGTTGAGCTCATCAAGTTTGGTTCACAAAATCAGGAAAAATCCCACAAAATAATAAATATGCCCCTTTTTACTAGGGATTCCTAAATGACAGGGCAAGTTTGACTAGCATTGACCAAGGATGTTTTGCTCAGTTTGATTGAACCGATAGGTGTTTCTCCATCCATTTTTCCCAATATTTCCAAATATGTGTTCAGATCTTGCCTAGGTGTCCTACACATATGACTTTAATAGAGTTATTACGGGAATTTTTAATGCAATCCAAAATTACTCTTAAAACCCAATTTTTACAAAAATTTCCAAAAATTGAAAAACTTAATTTAGTTACCCGAATATGAAAAATAGGACTAAAATGAGGCATATGTAGGTGAAATAGGATGGAATATGGTGGTAAATAAATGGATTTAGGATAGGCAAAAATGATGAAAATTGAGGGCCAACATCTCCCCCTTGATGATGTTCAAGCATGTCCTCATGCTTGCCTCCTCTGCTTGGATCTCCTTAGTGATGATGCCCCTGTTGTTCTTGACCCTGTAGCTTCTTCCTGTGTGCCTCCTCCGTTTGGATCTCCTGAGTGATGATGCCCCTATTGTTCCTGACCCTGTAGCTTCTTCCTGTGAATCCTGTAGGAGAATGTCAGTACCCTCATATTTCTCCATGCAATTCTTCGTGCTACCTCTACTACATAGGGTTCTCTCCTCTTTGCACGCAGTTCTCTTTGAATCTCTGCATATTTCTCAGTCAAACGGGGTTTCGGGTTGTCTTTAGGCTATGGATAAACGATGAACATACAACGTTATTTGATTCTGAGCTGAGTTATGATGAAATTGGCTATGATGATGAAGAAAAATGCACAGACAATGTTCAATTGTGCTTGCAACACTTTGTTGTTGCATTTATCGATTTGACTAGATGACTGTTCATCCTGTCACTTATATCTTTAGATGCCACTTGTTCACTTGATGCGTCGTGGTTGATTGTCCTCACCGGTTTTATGCTTGTTTTATCACCACTATACTTGTTTTATCACTGCTATGTCCATTGTACATGTCTCGACACTTGTTATGTTTCTTGTTAATGCTACATCATGGCTTGTAATTGCTTGTAGTTTAGAGCTTATAATACTCATCACGATTAGGACTAGTCTATGACTTTTGCATTGCATGCTTTCTTGATTATGCATTATGCTTGTTAATTATGCATTTTAGATCCATTATACTTGCATTGCATGTTGCATATCCATTATTATGCGTTTATCATTGCATACTTGCCCTCTTTTCTTCATTATTTGCATGTACTTATGTATTAATTTGTTTTGAAATGTCCATAATCTTGGGTCATTTCAAATCAAATTCTTTTTTAAATAAGATGTTAAGTATATTTGTAATGATACTAACTCTCTTTGTTCTTGTTTTGTAGGCATATGAAACTAATCCTTCTTAATTTGTAGGCAATTGTCCATGGGGCAAAAAAAAAAAAATTGGCCCAAAAAAAAAGATATGGCCAAAAAATTTGGTAAAAAATGCAAATGAATGTAGTTGAGTGAATGATGAATTGATGAATATAAAGTTATAATAAGGTTAATGAATGTAATAAAATGAATGAATAGTGTAAGAGGTAAATGTATATAATGTAGGGTGATGTAGGATATAGGATAATGTAGGATGATATATACATGGATAGGGGTATTGCATATTCAAGTTTAAACTAGTTTATCAATCTTAGAAAAAATTTCAAAATCGAAGGCATTAAGAATAATTTAAACTTACAGTACTTTCCTTTCACTTGATAGCTCATTGTCAATGCTTTTCTTTTGTTGATGATGACCTTAGCTCTTTTGTCAACACTTGACCTTTTGCTAATGATGAAGATACTTTGACCTCAAAATGAATTTTGCTGAATGATTTTGCTGGATTGTAGATGCTTGTAGTTGCTTCTCGAGTCCTTTTGATGTTGATTTTAAGATGAATAATCAGGTCCCTTTGACATTGATCTTATTCAGGTCCCTTACTGATAAATATTGATTATGATGTCTCAGGTCCCTTCTACAATACCGTTACTTGACATTAAACTAGTTGCATAGTTTGTTTGTTTATTATGAATCTTCCCCCTTGTTGATTTTGAGACTTGTCCTCGAGTCTTTGAATTTTGGAGGATGACTCTACAAAATGAAATTGAAAAACATAAAAGAGAATCATATTGGCCAAACAAGTTGGTTTTCCGATATGAATTCGAGTTTGTATTGTGCCAGTATCCTGGATTTTCACAACCAAACTCCTTTATTATTATTAATTTTTTTTTCCTCTGGAAGTAGGGAAGGCATATCACTATGTTGTTCCAGTACTTTCATATTGTTTTATGCTAAGACTCTCTTCAGAAAGTCTTCTTTATTGATAGGTTCATTATAAACTTTGAGTATATGACCATTAACTAGAAATGAAATGGCAGTTTCATCAATTGTCTTGATCTTGACTGCTCCATTGTCAAAGATTTCTTCTATCTCATATAGCCCAAGCCAATGAGTAGTAAACTTAGCTTTGAAATCTTTGTACTTGAAGTCGAAAAGAAGTGCACAGTCTCCCTTATGAAAAATTTTGCTTTTGATAAATTGTCATGCCATCAAAATCACTGTAGAATTATCATCTACCATGCTAGACATACCCGCAGTTTCACTCTTTTTATTGCTAAATTCCAGTGTACCTTTGTTTCTCTTATTTAGCTTCTCCATTTCAAACTCCATTTTGATTAGTTTCATCTCAAACAACATGGAATCCACTACTACTTCAGCATCGCTCCACAGACTCTTGTAGAGACAAATCCTTTCATCCCTTTCCTTAATTTCAGACCTAATATCTTGTTTCAAAATCTCCAACAAGTTTTGCAGCTTATTGTGCATCATCTCAAAACACTTTACTTGTTCTGATTGAGAAAATCTCAAGGATGTTGAACCTTTTCCACAATGTTTGCCATATGAGACCACACAGATTCTGAGGAAACTTGAGTTTTGTTTTCCAACGGAAATTCCCTGCAACTTAAAAGCATAGCATGCTTCAACATTTGTTGATTATTTCCCTGAAAAATCCACATCTTCCATTTTACAACTACTGCATATATCTGACTTGCAAACCTTTTGAGTGCTTCTTAAATGCCAGAAATAGAGGACATCTCAGGCTTTGATGCATCTCCAACATTTGATATAGGAAGCTCCATCTTTTTTACAAGATACTCTGATGGATTGCAGATAACAGATTGAAGAGCTTGAGTCTCAAAAAAAAGACTCACCATTTGTTATTATTGTTCTTTCTGAAAGGGAACCATCATCAGTCACAGTAGAACTTTGAGAACATTCAGTTGTTACCGTTTCATTGAAAGAGAGAGTTGGTAACTGACAACCCTTTAACTTCTGATATTATGTTGAATCTTTTAAATTTGGCTCAAAAATTGTAAAATCCATTAAAGAGGAATGAATTAGTGATTTTGAACCTAAATTAGGTAGGTCTTGTTGATCTTTCTACAAGTTGTGCATTTGAAACAACTAGTATATTCTCCCTCGAAGACAAAGGAAATAGTATTTTTGGTGTATGCAGGTGGTAGTCTGAAGATAAAATATCCAAAACTAGACTAAATTAGCTATGGTTAACTGCAATATCTTAAACTGAATACCCCAAACCCAATTCATTTGTTTTTGGTAATTTTACGAGATCATCTTGGCCTTTCAAAATATTTTATTCCCTAGAACTTGGCATTCTTTGATAACAAGCCATCCAGTGTTGAAGGCAAAACCACTGACTCATTCATAGCCTTGCTAGGATCATTCTAATAGCTAGTTGTAGAAGAAGATAAAGGATTTGTGTCACAACCCAAGATATGATTGGATGTATATGTGCTTGCTGGATAATGAATTGCCTTCTCTATTCTACTACTGTTGCATACAGTTGATGACTTTGGATATTTTCTACATGAACCTTCAACAATTGAGTGTTTAGTGCTTGTAGTTCCCATATTCAGAAATGGAGAGTCTATACATTTATTAACTTGATTCTTGCAATCAGATTCATGTAGATTCGCTGATGGTATCTCAATAAACACCAGTGGAGAAAAAACTGTTGGGTTTCTTGATTCATGAAAATCGCTAATAAAAGTTGGTGAATGATAACTTAGGAGAGAATCAATGCCTAAACTTATTAGGTTGGTAGTGGAAATATACGCTTGTGAATTAGCTGGGTAAGATGTCGTTTGTCCAGATTTTGGATCTGCTAATTCAACTCTTTGCAGTTGGCTAGAAGGAGGTCCATACGCTTCTGACTCCAAGTCTTGATCAACAGCGTTCTTTCAAGAATAAAATATTGTGGAAGGGTGTACTTTCCAAGAAAATCACACCAACACTGCATCGACAACACTATCTTCTCATAGCACGAATTTTGTCCAACTCCAGTTGTTGCAGCCCTAATGTCATAATATCAGATACTGAAGGCGTAAAGATATTATCACCAACTGTTATGGCACAATCAAAGAAGAGGATTAGCATAGTTTTGCTGGTAAGTTCTCTACGTTGTCATCGCAGGAGCAATGAAAATCTTGGCGCAATATTTTTCCATATTCTACAAATAGAAAGCCTGATTTTCTCATGGATTTTCGAGGATTTTGTGAGAGTTCATCCCCAAAAATTATCCCATTTAAGCTTGATACCATCACTTCGCTTAGATATTTCTTCTGAGAATGGTAATTGTCCAAATAAACGGCATTCTCTTGATTCGTGCACCCTCTTGCCATTATTCTCTGTGATTTTGTCCAAGCTTTTGTGGCCTAGTGTATTCAAGCGAATCTGAAGCAGGACGCTGAAGTTGAGGAGGGTTTTTTGGGTTAATTATTTTGTTTTGGATTATGGCTCTTCATTGGAATTTATTCTGAGGTCGTTCGAACTGTTGAGGATGATTTGTAATCTTTTTAGGGGACAACTTAGAGAAAATTTTCAACACATGTTTGATACCTATTTGAAGCAAAACATATTATCTTTGAATCCTGTCAATGAAAATTATATTTGTGGATTTCTAAAGGGTTTTTGTGTCTGATTCAAGGTTATATTCATTGCATATCTCCAAGCCCTAAGCGAGAATACATGTGTGTCTTTGTGGTGAATTTTTTAGGCATATGTCTGAGATTTTCTAGAGAAGTATTCTCATCATCCAGGGGAAAATTCGATCTGTTTGAGGTTCTTCTTTTTTCTTTCTTTTTTTTATAATTGATTACTATTTTTTTTCATGAATGGTTTATCTTTTTATTTGATTTGTTTTTGTTTTATTTTAAAAAAAAAAAATTATGTTATTATTATTATTATTAATGTAATTAAATTTTTTTTAATATTTATTTATTTATTAATTTTTAATTTTTGGGTTTTTAATGGTTTTTTTTAAACAAATGGAGACGAACTGATTTGATTGCAAAACCTTGATTTATTTATTCGTGAAAACGTTTATAGACATCCTACTTTCTGATCCTCGAGATCATGTTTATATATATATATCCTACCTGCTCTATTATAGAAAAATAATTCAGTCTCTCAAGTATAAGAGAATTTTCAATGCCTCCATTTGCGTAGCAAGATCATAAATAGACTCACATCTAAGTTTGAAAAATATACCTTAATGAATACTTGGACATGAAAAGTCAGTTGATCATAAAGATTTGATGCTCAGGAACGTTGAAAAATGGAGTGGTGTTGTGGCCTAATGACTAGTTGAAACCAAGTTTTGAGATTATCTTTGTTTGCTTGGCTATTGTTAATTATCATATCATAAAGTTCTTCTTGTGGCACTTGTTCAAAATCTTGAATGCACAAGGGATGTTGTGATATACATTCCAGAAAATCTTCAATTTCTGGCTTTAATGTTTGATCTTCATTGCATGTGATCCATGACTTATTCACGCCCTTACAAATATAACTAGAAGAAGCTTCTAATTTTTCTTCTTGTGGATCCTCTTCATGGATGCTATGTTCCTCCTCTAATTTTTTTAAGTTTTTTTATTTTTTTATTTTTTATTTTTTAAATCTTCCTAACTAGCTCTATCTAAGCATGCTTCCCCGAAAACGATGCCAAAAATGTCAGGTCAATTTACTAAGTAAATTAACGCAGGTGTTTTACTTGTCAATCTGGGTTTGTAGACTTGGAAGCATGTCCAAAGTATATGGATTTTAGATGAAGGCAAGGCTCAAAGGTTGAAGGAAATGCATATTACAAATATGTTATAAGTTTAAAGGTTAATGGAAATGCATATTACAAATATAATTTCTAACTAAAAAGTCTTTGATTCAAGATGCAGTGAGAAAAGGAAGAGGCTCCTAATTTAGGAGGTCTTGGTTGTCCTTTCCCACAGTATTGTCCTCAAGAAGAGAAACTAAAGAGCAGCAGTTTTTGATGTGTAGAAAGCAAGAGAAGAGGCTCCTGAATTAGGAGGTCCTGGTTGTCCTTCTTCATAGTTCTACTCCAACAACATTACCATTGCATCAAATCATAAACTAGAATTCAAGAAATGCAAAAGAATGAATTTTAGTTGTGATTCATAACTTGATAGAAAGAGAATTTAACTTATATCCTTGGTTGTCCTTTTGTACGCAAATTAGATTTTAAACCAAAATCATCCAAAAAATTACACATAAATCATAACACATCTAAGTAACTAGATCATAAAACTGAAACAAGAAATATTGAATCAAAACTATGCTAATTTATACAAAATTTAACCAAAGCATACTTAGCTTGGTATGGGGGGCCTCAAACCTTGCCTTGTACACTTGAGGATTCTTCAACTACAGCGAACTTAATAAAGCATCCACAAAATGAATAGAAAATAGAACAGTAGAAATGATTCTTCAACTTATCTCAAAAGTCTCTAATAGTCTTAATACAAAATTACACATATTACATATTTGAATGGTCCATAAACTTTGTTTAAATAGGAAAATCATAAACAAACTTTGTTATAATGACTTTAACAACTTTATCAGTCCTAATCCATCCATACAGATCAAAATCATCAATTCTGGTTCACAAAATCAAGAAAATCCCACAAAATAATAAATCTGCCCCTTTTTACTAAGGATTCATGAATGACAGGTCAAACTTGACCTGTGTTGATTGGGCCTATTTTTGTTCAATTTGACTGAACCAATAGGTGTTTCTCCATTCGTGGTTCCCAAGCTTTCCAAATATGCGCTCAGATCTTGCTCATATGTCTTGCACATATGACTTTAATGGAGCTATTATGGGAATTTTTAATGCAGTCCAAAACTTCTCTTAAAACCCAATTTTTACAAAAAAATCCAAGAAAAACTTAATTTAGTTCCCTGAATATGCAACTTAGGACTAAAATGTGGCATATATTGGTGAAATAGGATGGAATATGGTGTTAAATAAATGGATTTAGGATAGGAAAAAAAGAACAAAATTGAAGGCCAACACAATCCCTCGGTCGCTCCCTTGATATGGGAAAGAGGCAACTGGAACCCTTCAGTTGCTCCCACAACATGGGAATGCGTGCAACTTGGGACATTTCCAAGTAGTTCTGAGCTTGTGACCCTGATTTCTCTGCCACTTTTTCAGGCCCATGGCTCAGGTCACTACAAAAAAATCCAAGACACTTCCAAAACTGAAAGATAAGAACGAAATGATGATATAAATGCAATCACTTGCATAAGGACTTGAATGTAACCCTACTATACATGACAGACGTTTCGTCAAACATGTCACAAATATGTAATCTACGGTTTAAACAACAAATATAAGAATAGGGATCTCATACTTATCTGATAATCGCTAAGAAGCATTGATGCCTTATATCATTAGCTGCATTATCATCTATTAGGTCATATATTCGTTACTCATTCATTTACAAATCAAAAAATGATGAGAACCATACATTTTCATTGTCATAAAACACATTCATAATCAACATATAAACAACATAAATATTGAGGATACAGCAACCATAAATGCTACATAGAACCTAATACATTTACACATAAATTACCAAGGAAAGGAACTCTTATTAATGAATGCAAAATCCAACTCGGTATGGGACTACCACGTGCCACCCAACCATAGATTGCCTGAGCCAAATCTCTCTTCATCCAGTCACCCCTTGTGTCATATTCCAAGTATGAATGTGGGAATCAAACAAGGGCTTCCCAAGGCTAAACCACCTCACCCTCAACAATAGAAATAGGCTTTACCGCAATCCCCACTGGATCACTAGGCCATAAACAAGCATGGATGCCACCAGATTTCTCCACTTACACCGTGAGGAATTTTCCTGTCTCCTAGTCTCTATGCTTTACTGCAATCCATTGTCTGATCCAGGGATCACTAGGCCTTAACCAAGACACCACCCTTCAGGCCTTACCATGTATCTCACCATTCACCGGCAAGGATTCCTAGGCCTGATCAAGGGAAACCACCTCTAGTATTTACTGTATATCCCACCATTCACCAGTCGAGGATTCCTAGGCCCACTGAGGCACACAATACCTGGCTTTACCGAAACCCATAGTCTAGTTGAGGTGTCACAATGGCTTTACCGCAATCCACAATATGGTTCAAGGATTACTAGGCCATGTGTTCTTTCATTCATAGATCCACCTCACTCAGTTTTGAATCCATCCAGTAATCCATCTCAACCAAAACATGAGAACCCCATCACACCATGGCTATCAGGAAATGGAAAGGCAAGGCCGAGGAACACTGTTACACCTTGAAAACCCCATGCCAATGACAATAAGAGAACCAAAAACACATGCATAACCATGCATGGCAAATATAGTAAGAAAACCACACACGCAAATTGATACCTGTAAAGAATCTCATTGTATTTGCTTGATCCTTGCTTGATCTTTGCTTCCTATTTGCCTTCTTTGCCTTTCTTGATCCAATGTTGATGTGCTCCAAGAAAACTCTAAGTGTCCAATAGTGAGAGAGAGAGAGAATATAGAGAGCTCCAAAATTGAAATGACAAAAGGTACCAACTGATCCTCAAAAGCCTTTTTATTAATTAGGCCTTTATTTTCTTCATTTTCCTCCTCACATGCAACTTGTGACCTTTCACCTTCATTTTCCCTTAATTTCCATTATTTTCATAAATAAATGTCAATAAATGCCACTTTGCCTTTCGAAATCCATAGTCATCGCCTTTTCCAATTTCCTTAGCCATAATAAAACAAATGAACACCCACACTATGACGTTTTTTCTCAACATTCAACTTGAAATAAGTGTCCCATAACCATGTTAGTATTTTTCCTTCATTAACCTTTATTACATGGAATTTTCACTAGGGAAGTTACATGGACTCAGCTAGGATACAAGATTTTCGGGATTGGCCAACCCCAACCACTCTTACAAACCTCCGCAACTTTCTAGGTCTTGCCAATTTATGTCACAGGTTTGTGTTGGCATTCTCTCATATCACTTGGCCTTTGAGTCAAGTCACCAAGGGCGAAGCAAAAGGAAATTTATTTTGATTTGAATCCCAACAAAAGGATTTTTTTGAGTTGAGGCATCACCTCTGCTCTGCACTAGTGCTCACATTGCCATACCTACAACAACTATTTAAAATTGAGACAAATGCCTCCGACTATGCTATCATTTCATTTCTTACCCGGTAGTGGCATCCGGTGGCATATCACAGTGAGACACTTTCAAATACAGTCTGAAAGTATCCCACTTCTGGAAAAGAGATGTATTTTACTGTGTAGGCCTACCAACAATGGAAGAATTACATTCTAAGGAAGGAAACAATCATCCACACAGACCACTGACCCCTGCAGTTCATTTAGACACAAGATAAGTTGTAAAATGATCGTCATTATAAATAGTCCACGTATCTGTAACAATTCCATTTGAACGTCAAGTACAAGAATGGAAACACTAATAATGTTGCAGACTATCTCATCCGACCACCGGTTATGGCGCTAACCACTTTGCTGGACTCATGTGGACATGAGACTTCGGGGCGACCGCATCTTTACTAAAGCAATCCAGAATTCGGAAACACGTACTAGACGCTCCTAGAAGGCAAGAAAGTTCCATATTTTCACCTCCAAGGCGCACTCTTATTCCACTTGGGATACCTTTGTGTTCCCTCAAGCGAGCATGCCAAGATGATTTGGGAGGTGCACTACAGTCGAGTAGTTGAACATTTCGGAGTAGAGAAAACAGTGGCAGTGTTGCAAAATTATTTTTATTGGTCAAACCTTCGACAAGATGTTTGGAAGTACATCAGATATTGCACTACCTGTGCCATTTCCAAACCAAAAATAAAAAAGCAAGGCCTATATACTCCTCTTCCTACTGCTTGTCGGCCTTGGGAATCCATCTCCATGGATTACATGTCAGGCCTTCCTTCTACTAAGCATGGAAACGACTGTGTGCTCATGGTCGTTGACAGATTCTCTAAGATGGCCATTCTTTCGCCCTGCAAGAAGAGTATCACAACAAAATCCACTGTTAAGTTCTTCTTTAAACAAGTGTGGGTACATTTTTGGATCCCACAGTCCATTATCTCATATCGGGACAACAGGTTCCTAAGTACATTTTGGTCAAACCTCTGGTTGATGTTGGATACCAATCTCACTAAGTCCACGACCTTCCACCCCCAAACTAATGGCCAAACAGAGGTCGTCAACAAGATGGTCGCGCACATTTTGCGCATGTACAACTCGAAGCATCCATGCACATTGGATGAAAGCTTCCCCTATGTCCAACACAACTACAACAAAGATATCCATAGCTCAACTAGCCATAGTCCCTTTCAGGGGGGGTTGGGATTCCAATATGTACCTTTGATGTGGCTATACCATTTGTAGCTACTCAGGCATATTCATCTCATGTCCAGTCTGAAGCTGACCAGGATAACAACTTCATTGAGCACATTTAACACATTCGCGAGCATGTCCATGACATATTGGACAGAGCCAATGTTAAGTACAAGCAACATCATTATCAGCATCGAGTGCCACACATGTTCCAGGTGGATATTGGTGGCCACCCTCTTATTCCACTTGGACCCCCACCATTTCATTTCAGTTTCATTAATTGTACTTTTCAGTTTCTTTGATTATAGTACAACTTACTATTTTTAGCAGTTTTTCGGGTCCTAAATTTTTGGAACCATTTTAAGGGCCTAAAAGACGTTTTTTTGGGAAAATAGAGAAATCAAAAAATGGCTAAACCAATTTTTTTCAGTCTCCTCTTGGAGAAGTTCGAAACGAGATATTATGATAGTCAAACGGAGATTGTATGCCAAAGTTATGACCTCGGGAAGTTGGCGTTTTAACTAACCCTAATGGGGCCCACAAGCTTTTGTCGCTTCATCTCCTAGGGTTAGGTTTTTGGATGTTTAGGGTTTCCCATTGTTTCTCAATGATAAAAATGCCACCGAGACTCATTGTAACATAGTTCAGAGGCATGTAGCCTCCACATCTCTTCTTAGAGATAAGCTACCATCGCATGTGTTGGTTTTTTTTCCATTCTACTTGTAAGCATTTTTCAGTGCTTTGATATTAATGAAATAAAGATTTATTTTTGTTGCATCGTTGTGTTTATGTTTATATATGTATTTTTTTTCGCTCCTGCATAATTCTGGATCAATCCTCGAATCACTACAATAAAAGTTATCACCTTGCTTAGAATTCAGGGCTTTAAAGTACTTGCATAATTCTTCAAATAAAAAGTTGGATGCCTTGGAACAACAAAGGTGTTTTATAATGAAATAGAGAAGTGGACCTTCCTCTTCCACTAGAAAAAAACAATATTTTTCTCAATTGGAATGGAGGTTAAAAATGGGAAATGAAGAATTCAAACAATGGAAATGCCAACAAGAGGGTTGGATACCTTCTTTTGATGGAGCCTCCAAAAGAAATCTAGTGGTGGGAAGGGGGTGGGGAATTGTTGTATGAAACTAAGAAAACAAAGGTGCCAAAGTATTCATGGGGTCTTGGAAGAATGACAAATAACCTTGCTAAAGTGTGTGCTCTATTACAGGGGACCTAGATAGCAGTAGATCATAAAGTCTCCTCACTCTTTGTGCTAGAATATTCTCTCTTGTTAATACAACACCTGACAAAAGGAACTATCTCAAAAGATAGGGCATTGGATCATATAATGAAAATATTCTAGGACTGTGGGAATGATATGAACTCGTTAAAATTATTCCATGTGTCTGGGGAGTTCAACAAGGAGGCAACAAGTGTCTAAATGAAGGATGTTATCTTGAAATGGGCGATCCTAGTTTTTAATGGGAAACCCAAATTTTCTCAAATTGCCTGAGTTATTATGTAGCATAATCAAATAGGAAATATCCCTTTGGGAATCAACCATAAGAGAAGAAATAATGGAACAACTAAAAAAATGAGGAACCAAACCCATGTGGCCTCCTTAAGAAAATCTACCAATTCACATTGGCGAATATCCCATAATCAAACTGAGGTCCAATCAATCATAACACCTAGCATGAAACGGATCAAACGTATAGAGAAGATCCCAAAGGCCTCCACATTTAGGTGGTTTTGCATTACACATACTGGAAAATCATTAATGTATGAAGACGAAAGTGGAAAGTTTTCTCAATGTGGGATCATATTCCATTTCCCCCACTCTCCACACTATGAATTCACAACAACAGTAATAACATAAAGAACGCAATTCTGGGCAGTCACAAGCCCAAAGGAATTTCCAACTTGGTGGTGTCGCGTCATCTTGATGGGTAGGTGGTTAATGAAATACTATGAAGTTGGAAGGTCCACCTTGTGTGGGATTTTTCCCCTCGTCTCCTCACACTTCAATTCTCTGGCATATAGTAATTTGAATTGCAATAAGACACCATCCAAGGCGTGCAATTGGAAAAATCAAGCAAGTTTATGAATTACATCAGTGGCAAAGCTTGATCACCTCCCTTGCAACATTGGCATGATTTGGCAAGAGCCCCCCCTACTCAGAAGGAATGGGAACATGCATAGAGGCAGTTGTGCAAATAGAGAAATTCAGTATATCATTGACATTGGTCACATAGTTATACCCAATCTCACCCTTGCTCACTTATCCACTGCAAAGGGGTAGCTACCCTGGACTGATGATCTGAGCTTCACGAGTAAAAATTCATCCCATGGATCCCCTCAGGCAAAGAATTGTTTTGGGATGCCAAGTTTAGTTTCAATTGCGGAAGGAGACCTCCCCTTCACTCGTCTTTTTAGAGCATCAAGGTACAGTTAGGAAATCATAGAGAAGGCAACGTGAGGCCAAGAAAGAACCGGGTTTGGAGAGTGAGTGGGAGTTCTACCTGAATGGACTCTGAAAGTGGGAAAGTTGGAGTGATTTGGGAACCGACACATAAAAATAATGAAGACAAAAGGGAGGTATCAATGCAATGGTTGATAGAGAGGATGGATTCCATGTGAATTGATTTCTTGACTATGAACCTAAATATTAGTGAGAAAACTACTACAATTGCATCCTTAAATGATAAGCAGCAGAAAATGGACACACATTTAGCAAATTAAGATAATGAAATGGCGGCTCTCCATCAACAAAATGAGGAATTGCAGCTGAAGTCCGTGGAGCTCTAGGCAAAATTGAGCAAAATGGAAGATTCTCAAAATGCATACTCTAGCTCCATCCTTCCATCGCCAGATAAGTTGTTAGATCTGAATGAGCCTACCTAGCACATGACAATCTCATCTTCATTTCCTATTAGTGGAAAAATGAATTGTAAATTTGTGTTTTAGGGGGTCAATTTTGTAAGGTACACCTACAAAGAGTCTTTTTTTTTCATATGAAGTCTATGAAGAAATTGTGCGAGTTAGGACAAATCATAAGAACATGTTAGCAAAATTGGATGAGCACTGATGTACTTTTGGGTGACTAATTGCATTCACGACACTAATTTAATATAAAAAATGATCATTTTGTTTAAAAAAAATAAAATTATTATTTCAAATAAAGTTATGATTGTGCTGAGAGACACTCTCCATCCCAGTATGGAAGAGACGTTGTAATTTAACATAAACATTTTGACTCGGTCAAAATAAAGGCATAAAATTAAAAAATTAAAAATAAAATGGGAGAGGTCAAATTATTTAAAATAAAATAAATAAATTTATTTAAACAATTGGCGGTTTTTGCGCCAGTTTTTTACAACCCATGGTTTTGTCAATGGTATTCTTATGTAATATAGTCTATTTAGAGATGTGAAGAAATATTATATATTTTAAACCAACCTAGATCTATTTTAACTCCAGATATATCAATTGCCAAATAAATTAAATCTATCGAGGTACAAACATTTCCTCAAATTTTACATTAAAAAAAAGTTTGCACCTTAAGAGATTTCATCTCTCTATACTTAATAGATTCAAAATTAAGATGGATCTAGATTACTTTATTTAATTATTATGATTTTTTAAATTTTAGCAATTTAAAATGTATAATAAAATACATATTTAATGTTTATAATAAATTTTTAATTTATATAACAACTAGTTAAACTAAAATTTTGTAAATACTATTCTAAAATAAATAGACCTATCCAATATAATTATTTAACTAAAATGACATTCAACCAAAATTAACTTTTGTAATAAAAAATTGATTATACTTTTATTAATAAAAAATGCAATTATTGCAATGAAATATATTATATATTTTGTTAATTGATGGATTTCAAATTTTTTAAATTTAATTACACATCAATTTGATAAACCCAAGACGCATGAAATTTAATTTAAAATTAAGTCCATATCACACCCCTAAAATACTATATTTTATTTTAATTTTTAACCTACGCCGAGACGAAAATTTTGAGGTTATTTATGCAGTAGACATCACATGTACTCGATCACATGGCCCATTGTTTGAATTTCCTTTTTCGAAAAATTCAACCTACTTTACCGCCACAAGTATAACAAACATTATATATCAAATTAATTTGTATTGTGTTTAAAACGCGTATTTTTTTTTATGATTAATTAAATCATATTATAGTGTCAAATAAATATTATGATATAAATAGGTGTAATATGGAGTGTTGTTTAGTATTTGTTTTTTTTTGAAAATAGAGTTTTATGGGGTGAATATGATCGTACAACTTAATTATATAAATATTAAATGCATGATTTAAGTATTGTAATATTGGTGGCCAGGATTAAATTACATAACTTATTAGTATATGATAACATAGTTTTATGAAGAAATGGTTTGCAACAATTAAATAATTAAACTATAAAAAAAATGATAAAATATATATTAATTGAAAATTTTTGAAAAAATATTGTTATTAAAAATAATATAACAATTAATAAAAAACAAACAATAAATCATTATAGGTTAATAAATATTTGTTGTTAAAAATAAGTATGATAATGGAAAAAAAATGTGTGTGTGTGTGTGGACATTTGGGGATTATATTGTTACTAGAAAATAACATTGTTATTAGAAAGAATACAATAACTAATAGAAATCAAACAATGAATGATTATTGGTTAATAAATATCTATTGTTAAAAATAAATATGATAATGAATAGAAAAGAAATATTAATTATTGAAAAATCAATATATTTAAATTTCTTTTGGATAATTAATTTATGAGGACACTTGCAACTATAGCATTGAGAAAAGGATTAATGGAGGGTGGAAAGCTTATTTTGGTCTTGAAAATAGTTGTGAAGCAACCAACCTTGTGATGTGGGATAAAAAGAAGCTCCTCTTTGAAACTTTAGTCACTCATGTTATCTTGTATGGATGTAAGGTTTGGGGTTGCAACATCTCTAGAGAATCTTAGAGAAAGATTGAGCAAATCCAGAAGCGTTTTATAACATATAACCTCAAAATTAAATGTAGTACACCCTATCTCATTCTCCTTATTGAAGTGGGTCTTTCCCCTATTGAGAGCCTAGCTATGACTAGGCTCCTATTGTACAAGCACAAAATCAATAACATGGGATACCTTAGACTTCCTAAGCTAGCTTTAAATTCCAGCCAAAACCACCTAAGGCTCAAACGAGGTTGGTATAAAGATACGAGGGCCTGGTTAAACCATTGGGAGATCGACGAAAATGTTGGATTGCAAAATATTAATAACATTAAAAATATTGTTACTTCTAAGTTTAAAGAGAAAATGTGGTGTGAGAAAGATTTAGAGGCTAAAAGAAAATTAATATATTACAAGGAGGTCATCAACTTTACTCTAGAATATCAAAAGTGTATCTCTGTTTTAACTAGCTCAAAGAAAAATATCAATATAGCCAAGATAAGAACGAACTCTCATGAGCTCCATAGTGAAACAGGTCGTTGTTCCTAAAACACCATGGGTGGAAAGGATTTGCCATCTCTGTGAGAATATGAACATTGAGCATGAAAATCACTTCCTCTTAGTGTGCCCTACGTACACCCACATTAGATCTCAATTTCATAATCTTTGTTGCAATACCAACCTTCCTAGCCTCTTAGCGTGTCAAAATTACAGTGAGCTTGGGACGCTTCTCTCCAAACTCTTTGAGCATAGGAGTACAATTTTAAAACAATCTAAATTATTCGTTTATTTAGGTCTGATAGACCAAAGTTTGGTCTCAGCGGACTTTAACCATCATCATCATCATTACAACATTTTATTTTTATTTTTTAAACAATTTTTAATTATGACAATTTGATTTTAAACCACATAAAATTAGTCATCCACCAATTAAAAAATAGAAATTCAATTTTTAAAAATTCAAAAATTAATTTTCAATTTCTAATAAAATAAATTTAATATTTAATTTTACCAAAATTTTGCAAATAATTTTTAAAAATTTGCAAATTAATTAGGAATCAAAACATTTTAACCCAAACTTATTACATTATACTTTGTCGGTGGATATAAAAATAAAGTACATTAAATTTATTGTTTTAAAATATTGTCATACCCATAAAAGTTTGTGTTTCTTTTATCTATTTATTTGCATATAACGAATTGATCTTGGTTTAAATGTTATATGCTTGTTTTTAACTCTCTTTCTCTTCTTTCTCACTTTTTTTTTTTCTTTTATTTATTTATTTATAATTTTTTCAATTTATGCCACTTAAAATTGAATTTGAGATTTCAATTATTGGGATTGCATACGTTAGAGTGTTTTGAGAATTACTAACAATGTTGTGTTTTGAGAATTACTAACAATGTTGAATTGATATATGCATTTAAAAATATGATTTAAATAATGCAAGGGTAAGATTTCACCCACAATTATGTTTGAGTTTTGGTGATATCCTTGAAAAATGTCAAAAACATAAAATGTTTAGACTTGTACATTGACCTCCCTTTCTCATTAAAATCTTTACCTTTTTTCATCTTTTAGAAGAAGTCTATTTTTGGATGATTAGATTTTGTTATCTCCATTTATCTATCATAAATGCTATAACAACATAATATCCTTACATTATTTTAATATTTTTATTTTTTTGTCATGTGTAATAATGGTTAAGAATGTGTGTTTATTTCTGGAGAATTATAGGTTCAATTGGAAAGAGTAGGTGTAAGTGCACATGTATAGATTAAGCAATCAAATTATTGAGTGAAGGTAGTTTCTTGTTTCACGAACAAGGGGGTTTCCCGTGTGTAATTTTATGTTTAACTATGTTATGACTTTTTTTTGTTAGCTAGCTTTTGCAACTATATGAATATGAATAAAATTATACACAAAAATAAATTGTTGGTATGCCACTAGGGAACTTAGACCAACAACAATAGAACAAGTCCTTCTTCCTATGAGTTTGAAAAATATCGATGATACACATGTTTTAAAAAAATAATAACAAATTTGAAAGTAAAAGTAGCAAAGATACTAGTTCTAAACTTAAATTTATATTCATGGCAAAAAAAAACATGTTCAAGTCAAACGAGTGGAGAATATCAACTTCTACAATGTTGTGCCTAGCAACCTCCTCAAACTCCAGATCATATTTCTTCCTTGCCATAGTTGTAATTTTATAGTCATCCTATTTAATTTTTAGATGGTGCATCCACTGAAGGCGGAAGATCTCTTGATACATTTCCTTCCTTTAAACCATGACCTTTCCCTTAATGGTTTTCATTTTCCAATACAAGTGAATTGTTTGGAAATATTTTGTATTTGTGCTCCTCATGTTGCCTGTGTCTAGAATCCATGGCCCAATCTCAACAATAATTTCCATGTGTTCCATGCAACTCCATTGGACATATGCTTAAGCTTGGATATTGTTAATCTTGGTGTGTGCCCCAAGAGGTGTCTTAGCCCAAGACATGCAATTAGAAGCTTCAAAGCCTTGCTAAAACCTAATGGAGGGCTAACTTTGTAGACCACAATAGAGCTCCTCCTCACCATGGTGCAAAGTTTGCAAAAGGTAGAAACATAAAGGGGGGGATCGAGTGAAAGGAACAAAGAGGAATGCATGATTCGAGAGGATACTAAGGTAGAAGGGAAAAGTAACATAGGATAGATTGGCCAAGTTAGGAAAAGGAAGGTGTAGTTCCCATGTAGAAGGGGGAAGCTTGTGTGCCATAGGATTGGGAGAACACCAATTGGAAGCAATTCAAGAGAAAATAAAACTAGGGAACCTTCTACAATCTAGCCCAGAAGGAAGGCAACAAGGGAAAACAACTGAAAATGCAAACTAGAACCCTGATTTGCAGGAACCTTTATGTGATCGAAGTAATTATGCCTATGTTCGGGTTACAGAGCAACTCAACCCAACTTGTGTTTTAGTAAGTTTCCATTCCATTTATTTGAAGATGGGCCGTTAAGGTTGGAACTGGAGTAGACTTGTCCATTACTATGTACATGATTCAAAGACGCGCTAACATTTACATTTGTTACTTCCATGGATAAGCGTGAGGTGATTGATGGAGAGCATGTGTCATAATAGCTGGGGTGTGTGTCACATCCCTATCACCGCATTGAGGGGGAATGTTATGACCTTAAATTAAATTACACTATCATTATTTTGAATAAAAATGAGTTAAGAAGAGTAGGATTTAAAAGATAAGTGTTTTTTGAGGTTTTTTTTTTATGTCTTAAAACATTCAAAAATTACAACATTTATCCTTTTTAACGGATATATAGGAAAACATGTGAAAGAGGTATTATATTGTATTGTTCATTAATGTTTTTTTGTTCTCTCTCCTTTTTATTATGGTTTGGCACACAATGAGGCGTGCACCATAACCAATTAATTATTACGTTAATAAGAGGGTTGCCTTCATTCACACAAGGATTATGGTATCTTGAAATCTATAGGTTAAATTTTCAATATAAATTCTAAAATTGTAGAAATTTTGAGATATTAAACACAATGCATCTTGTTTATTATCACATGTACGTATTCACATAACACATCTCACAAGGGAGAGAAGGTTGAACAAACATATATATTTATCCCACAAACAATCAACCATTATATTTTAGTAACAAGACTACTACATCTATGGAACCCCCTAAAGAGCATTATTTCACATACATAACAATTACAAAATAAAAGTGATTTATGAAGCATTGCTTGCACCAAAATATTTGCCAAGTTAAACATATTTTTGTTTCAAGTAACCAAGTACCCCACCCTCCAAATTGTAGACAAGGTAAAGACATTATTTAGGGCTCAAGGTTATTTAACAACAAACATCAAAGCTATTACAACAATATACTATATACGAATTCAAAATGTCTCTTTGTGGGGATTGAAATTAAGTGAGGAGGAAAACATTTTTTTTAATTCCTTAGAACCACCTAAGATAAACCCAATTAACAAGTTAAATATTGACTTTGGAATACAAATCCCTAAAATTATTTGTATGGAGAAAAACAAATTGGAATCTCCAATTCATGTGAATGAGAGGTCCACACATGGAAACAAAAAATTATAGAAAAATGGTGTGTGTGTGTGTGTGTGTGTTTCCTTATTTATTTTAATGAAGACTTTGCAAGATCCCCTCTTTTCTCTAAAATATTTGAATGGAAGGTGACTCAATTTCCAACCACAATACGGATCGATAACCCAATGAGACTCAAAGTTCTAAAGACCTCACTATGAACTTTGCCTTGAGATAGTTTGTTCAAACATTAAATTAACCCACTCACCTTAATAAAAAAAAAACCTAAAATATTTATTGTAATTTTAAAATAATAATAACAATAACAAAATAAATAATCATATTTCACCATAACTCAAACTTTAAACTCCAAAAACTTTATATTTCAAAATTCTATATCCTTCTCGATATTTAATAAATTTTATTTTCATTTCATATATATATATATATATATATATATATATATATATATATATATATATATATATATATATATATATATATATATATATATATATTGAAATTTCAAAGTAGGAATGGAAGATGATGGGTTCAAATGGTCCATAAACAAAACTACTATAGTTATAGCAAAAACATTGGGGTGTAAAGTTAAGATGGAAGAAGATGTTCATGAGAAAAAGGCGTCGTAGTGTAAGTTGGTACAAAATCTAGAATAGATTTTTTCTTTGGTTGGCATTATCTAATAAGGCCTTACATGGGGTAATGGATAAAAAATAAATTAGTGTGGGTTTAGCAAATGTGTATCATGCAAGGGAGATAATGAATTTGTTTCAACTACATTATCTTATGGTGAAGTTTGACTTCCCAATTATATCCATTATTTATGACAATCACTCCCCAGTATCCATTTCTACCAAAATTTTGATTACTTTTTTTGTCCAATGTAAACTACAATCCTCATATATATCTATAAATTTATTGTATTTGATGTGATCCTTAACTCTTGAATTTGAATCACAAGTATATATCCTAAATGCTCCATGTATTTTATTTTGTTTTGTTTGTTTGTTTTTTGTTTTTACCACGGTGAATCAGTAACTTGTTGGAGTAATATGGGTGAGGCCCAAGATCAAACCTAGTGGTTGTCACTATAACAGCAAGAGTATATCCAACAACACATAAGTCATATATACAAGGAATATATGACTTAGTAAGAGTCGAGACTCCATGAGGATAGGGGACCTACTCCTTGAGCTTTTATCACAATGGGCCAAATATGTCCCCCCGTGGGACTTGAAACCGAGTGGAGGGGTTAACATCCCATTGTGCCAACCACTTAGTCTTCCCATGAGGAGAAAAATGTTCCATGATTTATTTATATAAAAAAACCCTTAAGTTGGGACAACACCTTGCAATGATCCTTTTATGGAAGGAATCCACTCTTATTTACTTCCCTCTTAAAGTCGAGTAACCTTTCAATAAGCTAAGCTCCAAAAACAATATTCTTCCACACATAATTCACAAGGAATACTATATTATTATTTATAGATAACAATACAACCTCATAACACCTAGTGACCTTATTTAATGAGGTCCTATTTCATTTATTCGACACAAAGTACCATGGTGGGCCTTATTTAATAATAACAAACAAAGTGGACCTAGTCCACCTTGTGTTGAATGTCTTCCATATTTAACTATAATGCACCATTTGAATTCCCATTACACCTTTAAGGAGGGTCCCAACACTTCGCCCTCCTTGGAAAAGCATTGTCCTTAACACTTGTAGTGAGGAATTACAACTATAAACCAAAGTCCCTTGTATGAGTGTTGACCACAATGTTATAATAGTCCAAGAAACCAAGGTCCCATTTGTGAAAATTCTACTATAATGTATTTGTTTATTTCCTCCTACTTGATTTCATTTATACAATTTATTTCCAGAAATTAGATTTAGAAAATACCAAAAATAAACACAACTGCAGCCTACACATGCAGATCATTTACTGAATAATTCACTCATGCAACAAAGTGACACATGGATTTTTGGACATAAGTCCCCGGAAAAACCCAAAGCGAGAAAACTGGTTCAGCAGATATGAGGGTTTTATTATTAAGTAGTTCTGAGTATAGCAAATCAGGGTTCCAACCTTGGAAAACCCAACATAGAATAAAATATATAAAATCTGTAGCTAACCTGGAGATCTAGTGCCAAATATCTTATTGATCCACACCCTCAAATGGGATTTACAGGACTCAGCCCGGATCTGACCCTAGAAATCCTCAGTGCTGCTTCTGAAGCCCCAACATTTCCCTGGAGGGACTGTGTGGCTCTAGGAGGGCCTGCGTCACCCTTGGAGGGTCTACGTTGCCCCTGCGTTGCCTCTACTTGGCCAGTGTCAGCCCAGCGTGGCCCTAGCTGCCCCGCTGCCCCTGTTGCTTTGCGTGGCTCTGAAGCCTCTCTACGTTGTCCTTGTGGCTGCTCCTATTGCCTCTTGCTATCTCTTGGCCTTGGAATTAGAACATTCCCTTGGCCAATACTACCCCTCACTATAGGAAATTCCACTGGAAATTCTTAGCAAACCCGCCCTAGAATTCTGGATCTATTCCTTAATTCTACAAAAATGTGTGTCTTTAAATGACCCTCAAGCCTTTCTCTTATACTTTTTTATTGAAACCTTCAATAGCGGAGATTAAATCATCCATCAACGACTGAGATTAAAGACTGCTTTATCCATGTGACTTAAGACAATTTTAGCACATGTGTTAATTAATTCACTTTAATTATTTTATTTTCCTAAGTTAGACTTAGGGAATCCATTAAAAATAATTAATTATTTGAATAACTCGAACACCAATTGAAATCTCTCAAATCCATTTATGGGTCTTGTAGATCAAGTGTACTCTAGTCCCTCCACAAAATTTGGGAGCTAGAGCACAATTGATGCTACCCCAAATACACAAAATCTCAACACTCCCTCTTAGCATCGAGAGTGTGCTCTAGAAATACATCACACCATGCATTACAAGATCTTGAGTACTTTGTCTGTGTTGTTGATGTTTGGAAACTGCCCTCCATATATTGCATTGCTACTCTCTGTACTGCTGCCCATGCCACAGTCACTGACACTGCCACATTTTTACTGCAACTCCCTCTCAAATTGGTGCATCATGCTGCCCATAGCATTGCCACTGTTAACTGTTGCAATGCAACTCAGTTCCTGAGAGGTAAGCAACTGAAAGACTCTGCCCAACTTTTTGACAGACAAGTCAAGTTTACCTCCACCCCTGAAGCTCCCTGGATGCTAAATCATGTTTTCCCCTTGGAGGCACTATCATGCTGCAACACTGCACTATGTGAGCCCAACTTCTTTGCGTTGCTGAAGTCCCATCAACCTCTCTACGTTGTTGCCTCCATGCTGTTGTTGCCTCTACATTACGCTGCTCCCTCTTCAACTCTTCAGCTCCCTCTTGCTCTTCAATGTGGTTATCTGCAACCATCTCCTGACTCATCTTGCTACCATCTTAAGGCTCTCGTAGCTCGTATGTGATCCTAGAGTAGGGCTGACTCAAGGATCCCGCCAACAAACTGGATACTCTATATATCCATGTCACCCCACCTCTTCCCTTGAGGTGCATGAGCACTCATGGTTGCATCATCATCAAAGCCATCTTTATTTGTTGCTGCAACCTTGGAGTCAGAAGCACCTTTGTCCTTCTTCTTAGGACAACTGCTGGAAAAATGCCCAAGATCACCATAGTTAAAGCACCAGACCTTGGAGAGGTCCTTCTTCTTCTTCCCTTGCTTCTTTTCCCTTGATGCAAGGGTTGCATCCTCCTCCTCTTCTTTCTTCACTCTCGCTTATCCACTTCCTCCACTGTTGGACTGCTTCTTAGTGATCCTCCTGATCTCCTCTTGGCAGAGAATAGCCCACATATCTGCCCATGATGGTAACGTTTCCCTTCCCGGAATGCTATGGACAAACGTTTCCTATTCTTCAGAGACAACATTCAAGGCCATCTTCACTAGGAGCCCTTCATTTGGATTAACACCCATGCCAATCAGTTGGTCACGAATAGCTTGAAGCTTGAAGAGAAATGGATCTATCTCTTCACCCTTCATCATTTGGAACATATGCATTTGATTCTCAAGAAGCATTCTTCTTTGCATAGAGCTTCCTTGGTACATCACTTCCAAAGCTGACCACATGTCATGTGTTGTATTCTTACCAGTAACATGAGGAATCATGTGGTCCTTAACTCCGTCTATGATCAACCTCTTCGTCCGTGCTTGATTCTCTTCATACTTCTTGAGTGGATTTGCATCGGTTGGTACAACAAGTGTCTTCTTTACATGATCTTTGAGACCATACTCATCTAGAACTGAGAGGATTCTGGTCTTCCAGATAGCATAGTTGGACATACTGTCCAATCCATCTTGATCCCTCAGTACATATCAAGCCATCTTTGCTCAGATCTGAAAGAAACAGTACTTCTCCCTCTAGATCTGGGTTTCTTGGTGACTAGAAACCCTCTAGTAATTGCTTCTGCTGCAAACTGACTTCCCTGCTGGAAATATTCTACCAAAAACTCAAATGGACAATATTATCCGATCCTCCTGATTGAATCTCAGATTCGCTGAATGATTATCTTCCTCCCGCCTTTGTTGCCTTAGATAGGCACAATTTTGCACCTGCAGAATCTCTACCCCACCAGCACAGATGAAGATTTGAAGCATTGCTTCCAAATCTTGGAAAAATTTTCTAAAACAAGAGAAGTGACTGGACAACATCCTCCTGGCTGGCCCAACGCAGTCCCAGCGCTACTCAGAAGTGGACGGTGTAACCCCAGACTGGGTGACGCAGTCTTTACCTTGCCCTGGGAAGGTTCTGCGTAAGCCTAGAGGCCTTCTGCAGCTTAAATGTTGTCTCGTGGATCTTCTTTCCCTTGTTGTCAAGATGCCCTTTTCAGATCTGTTGCTTCTTCTACCGCCCTGCAGAAAAAATATTTCTTTAGCCGATTTTTTGAAGATTCAGCTTGATCTGTTATCGCTTTGATACCATATGAAAATTCCACTGCAGTGTATTGGTTTATTTCCTCCTACTTGATTTAATTTATACAAGTTATTTCCATAAATTAGATTAAGAATATACCGAAAATAAACACAACTACAACTTACACATGCAGATCATTTACTAAATAATTCACACATGCAACAAAGTGACACATGGATTTTTGGACATAAGTCCTCGGAAAAACCCAAAGCGGGAAAACCAGTTCAGCAGATATGAAGGTTTTATTAAGTATTTATGAGTACAACAAATCTGAGTTCCAACCTTGGAAAACCCGATGGAGAATAAAATATATAAATTTGCAACTAACCTGAAGATCTAGTGCCAAATATCTGACTGATCCACACCCTCAAACGAGATTTACAGGTTTCAGTCTGGATCTAACCCTAGAAACCCTCAGCGCTGCTTTTAAAGACCCAGTGTTGCCCTGGAGGGACTGTGTCTGCCTCTCCGTGGCTCTAGGAGGGCCTGCATCACCCTTGGAGGGTCTACGCTGCCCCTGCGCTACCTCTACTTGGCCAACGTCAGCGTAGCGTGGCCCTAGTTGCCTCTGCGCTGCCCATGCTTCTTTGTGTGGCTCTGAAGCCTCTCTGCATTGTCCTTGTGGCTGCTCCTCTTGCCTCTTGTTGTCTCTTGGCCCTAGAATTAGAACATTCCCTTGGCAAATACTACTCCTCACTGTAGGAAATTCCACTGGAAATTCTTAGCAAACCTGCCCTAGAATTCCAGATCTATTCCTCAGTTCTACAAAAATGTGTCTTCAACTAACCCTCAAGCCTTTCTCTTGTACTTTGTCATTGAACCCTTCAATGACCGAGATTAAATCATCCATCAATGGCTGAGATTAAAAGACTGCTTGATCCATATGACTTAAGACACTTTTAGCACATGTGTTAATTAATTCACTTTAATTATTTTGTTTTCCTAAGTTAGACTTAGGAAATCCATCAAAAATAATTAATTATTTGAATAACTTGAGCACCAATTGAAATCTCTCAAATCCATTTATGGGTCTTGTAGATCAAGTGTACTTTAGTCCCTCCACAAAATTTGGGAGCTAGAGCACAACTGATGCTACCCCAAATACACAAAATCTCAACACCATGTATAAGTGCTAACCGTTATGTTGAAGTAGTCTAAGAAGCTCCACTCCCTGTTTCATTGTAAAAGTGTTCATTACCATGTTGGATTGATTTAGAGTACCAAGGTCCCATGTAGAAAGTGCTCTTTATAAGGCTAAAGAAGTTCATCCACAAATCCCATCCACAAACTTAGATTCCATATCTAAGTGCTTACGTTGAATCCCAAGAGTACTATGCTATAAATGGCCATCATGATTATGTGGACCCAAATAAAGAGAATGATCTAAGTCCAAAAGATCAATTACATAGTTGCAAAAGGTGGATTGTGGATATGATAAGCATACTATCTCAAATCATATGTGAGATGAAAATTAACAGTTAAGATTGCCTCATGATAACATTTAATGATGTTTTCTACACAAGATGGAATAGAGCCATCAAATAGAAGGTGAAAATAGTTGTCTTCCCATAAATGACAATGATCCATAAACCATTCCTTGAAATCCTCATATAAATCACGCCAACCATATATCTCCCTTGTATACTTCTTTAATATATCTCCAAAGTTCTAATCTTTGGATTTCTTTGTAGACTTCCTATAATTTTATGCTTAAATTATACTTAATGCTCTATACAAAGCCACAATCTATGATTTTCTACAGGGTATGAAATTCCTTTTACTTTGACCAACCATCGCTTAATATTCTCTTTGTAATCCATGACCCCTTTAAAAAAACTTACAAGAGGGGTTTCTTCCACATAATTTGCATTTGGCACAAAAATTGCATATATAACCATTTATTCATCAATTGGGGGATAATATATCCTTGCAATATGCCATAAACAACTATAACTATGAGAGATTGGATTTTGCGGGTGGAAATTTGTAAGAGTTATAACTCACTTAAGTTATTTGCCATATATATACCATATATTATACTAATCCAAAGCCCCCCAAATCCTCTCCATTGACATTGATCTAGTGGCAATTTGTGCACCCTATTAAAATATGTTTTGTTTACAATATGTGTGACAACATGGAAAAAACCCCAAAACGAATTATTTTAAATTTGTAATATATTCACTTTTCAAGCTCTAATTTAGACAATTTATTATTATTATTATTCCAACTTGGGTGTCTTTTTAGAGAATCTTGTATTTACAATTGGTTTCTTCAAATTCTATTACAAAATCCAAGTGAATTCGTTTTACATTTGAAAACCTACAAAATAGTTTAAAATATATATATATATATATATATGGCTTTCTTGTCACTAAATTGAATATTGATAGGTTGCTTCAACAGTCAACCTAGAGTAACTATTTTAAACCTACATGTACCTGAAAATTAGCCTTTTCAGCCTGAGAGGGCTCTCTCAAGAATATAGAATGATATTATCTAAATGAAGTGTGTTTTTTTTATGTAGGTGAAATATGTGGACAAATCACTACCATTGGGCATATGGAGTCAGTGTAAAGAAATCAATGACATGTGAAACTCCTCTCATGGAAGCTGAGGCATATAGATATTCTAATGAAAAATAACATTCACAATAGACTAAACGTTTGAAGGAAGTTATAGCATGTAAGTCATGATTTCTAATTAATCAAACACTAGAATATTGAAGATAAAATTGCAAAATACAAAAGACAAATAATCATGAGAACATCAATGAGTCTCAGGTGAAGAGAAGCAAGTTGTCATTGTATATTACTGATGAAATTTTTTACAATAGTAGTCTATCATAAACATCAATCAACCCTCTCTCATTCAATAATCTACCTATTTATAAGTTTAGGCCTCTTTACATTGAGTCTCCCAATAAGGCTAGACCTTTGAATACTTGTGTTGACACCTAATCTAACCAAAAGCATGTTACAAGGAGATAAAACTAAGAACTGCTAATTTTAGGACTCTAAAACATCTTTATTACATTAACAGACTTTTAAAGTTGCATATTTATATTGAGAAGGTCATGTGCCTGGGTGGCACTGACCATGACTAAAAACGTAAATACTCCCACCAAGTTAGGAGACCTGTCTTCCGAAATTTCAGGAGGTGGTGTCATAATTGTTGATGAAGCTTCCATGATGAGCTGGAAATCTGAAAGGCTTTGTCGAAGAGTATGTCTTCATCAAAACATTCACCTGATGACCTTTGACCTTTCCACGTGGTTGGATTATCTAAAAAATACAATCAAAACTTGAAAAATCTTCAAAATTTCCTTCACTGCAGAAACAGGGAACTTTAGGCAAGTCCGTAGCGATATTTCGTAGCACCTTTGACTTTGACCATTTCTGCAAACTGTCTGCTCCCTTTGCTAATCTGAGGTTGTTTAATGAGTTAAAATAACTAAATACAAGTCTTTACATGCCTCCTTCATGACAAAACCTGTGATATATAGCCAAAAATAATCTATAGCGAGTTCGTAGCGTTTTCTGGGCTTCACGCTAGAGACACGCTACGAACTTGCCTAATTGACAACATAATTGAAAATTTTGCATTCCTTCTTCAAAATTTTCCCATGGCTCCGCAAGTGATGATATGAAATGATGCAAAAAATATTTAAAAGGTATTTTATCCCTTTTTCAAACCTTAGAGGCTTCACCCTTGGCAGCAGAGGCTTCAGTTTCGACAGGTTCATCTATGACTATTATTTTTAAACCCTTTTTCTTAAGCTCTGACTGTATCATTTCCATTTGCAGCTCTAACCCTTTCACTTGACCTTTAAGTTTCTTTCTCTCTGCATGCAACCAAATATTCCTCTTCCTTGTATGTTTCATCACCCTGCGTAGAGGAAGGGTTATTTTCAAAAATTTATTTTCATTAGTCAAAGGCTCATCATAATGATTAATTTGCTCATTGACTTTTTCTTTGAACTCCTCCACCATTTTTCTTTCTAGCTTAGTGTTACACCATTTTTTGGTCATCTAACCTACTATCATTAGATGGACCCAAGTACACCATGTAAGACCAATTTTACCCTAAGTAAAATTGCCTTCACTATGTAAAATAACTTAATAAAACACATTTATTAGGTTGTTTATGGTCTAAACAGGAAACCCCAAAAGGAAATATTAAACAAACCTATATTTGCTTGATTTTCCTGGTCATGTTTAACCCAAAACAAAGAAATTAATTAGATAAATCTTTATTTATCTTATTATTTTCTAGGAATAATTATTTAAATCTTATTTAAATAATATTCCTTGTTAAATATGACTAAATCACCCATAAATAAATAAATAAATCATTATTTATTTGATTATCCTTCAACCACTTCCTTAAAATGATAAATAAATCATTTATTTATTTATTATTCACAAATAAAGGGATTTGACCCAAGTCAAATACTTTTTCCTCCAACAAATATAATAAAATATTCCATAAAAGGTGGATCTAGATTTGGTTAATGTTATTTTAATCATGCACCAAGATCTAGAATGACCCAATATTTTGTTATAAATAGGAGGGTTTTTCCTACCATTCTTCACCTTTTATTGCCTATTAGATCACTCTGGATCTAAACTCTTGGTCTGACTTTGAGCCATTATCATTGTCATATTTTCCATTATTTGTTGTGTGAGCTCCCTTTGAGTTCTATCTTTGTCTGGGTTTTCTACACCAACAGAAGAGAGAAATGCTAGATCTGAAGTGCTGAGGACTTCCAAGAACCCATCCCATTGAGGAGAATTGGAAACACCTTCTTGTTTTCCTCCCAGGTGCCCTTAATACAAAAATTCTTTCAAAAAACATTGTTCTTGTCTTGTCTATTGGATGTATGGAGCAAAACCTTGTTTTTCCTGCTTAATGTCTCTTTATGCATAGATCTGGTTTTTGCAGCACTTGTCTTGATCAACTAACTGCAGATCTGAAGATATTGGCAGCCATATTTGATGTTAGGGTTATAAGTTATGCGTAGCTAAAGTGGTCCTTTTTTGTACACTTCGACAAAAGATTCATACTAACACTTAGCTTCCTCCAATTCCAACTTTGTTTCAATAACTTCCTCCCTGGCTTCCCTCAACTGCTCTTTTAAAAGCTGCACTTTAGATTTTTCAATGACTTTCTCTTTGCCTTTCCTCTGTTTAATGGTTTCTTCCTTAGTTGGAGATAAATCAATGATGTCTTCTGCCATAGGTTGTTTGCCTTTTTCTGTCACTTCAGTCCCTTTGTCAGCCTTGACACCTTTGGCAAGTTGTAATTTGGTTAGTGGTTTTCTTGGTTTGAACACAAAACCTACATCTTCACCTGAGAAGTCAAGTTTTTTCCCTTCTTTTTCTTCTTGCTTCCTTTGACATCCACAGCTTTGACCACTGGAATTTCTTCTATATATATAGCTTGTAGAATGTCCTAAAGGTTACCTTTCCCCAGTGTTTGGCTCCTTTTCATTCTTCCATGACTCTTTTTGTTGGGCTTTGGCTTGCTACTTGTAGGTATGGTCTGAGGCATCTCCATTTCTTGTGCATGCTCTATTTCAATCTCCATAGGCTCTACAATGGGCTCCATTTCCTCTTCATGTACATCCTCTGCTCGAGCGATAGATTTATCATTCTTGCTTGAGGGATTGACTTTTGATTTAGGTGTCTTCTTGGGTGTTAATGCATCTACTTCATAATTACTAAGAAACAAGAATGTGCCCCAATCTCTATTTAACTTTTCCAATTCCTTCAAAACCAGTAGCTTGATAAATCCATGATGAAAAAATGAAGTTTCACTACTTTCAGGCCTAGCTTGAACTTTATCTGCCATCTTTCCTAAGCTTCTAATTAAGAATAAGGGAAGGTCTAAAGGTTGCGTATGAGTGAAATGTAGCAAGAGTGTGAAGTGATACCGATAAATCATATGGAACCTCCCTTCACATGTGAAGTATTTATGAATTACCAGCATGAGTTTGGAGCAATTTTCTTTAAGGCAGCTCCTTGGGATCCCTAATTTCATATCCATTACAATGTGTTCAGGTTTCATGAACTCATTGCAGTTCTGTAATTTGAATTTAGTGGCTTTAAATCACCCTTCTCCCATCCTTGGAATCTCTGTAGCTTGGGCAATTGTTTCAGGAGACACCACGAAACTCAACAGTCCCACCTTTGATGCAGTGCCCACAAAATTCACTACAAATTCCTTTGAAACTTGGGCATGAAAACCTTGTAATTTCTGGCAATACCTCATGCAAACAACACTGGTGAAGGCTGCTACAAAGCTAGGATCCTCATTGAGTAATTTTAAATCCATGGGCTCATACATGACAACTAAGCCCCCTTTATTAGTCTTCTTATGCATGGCCATCTCTCTTAACACAACACTGGCCTCCTTGATAGTATGACACCTGCAAAGAATAATTTTGAACAACAAGGTGCTTGCAGATAAAGCTAGACCTTTCTAAAGATGATACAACAACTACACTTAGAGGTAAGAGGGAAAGATGTCAGACAACAGTTCTCAAGGATGAATTTAAAAGGTAAGTTTCGAATATGAGAGGGATAAAGACAAATTAGGGAGGTTAAATGAAATGATGGATGACAAATGATGATCATGCATGTTTCATGACTCTAAATAACTAATCACATGACCTCAGACTGACTCCTAACCTTTAAAAACTCGACACCTCACCCTTTCCCTTATCGGTGCAGAAAAAACATGAGTTCGTAGCAATTTATGTTATAAGTTTGGCAGTTTCACTACAGACTGGTCAGGTGAGTTTATAGCGAAAACAACCTGTTTTCCATTGATTTTGTTGTGGACTCAGGAAAAAACAGACATGTGGCTAAAATCGAATTTTGTTTTTGATAGATTTTTATGGATTTGACCATGATGGCATGACATGTGGGACTCTTCAAACTTAAGATTATGACCAATTCACAAAATTTTATCAATTTCATGAATTAATTTACCAAGAAAATAAAATCTATGCCTAATGACCTTCCTAATAAAAAAATGAAAGTTTATTGGTGATAACAGGTTTGAGAAAGAGCTTTGATACCAATTGTTATGATTTGTAACTTTTTTTTAAAAATAGAACGAGTAGCAATTTTCATTATAAATCTGGAAACGGGTCAGGTCCCTTACAAACATGGAGAGCTTAGTCTCAGAAATGTTCAACAGAATAACATGCAAAGAGACCCTATTGCTACCTATATTATTCACATATATACTCTTTACATATTTTATACTATAATCTTCCAAAAAACTCCACAATATATTATTGTTCGACAAAACATAGATAAACATAGATTAAAACAAAATAGACAATCGCTACTTGTGACTTCCAAGGTCGACTTCTCCCATAGCCTGTTCAAGAGGCATACCCAGTTCCTCATTTATGCCTGCCCAGGATCCAAGCCACAAACTGCGGCGCTAGCGTTACCCTCTACTAGAGGAGCAGAGTCATCATCGAAACCGAAATTTTTTTTCAACACACCCATGACGGTGGTCTCCACCTTCACATCAATATTCTCCACATTGTGCCTTAAGTTCATAGCACCTGTAGTCAGGAGTTCGAGGGATTTCTGGAGAAATTCCATATCCTTTTCGAGCCCAGACAGTTGAGAATACACGACAACCATATTCTCATTAATTTCCTTCACTATTTCCTTGACGACTTACCTACAGGAACTATCAACTATTTCCCCTATATTCTAAATGCCCCCAGACTCTGTCGTGTCATTGCCACTTTTGTTACCCACTGAGGCCATTTTCTTGGTTATTCTCCCTTGCACCAGAGATATCCTATGGTTCATTTTCTTTAACCACCAACAATAAATAAGCGCATGGTCCTTCCTGACATTCGTTCCAATCTTGTCAACCTTAATTGAATATCGTCTTTGCAACATTGCAACGCCATTTCCCTCCCTCTCCATCACCACCAAATCCTTCTTGACTCGAAATGTGATGGTACAATACCTACTCTTGACTAAAGTCATATTTATTAACTGGGAGAATAACCAAGGGTCGAATTCCCACATGTCATTGTTCATGGCCACCTTTTTACCTTGTTCCTACCTGTGCATTAACTTCCAACCAACCTTCCCCTCCCTCGATGCTCTCCATCGTGTTCTCGATATGTTGTAATTCTTCAATGTCTACATGTTCTCCAGAGGTCTCGTACTCCATTTGTACTTCTATGAGATTGTGCTATATAACAACATTATGGGATGTGACATATATCACTTATATCATTGATTCTTATCGATCCTTGCTCTATTGTTGGCTTGAGCGTACGCCGTCTTATTATTGGCTCTTTTAACATGGAAAATTTTGAAATTTTCAATTTTTCTAAGGAGATACATTACCCTTATGAGTATTGGAGAAGTTTCAGACTCGATGAGATTCTCATGTTTGGTAATTTTCAGACATTTTTGTATAACCACCATTGAATCACCAACAATGATCAGATTTTTGATGCCTTTGGAGACACTGATTTTCAAACCTTGCCAGAGAGAGAGTGCTCCGGCTCGGTTGTTCGTGACTTTACCGAGTCACCATGTGAACTTTAATTCAGTCTTTTCTTCAAGGTTTAAAAGCACCCCTCCTTCTCCAACCTCCCCGATGATTTGTAACCCTTAAACAAGAGTCACAAATGAGATAAAAAATGTTCCACGCTTTATTAATATAAAAAACCATTAAGGTAGGGCAATACATTGCATGATCCTTTTATAGAAGGTATCCACTATAGTTCACTTACCTTTCGAGGTTGGGCAACCTCTCAATAAGCGAGGCTCCAAATACAATATCATTTCACACATAAATCACAAGGTGGAATGTACGTTAATTATAGCTAACAACATAGCCCTAATCATAACAACATCCTAACTACCTCATGCCACATTCTTTAAGAAAGACACATTACATTTATTCAATACTGACTACCATAGTAGACCTTATTTAATAATAACATGGTGAACCTAATCCAAGTTACATTGAATGAACTACATTACTATTACTTTAATGGGTCATAGCCCTTCCATTACACCCATAAGGAGTATCCTATGAGGCTTGCTCCAAATTCCTTTTTGACTCCTCTTCTTTGAAGTTCCATTGGAAAATCATATATATTTACCTAGAAACAAAGTTACCAACTTAATGAGAATTGTAACTTCAAAATGAAAAATCTAGCCCAAAAAACCCTATTTTTGTGCCAAAATAAACATGAAAAAATACCCTAAAAATGAAAAGTGTTGATGTTGCATCAAAATTTTTATATTTATATTTTATTTTTGATATAAAATTTAAAAAAAAAATTAAGCACATTTAAAACAATTTTTTGTGGGCAATAAGCATGAAAAAACACCCTGAAAATGACATTCAAAATTTAAAAAAAATTGCAACAAACATAGAAAAACACTTTGAAGTCGAAAAATGTTGATGTTGCATCAGTGTTTTTTTTATTGGTATTAAAATTCCAACATTTTTTAGCAATGACATTAAAAGCAAAATATCATGACTATGAAAAACCTTAAAATCTCAATAGTTTTCGACATAGGCATTAAAGATAAAATATCACAACTCCAAAAAACCTAAAAAGTTCCAACAATTTTCAATCATAGTGTTATAAATAAATATCATGACTTTGAAAAACCTTAAAATTTTGACATTTTTCAATCACGACGTTAAAGGTAAAATATCGCGGCTCTAAAAAACCTTAAAATTTCGAAATTTTCTAGCCATAGAATTAAAACTAAATAGCATGACTAAAAAAATCTTGAAAAATGAATACATAAATCAAAGCGTCATTACACTTTTTTAAATGCTAAAAGTGTAGCTCTTTAAAAATCTTAACCTAAGATAACGTGACACATTGCAACGAAAATTTAAAAATCAACCATCACAAACTTGACCCATTGCAATGAAAACTTAAAAATCAAATAACAATTTGACACATAGTGGGGTTAGTTTGTTAGTGAACAAAGCTCTTCTTAAAAAATAAATAAAACATAAAAAGGTTTAATAATAATAAAAATAATTAAAATCCGAAGGAATATATATATATATATATATATATATATATATATATATATATAAATATAAATGAAAAATAAAAAATATCCCATTAAAAAAAAAATAAAAAAATAAAAAAAAAATTCCCTGATGAGGGTGCGATCTTAGGACCGCGTGGCTCTTCGTCGCCCATGTCAACAATCATGCAGAAAGTGGAAGGGGGACCGACCCCCCATTCCATGACATTTGCGTTGAGGTGGTGGTTCAGTTTCATGCGTCTGAGTGGTTTTATGCCTAGCACTGAAGGCAGAGGCGTCTGACCTTTTGGTTTTGGCGGCATTTGAAGCGTTATCTCTCTGGGTTCAAGCAAGGCTTTATGGTCTTGCGCCTTTCTCTGGAAGGGTTCCTTGGGCTTTTCTGGTCTGGTGCAGCACACATTGAGGTAATAATAACCGTCCAGATTTTTTGGTTCAATTTGAATTTGGAAGGTGTGGGATTCTGGTTCTCTGGCAGGTGTAGAAAGTGGGTTTGCAGGCGAAGTGTCTGGTGGGATGAGTTGAGCTGAAATGTGTGGCTCTTGTGGTTTTTGGGACATATCGAGGGAAGGAGAGGTACTATCCTGCAATTCGATGGTTTTGAGTGTCGAAGTACTCAACGAGAAGGGTGTTGGTGTGCTTTATACAGAGTGCGGTTCATCTGGACCACTTTGAGCCTCGAATTCGACCACCTTGGCGCTTTTTCCAACCACTTCCATGGTGGAATCAGTCAATGGAGTGGAAAAGGGTGGTGGGAATCAAGGTGTTGCTTCTGGAGAGGTATGGGTGGTTCACATTCTTGCTCGGGAGACGGGAGGGTTCAAATTTCAGAGAGAAGGCGGTGGTGGTTCAGGGTTGAGCTCGCTTGGTCAGCGGGTGGCCGCTCCGACATTATTGTTTCTAGAGCCTATTGTGGTATCACAAGCCCCTTAAGGATGAGTCCATCCTCGCAACATGGTCAGTATTCACTCTTTGCGAAGCATACTTCGACGGAAGGTGAAGACCCGAAATTTGTCATCCCACTAGTGAATTCGGGGCAGGATGGTGTTGGGTCAAGTTGGGGAGGCAAGGTTGCAGGTCGTTCCAAGTGGGTGGGAGTTGGTGCGCTAGGGGGACGCGGAGGTAGCGGGTAGGAGAAAAGGAAAGGTGGGCGACCTCCGCAGGCCCAAAGGTGAGGAGGAACGAAGCATGGTGGGAAGAGGAGTCGTGGGTTTGGAAGACGCTTAGAAACCGATCCACAGGAAATTCAACACTGTTGCCTGGAGAATTGCCGAGAATTAATCTAGCCTTTACTAGATCAGATGGAAACAACTGAGAGAATCAAAAGGGAGGTACATGCATAATAGATATCCACCCTAGACATAATGCACTACTTCCAGTGCCAGGTACGTGAGCGAATGGCGATGGTTTTCCGTGGCCAGAACTTGTTCTCCAAAAAGTTGGAAAAACTGGAGTCATGGATGGCTCACTTTGAAGGACATGTCCAATGCGCCTTTCGTCCACCATCTCCTCCAAGAACAACCCCGGATAATACAACCTGCATCACTTTTGATGAATAGCATGATCATTGGTGTCCTCTTGGTATTACTTGTTTTTTGGAGTCACTAGCCCTCTCGGGCTAGGAATATGTTTCCAACATCCTTTTTGTATTTTTGTCATTTTTTGCATAAGGTGGTCAAGAAACCTAGTCGGGGTGAGACCACTTGTTTTTTGAAACTTTGTATATCTTTTATGCCATCTGAATAGAATATTGATTTACAAAAAAAAAACAACAATAAAATTTAAAAATAAAAATAAAAACAAATTAAATAATAAAAAATATTATATAATAGGCAAATGAACTATATATATATATATATATATATATATATATATATATATATATATATATATATATATATATATATTTGGCTGCCCTTGGGTGCCTTGGTAGGCTCCCCACTGATTCCTGGAATCGACGAGCGACTGCAACTTGGGCAGGGCTGTGGAGTAGCCCACAACCCTTGGGCGGCTAGGCAGGGCCACAAATTGATAAGAGCTCTACCCGAGCGCCCTAGGGCAGCAGGTAGGGCTCCAAAAAAACCCATTTTTTTAAGTTTTATTATTTTTAAATGGTTTTTTATAGTTTTTTTTAATTTTTATGTATAACTTGTTTTTTATTTTAATTTTTTTTTGTTATTTAATTTGTATTTTTTTAATCATAAATTTAATTAATTATTTTTTAATCATAAAATTAATTAATTATTTTTTAAATTATGTTTTTTTAGTGAGATAATTTTAGTTTTAATTTTTTATTTTTTTATTTTTATAATTTGTTTTTTTTTTTCAATAATGTTTTAATTTTTTTAATATATATTTTTCAAATTTTGGAACCTTTTTTTTTTTTATTAATTGTTTAATTTTTGTTGGCCTTCACACACACACACACGCATCCCCCGATGGGGGTGATAATGCAGATTTAATGGGGCCCTCGGAGACTGCACCCGCCACCGCATCGTTCCATCATGCATTTACGGATGCAAGTCGCAACCTCCCTTGGCATGCATGCACATGCAGACTACAAATGGTAAACTGTATCTATTTAATGGCGTGGATGATTGGGACATCAATTGATGGTGAAAGGAGGGGGTCGAGGATTGATCCTCAACGTCCTGGTTCTACTTTTTTATTTCAATTGTGAGTGCAATCCTTTTCGATCTATGGTGGGTGTGTGGTTTTTGAAATCTGGGAGGCGAGAGGGCTGGTCTATGCAAGCTTAGTCAGAAGGCGCCATAATTCAAGGATCGATCTTGTCCATGGTCACTAGAGGCATGCTTTTCAAGGGGGTTGTGGTTGGTTTTCAACCCTTTTTGCAAAGCAAATTCTCAGGTGTTACATAAGCCTCTCTCGGTCTATCTCTTATGTTGCTCATGTGTGGTTGGTTTGAGACTTTGAGCTTTTGAATATTTGGGTCTCATTAACTCTTCGGTGGTAGTCTTAGTTTGAGGTGTAGTGTCCATTTGATTTCGAATTTCGGCCAGTGGTTTGTGTGTAAGGCACAAGTCTAGGGTTGCGAATATTTTTTGAAGAATTCCTTTAGTGCTTTGTAGGGCTTGGTTTGGTCCTTGGGGGGTAAACCTTGAGGCATTGAAGTTGGTGGGTGATTGTGCTCTTTGAGGTTCTGTATTGTGTTTGTCCCTACTTGGTTGTTTGTGGGTTCAATGGTTAATGACGATAAGTTCACAGAGGAGGTAATTTCTCTTTCAATGTCAATTGTTGGGTCGTATGTTGAGTTAGGGTCAATCGCTTGGGGTTACTATGACGACTTAGCCTATTGTTTTCTTGGTTGTGTCGGTTTTGGGTCTAGTCCAGTATTCTATCCCTTTACAGGTAGAGGCTTGCATCACAATTGTTGGGATTTTGACCTTGATTCAGCCATGTCGCTGAGACAGAGAGGGAGGAGCAGACGGGGGGGTGGTGGCCATGCCCAACATGGGAAACATGGTGCTCGTATTCTTGCCCATGATTCGATCACTACCTTTTTCATTATTGTCCTGCTGAAGACATGTAGAGAAATCCAAAAGCTTGAGTCACAGGTGGGGGTCAAGAGCCAATCACTTTCAAATTCATAACTTATGGAGGATATGTCCCCTTTGGTCTCTAACCCATGGGCACACCAAGGGTAGGAAGTGTTGATTTTGGGTAGCATCAGATGTGCTCTAAGTCTCAAATATTGTGGAGAGGCTTAAACACATATATTCCAGGTAACCCATAAATCGTTTGGTGAAATTCCACTTGGATTGTATTATATAGAAATAATTAATTATTTTTAAAGGGACCCTAAGTCTAAACTTAGGAAAACAAAATAATTAAAGTGAATTAATATAATATGAGTGAGAATGATCTAGAATACATGGATCAAGTCAAAATTTAATCTTAGCCATTGATTAGAGATCTAATATGGGTCGTTGAAGTCTCAACGAGAATATTATAATAATGACTTGAAGGGTCATTTTGAAATGATATTGTGGAGACACAAAGAATCTAGAGATTCAATTTTTCTTATGGAGTAGTGCTCGGAAGAAAATCAGGTCTAAGTGATTATTGATTATAGTGATGTGTAGTAGATCCAGTTGGAATATTTCCTGAGCCGAAGAGTACATAGCAGTAGAGACAAAGAGAGCCACAACAACAGCGTAAAGCTAGTGATGCAGTGCTTATGCAGTCATTGCGAAGGGCTAGAGGGAAAGATGTTTTGCTGCTGAGGAGATAGCACAGAGCCAAAGTCAGATCCCAGAGAGATTTTTCAGAGGGCCAGTAGGCTTCAGTTTCCAGCCAGCAGTGAGACCAGCACAGACGAAGAATGGCAGTCATACTTGCAACGCAGAGCCTGCGTGGATGATAGTCACTGCGTAGAGGCAACACGGGGCAACCCAACCTTAGTTCATATTAGTGCCAATTTTCCATGGAGGAGTGAGGTTTGTCTCACTAGATCCCTTTTTCAGTATCTCTCTATGATTTGACAGTCTCGTCAATCATAGATTTGTACTCAGAATTTACAACATAATAACATAAACCCTCAAATCTGCTGCACATTTTTCCCGCATTGGGTTTTTCCGGGGAGATTAGTTCAAAAATAATTGTGTCGAATGGTTATGTGATCTATGTGTGTTCATATTTGTTTCCGCACTTGTATTTCTTCCGTAGTTTAATTGTGTAGGTTGTAGTGAATGAATTTCGATATTTACTTGTAGAACACAGTAAATAATTTGTTAAGTAAATAACAAATAGAATATTTTCCATCAGTTGCTGTCGTAGGATTCCTGAGTTTGACAAAATTTTCACAGGAAGAAACAACACATTAATTTGATGGCTCTTCATTGGTAAATGAAGACCCTTCTAGGCCTTGTCATAAGGGATAAACAAGTAGAGAAGTACAATATTTTTGCATCCCTAGAAGAGGTCAAGAGAATGCATAGAAATTAGAGATTTTGTTTATATAGAATTGAATCTCGGCTGAATCATAAAGAAAGCCACATTGCATGTGAATTTTATGGAGGAGACCTGATGGATCCTTTTAGGTCCAATGTGCGGGCTCCGACAGACATATCTTCTTCTGATAATGATTATAAAATACATTGGGGCGAGGGTTGTGTTATGGCTCTTTGCATCAGCTCCTAGCTTATTTGGTTGGGCATGTGGCACTTCCTTTCGCCTCTTGGTTACATGGTGGCCTTTGAGATTTGTCCAGACCTAATATGGTGGGCATGTGGTTGTTTTCCTGGTTTGCATGTGGCATGCTCATCGACCGGTCACGACGCTTAAGTTTTGGATGAAGTCCCCGGTCTGTTTTTTTTTGTATTTTGGGTGTGATTTCCATGTTTGATGTCATAGTTGTTGGGCTGCCCCTTCACAACATTAAGGTCATCGATATTATTGGTTTTTTAAGTAATATGTAAGTTGTCTTTGTGCGGGCCTATGGGGTTTTTTGCAGGCCAGATTATGGCTATGGTTATACAAAATTTTGGGATCTGGTGTATGTAGTCTTGGTGGATTTGAGACTCCTCTAGTTGAGTTGGATGATGGGGCTTGTTGAGGATTCATGCCTCCT
The DNA here is from genome assembly GCA_034641835.2 of Pinus albicaulis. Lineage (NCBI taxonomy): Eukaryota > Viridiplantae > Streptophyta > Pinopsida > Pinales > Pinaceae > Pinus > Pinus albicaulis. Next base: position 1,021,753,160 of record CM076574.1, read on the forward strand.
CCATGATTAACCTTGATATCTCTGTAACTCCATGTATATCATATTTTGAGTAATATAAATGTGTGTGTGTGTGTGTGTGTGTCTCTCTCTCTCTCTCTCTCTCTCTCTCTCTCTCTCTCTCTCTATATATATATATATATATATATATATATATATATATATATATATATATATATATATATATATATATACATGTTTTTTATTGTTTTTTTATAAATAAATGTTTGTTCTTGTTGAAGATTGCAACAAGAAACAGTGAAATTGGCATTCGGAAACAACATCCTTGATCCTAGTGAAAATTAAGCACCTACACTAGGTAGGGCCCACACTGGCTATTTTTAGGTGTATGTATATTTTTAGAATGGTGAGCAAATTATATTTATAGCAGGAGTCTATTTATAGATGGTTGAGAAAATTCTATTTATGGATGGGCGTCTACTTTTTGAATGCATGTGCGAAGTCTGTTTGTAGATTGCATGTCTAAAAATAGAAGGCATGTCAATTATTATTATCTCTTAATAATAATTGGACAATAAATATTAATCTATTCTCTTGAAGCACTTGATTTCAGTTAACTGAAGTGGCAAACTAGTTAGCTGAAGGAATTTTGAGTTCTAAGGTTGGTTGGTGTGACATGCAAGTGGAATTCGTTGTAACTGAGTGATACAAAGTTGTAACAGAGTTGGATCTGTAGTTATGTGAGTTGTAAAGTAGTTTAACTCAGTTAAGTGAGTTAAACTCAGTTGTGATAATTGTAACTAGTTGTAACTAAAGATACACTAGTGAGAGATCAGTGCATTAAATATTAAATTAATTCACATGGAGTGACCTCAGATGCAACTGAAGTTTTACTATTATTAACCGCATGCATGTCAGTTCCAATGGAGACCCAGTTAAGACAAGGTAAAAGGGAAGTGTAACTATCAATTGTGATATTAGCAGGCTACCCAGGTGTAGTTAAAACACCATAGGATGCCCATGATACTTAGCATAGTTGAGGAAGGCTGAAATTCTTTGTGATTAAGGATTGCATTCATCAGGAACTGCGTGAGCAAGGCAAGCTGTCTGGAGATAGTAAATTGGCTAAGGAACTTGCCAATTTTTGTATGACAGTGTGTGACAATTAGCTGATGTACTGAGAGCTCTTGTGATTAGAGTTTTGTATGTAATTGTTTCATGATTCCTTGGAATATAAAATATATGATAAAGGGGTTTTTTAGCTGTAAGCTTTCCCCGGGAAAATCTGGTGTTGTGGTTTTGATCTATTCTTCTTTGCTTCATGTGATTGGAAATTGTGTTGTTTTTATTTCCACAAAATATTTGTAGAAACGATTCAGTATTTAAATTTATCATATTGTTAGATCGGGTGAATCCAAGATATACCTGCATATCAATTTATGGGTCTTGTAGATCAAGTGTACTCTAGTCCCTCCACAAAATTTGGGAGCTAGAGCACAACTGATGCTACCCCAAATACACAAAATCTCAACACCATGTATAAGTGCTAACCGTTATGTTGAAGTAGTCTAAGAAGCTCCACTCCCTGTTTCATTGTAAAAGTGTTCATTACCATGCTGGATTGATTTAGAGTACCAAGGTCCCATGTAGAAAGTGCTCTCTATAAGGCTAAAGAAGTTCGTCCACAAATCCCATCCACAAACTTAGGTTCCATATCTAAGTGCTTATGTTGAATCCCAAGAGTACTATGCTATAAATGGCCATCATGATTATGTGGACCCAAATAAAGAGAATGATCTAAGTCCAAAAGATCAATTACATAGTTGCAAAAGGTGGATTGTGGATATGATAAGCATACTATCTCAAATCATATGTGAGATGAAAATTAACAGTTAAGATTGCCTCGTGATAACATTTAATGATGTTTTCTACACAAGATGGAATAGAGCCATCAAATAGAAGGTGAAAATAGTTGTCTTCCCATAAATGACAATGATCCATAAACCATTCCTTGCAAGCCTCCTCTAAATCATGCCAACCATATATCTCCCTTATATACTTCTTTAATATATCTCCAAAGTTCTAATCTTTGGATTTCTTTGTAGACTTCCTATAATTTTTATACTTAAATTATACTTAATGCTCTATACAAAGCCACACTCTATGATTTTCTACAAGGTATGAAATTCCTTTTACTTTGACCAACCATTGCTTAATATTCTCTTTGTAATCCATGACCCCTTTAAAAACACTTACAAGAGGGGTTTCTTCCACATAATTTGCATTTGGCACATAAATTGCATATATAACCATATATTCATCAATTGGGGGATAATATATCCTTGTAATATGCCATAAACAACTGTAACTATGAGAGATAAGATCTTGAGGGTGGAAATTTGTAAGAGTTATAACTCACTTGAGTTATTTTCCATATATATACCATATATTATACTAATCCAAAGCCCCCCAAATCCTCTCCATTGACATTGATCTAGTGGAAATTTGTGCACCCTATTAAAATATGTTTTGTTTACAATATGTGTGACAACATGGAAAAAACCCCAAAACGAACTATTTTAAATCTGCAATATATTCACTTTTCAAGCTCTAATTTAGACAATTTATTATTATTATTATTTAAACTTGGGTGTATTTTTAGAGAATCTTGTATTTACAATTGGTTTCTTCAAATTCTATTACAAAATCCAAATGAATTCGTTTTACATTTGAAAACCTACAAAATAGTTTAAGATATATATATATATATATATATATATATATATATATATATATATATATATATATATATATATATATATATATATATATATATTTGGCTTTGTTATCACTAAATTGAATATTGATGGGTTGCTTCAATAGTCAACCTAGAGTAATTATTTTAAACCTACTTCTAGTTGAAAATTAGCCTTTTCAGCCTGAGAGGGCTCTCTTAAGGATATAGAATGATATTATCTAAATGAAGTTCAATAGATGACTAACTCTAAAATTGTGTTTTAAGTGTGTTTTTTTAATGCAGGTGAAAGATGTGGACAAATCACTACCATTGGTCATATGGAGTCAATGTAAAGAGATCAATGACATGTGAAACTCCTCTCATGGAAGCTGAGGCATATAGATATTCTGATGAAAATATAACATTCACAATAGACTAAATGTTTGAAGGAAGTTATAACATGTAAGTCATGAATTCAAATTAATCAAACACTAGAATACTGTAGATAAAATTGCAAAATACAAAAGACAAATACTCATGAGAACATCAATGAATCTCAGGTGAAGAGAAGCAAGTTGCCACTGTATATTATTGATGAAATTTTTTATAATAGTAGTCTGTCATAAACATCAATCAAACCTCTCTCATTCCATAATCTGCCTATTTATAAGTTTAGACCTCTTTACATTGAGTCTCCCAAGGCTAGACCTTCGAATATTTCTGTTGACACCTAATCTAACCAAAAGCATGTTACAAGGAGATAAAACTAACAACTGTTAATTTTAGGAATCTAAAACATCTTTATTGCATTAATCGACTTTTAAAGTTGCATATTTATATCGAGGTCATGTGCCTAGGTGGCACTAACCATGACTAAAAACACAAATACTCCCACCAAGTTAGGAGACCGGTCTTTCGAAATTTTAGGAGGTGGTGTCATAATTGTTGATGAAGCTTCCATAATGAGCTGGCAATCTGAAAGGCTTTGTCGAAGAGTATGTCTTCATCAAAAAATTCACTGGATGACCTTTGACCTTTCCACGTGGCTGGCTTATCTCAAAAATACAATCAAAACTTGAAAAATCTTCAAAATTTCCTTCACTGCAGAAACAGGGGACTTTAGGCAAGTCCGTAGCGATATTTCGTAGCACCTTTGACTTTGACCATTTTTGCAAACTGTCTGCTCCCTTTACTAATCTGAGGTTGTTTAATGAGTTAAAATAACAAAATACAAGTCTTTACATGCCTCCTTCATGACAAAACCTGTGATATATAGCCAAAAAGAATCTATAGCGAGTTTGTAGCATTTTCTGGGCTTCACGCTTGAGACACACTATGAACTTGCCTAATTGACAACATAATTGAAAATTCTGCATTCCTTCTTCAAAATTTTCCCATAACTCTGCAAGTGATGATCTGAAATGATGCAAAAAATATTAAAAAGGTATTTTGTCCCTTTTTCAAACCTTAGAGGCTTCACCCTTGGTAGCAGAGGCTTCAGTTTCCACAGGTTCATCTATGATTGTTATTTTTAAACCCTTTTTCTTAAGCTCTGACTGTATCATTTCCATTTGCAGCTCTAACTCTTTCACTTGACCTTTAAGTTTCTTTCTCTCTTCCTACAACCAAATATTCCTCTTCCTTGTATGTTTCATCACCCTGCGTAGAGGAAGGGTTCTTTTCAAAAATTTATTTGCATTAGTCAAAGGCTCATCATAATGATTAATTTGCTCATTGACTTTTTCTTTGAACTCCTCCACCATTTTTATTTCTAGCTTAGCTTCCTCCAATTCCAACTTTGTTTCAATAACTTCCTCCCTGGCTTCCCTCAACTGCTCCTTTAAAAGCTGCACTTCAGATTTTTCAATGACTTTCTCTTTGCCTTTCCTTTGTTTAATGATTTCTTCCTTAGTTGGAGATAAATCAATGATGTCTTCTGCCATAGGTTGTTTGCCTTTTTCTGTCACTTCAGTGCCTTTGTCAGCCTTGGCACCTTTGGCAAGTTGTAATCTGGTTAGTGGTTTTCTTGGTTTGAACACAAAACCTACATCTTCACCTGAGAAGTCAAGTTTTTTCCCTTCTTTTTCTTCTTGCTTCCTTTGACATCCACAACTTTGACCACTGGAATTTCTTCTATATATATAGCTTGTAGAATGTCCTCAAGGTTACCTTTCCCCAGTGTTTGGCTCCTTTTTATTCTTCCATGAATCTTTTTGTTGGGCTTTGGCTTGCTACTTGTAGGTATGGGTTGAGGCATCTCCGTTTCTTGTGCATGCTCTATTTCAATCTCCATGGGCTCTACAATGGGCTCCATTTCCTCTTCATGTACACCCTCTTCTCCAACGATAGATTTATCATTCTTGCTTGAAGGATTGGCTTTTGATTTAGGTGTCTTCTTGGGTTTTAATGCATCTACTTCATAATCACTAAGAAACAAGAATGTGCCCCAATCTATATTTAACTTTTCCAATTCCTTCAAAACCAGTAGCTTGATAAATCCATGATGAAAAAATGAAGGTTCACTACTTTCAGGCCTAGCTTGAACTTTATCTACCATCTTGCCTAAGCTTCTAAATAAGAAGAGGGGAAGGTCTAAATGTTGCTTACGAGTGAAATGTAGCAAGAGTCTGAAGTGATACCGATAAATCAGATGGAACCTCCCTTCACATGTGAAGTATTTATGAATTACCAGCATGAGTTTGGAGTAATTTTCTTTAAGGCAGCTCCTTAGGATCCCTAATGTGATATCCATTACAATGTGTTCAGGTTTCATGAACTCATCGCAGTTCTGTAATTTGAATTTAGTGGCTTTAAATCACTCTTCTCCCATCCTTGGAATCTCTGTAGCTTGGGCAATTGTTTCAGGAGACACCACGAAACTCAACACTCCCACCTTTGATGCAGTGCCCACAAAATTCACTACAAAGTACTTTGAAACTTGGGCATGAAAACCTTGTAATTTCTGGCAAAACCTCACGCAAACAGCACTAGTGAAGGCTGCTACAAAGCTAGGATCCTCATTGAGTAATTTTAAATCCACGGGCTCATACCTGACAACTGAGCCCCCTTTATTAGTCTTCTCATGCATGGCCATCTCTCTTAACACAACACTGGCCTCCTTGATAGTATGACACCTGCAAAGAAGAATTTTTAACAACAAGGTGCTTGTAGATAAAGCTAAACCTTTCTGAAGATGATACAACAACTACACTTAGAGGTAAGAGGGAAAGATGATAGACAACAGTTCTCAAGGATGAATTTAAAAGGTAAGTTTCGAATATGAGATGGATAAAGACAAATTAGGGAGGTTAAATGAAATGATGGATGACAAATGATGATCACGCATGTTGCATGACTCTAAATAACTAATCACGTGACCTCAGACTGACTCCTAACCTCTAAAAACTTGACACCTCACCCTTTCCCTTATCGGTGCATAAAAACATGACTTCGTAGTAATTTCTATTATAAGTTTGGCAGTTTCACTACGGACTGGTCAGGTGAGTCTGTAGCGAAAAAAATCTGTTTTCCATTGATTTTGTTGTGGACTCGGGAAAAAACAGACATGTGGCTAAAATCGAATTTTGTTTTTGATAGATTTTTATGGATTTGACCATGATGGCATGACATGTGGGACTCTTCAAACTTAAGATTATGACCAATTCACAAAATTTTATCAATTTCATGAATTAATTTACCAAGAAAATAAAATCTATGCCTACTGACCTTCCTAATAAAAAAATGAAATTTTATTGGTGATAATAGGTTTGAGAAAGAGTTTTGATACCAATTGTTATGATTTCTAACTTTTTTTTTAAAATAGAATGAGTAGCAATTTTCATTATAAATCTGGAAATAGGTCAAGTCCCTTACAAACATGGAGAGCTTAGTCTCAGAAATGTTCAACAGAATAACAAGCAGAGAGACCCTATTGCTACCTATATTATTCACATATATACTCTTTACATATTTTATACTATAATATTCCAAAAAACTCCGCAATATATTATTGTTTGACAAAACATAGATAAACATAGATTAAAACAAAACAGACAGTCGCTACTTGTGACTTCCAAGGTCGACTTCTCCCAGAGCCTATTCAAGAGGCATACCCAGTTCCTCGTTTATGCCTGCCCCAGGATCTAAGCCACAAACTACAGCGCTAGCGTTACCCTATACTGGAGGAGCAAAGTCATCATCGAAACCAAAAATTTCTTTCAACACACCCACGGTGGTGGTCTCCACCTTCAATTCAATATTCTCCACATTTTCCCTTAAGTTCATAGCACGTGTAGTTAGGAGTTCCAGGGATGTATGGAGAAATTCCATATCCTTTTCGAGCCTAAATAGTTGAGAATACACGACAACCATATTCTCATTAATTTCCTTCACTATTTCCTTGACGACTTGCTTATAGGAACTATCAAATATTTCCCCTATATTCTCAATGCACCCAGACTCTGTCGTGTCATTGCCACTTTTGTTACCCGCTGAGGCCATTTTCTTAGCTATTCTCCCTTGCACCAAAGATATCCTATGGTTGGTTTTCTTCAACCACCAACTATAAATAAGCGCATGGTCCTTCCTGACATTCATTCCAATCTTGTCAACCTTAATTGAATATCGTCTCTGCAACATTGCGACGCCATTTCCCTCCCTCTCCATGACCACCAAATCCTTCTTGACTCGAAATGTGATGGTACAATACCTGCTCTTGACTAAAGTCATATTTATTAATTGGGAGAATAACCAAGGGTCGAATGCCCACATGTTGTTGTTCATGGCCACCTTTTTACATTGTTCCTACATGTGCATTAACTTCCAACCAACCTTCCCCTCCCTCGATGCTCTCCATCTTGTCCTCGATATGTTGTAATTCTTCAATGCCTGCATGTTCTCTAGAGGTCCCATACTCCATTTGTACTTCAATGAGATTGTGTTATATAACAACATTATGGGATGTGACATATATCACTTATATCGTTGATTCTTATCGATCCTTGCTCTAATGTTGGCTTGAGCGTACGTCGACTTATTGTTGGCTCTTTTAACATGGAAAAATTTGAATTTTTCAATTTTTCTAAGGAGATACATTATCCTTATGAGTATTGGAGAAGTTTGAGACTCGATGAGGTTCTCATGTTTGGTAAGTTTCAGACATTTTTGTATAACCACCATTGAATCACCAACAATGATCAGATTTTTGATGCCTTTGGAGACACTGATTTTCAAACCTTGCCAGAGAGAGAGTGCTCCGGCTTGGTTGTTCGTGGCTTTACCAAGTCCCCATGCGAACTTTAATTCAGTCTTTTCTTCAAGGTTTAAAATCACCCCTCCTTCTCCAACCTCCCCGATGATTTGTAACCCTTAAACATGAGTCATAAATGAGATAAAAAAATGTTCCACACTTTATTAATATAAAAAACCATTAAGGTAGGGCAATACATTACATGATCCTTTTATAGAAGGTATCCACTATAGTTCACTTACCTTTCGAGGTTGGGAAACCTCTCAATAAGCGAGGCTCCAAATACAATATTATTTCACACATAAATCACAAGGAGGAATGTACGTTAATTATAGCTAACAACATAACCCTAATCATAACAACATCCTAACTACCTCATGCCACATTCTTTAAGAAAGACACATTACATTTATTCAATACTGACTACCATAGTAGACCTTATTTAATAATAACATGGTCAACCTAATCCAAGTTACATTGAATGAACTACTTTACTATTACTTTAATGGGCCATATCCCTTCCATTACAACCATAAGGAGTATCCTATGATGCTTGCTCCAAATGCCTTTTTGACTCCTCTTCTTTGAAGTTCCATTGGAAAATCATATATTTTTACCAAGAAACAAAGTTACCAACTTAATGAGAATTGTAACTTCAAAATGAAAAATCTAGCCCAAAAAACCCTATTTTTGTGAAAAAAAAAACATGAAAATATACCCTAAAAATGAAAAGTATTGATGTTGCATCAACATTTTTATATTTCTATTTTATTTTTGGTATAAAATTTCAAAAAAATTTAAGCAACGACATTTAAAACAATTTTTTGTGTGCAATAAGCATGAAAAAACACCTTGAAACTGAATAGTATTGATGTTACATCAACACTTGTTTTTTATTTAATCGAAAATTTCATTTTTTTTTAACAATGACATTCAAAATTTAAAAATTTGTGCAACAAACATAGAAAAACACTTTGAAATCGAAAAATGTCGATGTTGCATCAATGTTTTTTTTTTTTATTGGTATTAAAATTCCAACATTTTTTAGCAATGACATTAAAAGCAAAATATCATGACTATGAAAAACCTTAAAATTCCAATAGTTTTCGACATAAGCATTAAAGATAAAATATCACAACTCCAAAAACCAAAAAACTTTCAACAATTTTCAATCATGATGTTACAAATAAATATCATGACTTTGAAAAACCTTCAAAATTTTGACATTTTTCAATCACGACGTTAAAGGTAAAATATCGCGGCTCTAACAAACCTTAAAATTTCGAAATTTTCTAGCCATAGAATTAAAACTAAATAGCATGACTAAAAAATCTTGAAAAATGAATACATAAATCAAAGTGTCATTACACTTTTTTAAATGCTAAAAGCATAGCCCTTTAAAAATCTTAACCTAAGATAACGTGACACATTGCAACAAAAATTTAAAAATCAACCATGACGAACTTTACCCATTGCAATGAAAACTTAAAAATCAAATAAAAAATTGATACATAGTGGGGTTAGTTTGTTAGTGGACAAAGCTCTTCTAAAAATAAAAAAATAAATTGAAAAATGAAATAAAACATAAAAAGGGTTAATAATAATAAAAATAATTAAAATCTGAAGAAAAATAAAAATCAACATTAAAAAGTTCAAAAAAAAAACCAACCATAAATAATTAACAAAAAATCAAACATAAAAAAAAGTTTCTAAAGTATATATATATATATATATATATATATATATATATATATATATATATATATATATATATATATATATTAAATTTAAAAATTTAAATAAAAATATCCCATAAAATAATATAATTAAAAAAAAACAAAACAAAAATTCCCCGATGAGGGTGCGATCCTAGGACCGCGTGGCTCTCCGTTGCCATGTCAATAGTCATGCAGAAAGTGGAAGGGGGACTGACCCCCCAGTCCCCTCACTTCATTAAGCGATGAGAGTCAAGTAATGACAAACGTGTGAAGCAACCCAACGCGTCGTCGAGTATGGGAGGAGAAGTTCTAAGGTAGCGGATGGAAAATTGGAACGACATTCGCGTTGAGGTGGTGGTTCAACTTCATGTGTCTGAGTGGTTTTATGCCCAACACCGAAGGAAGAGGCGTCTGACATTTTGGTTTTGGCGGCATTTGAAGCGTTATCTCTCCGGGTTCAAGCAAGGTTTTATGGTCCTGCGCCTGTCCTTGGAAGGGTTCCTTGGGCATTTTTGGTCTGGTGCAGTGCACATTGAGGTAATAATAACCGTCCAGATTTTTTGGTTCAATTTGAATTTGGAAGGTGTGGGATTCTGGTTCTCTGGCGGGTGTAGAAAGTGGGTTTGCAGGCGAAGTGTCTGGTGGGTTGAGTTGAGCTGCAATGTGTGTCTCTTGTGGTTTTTGGGACATATCGAGGGAAGGAGAGATACTCTCCTGCAATTCGATGGGTTTGAGTGTCGAAGTACTCAACAAGAAGGGTGTTGGTGTGCTTTATACAGAGTGGGGTTCATCTGGACCACTTTGAGCCTCGAATTCGACCACCTTGGCGCTTTTTCCAACCACTTCCATGGTGGAATCAATTGGTGGAGTGGCGAAGGGTGGTGGGAATCAAGGTGTTGCTTTTGGAGAGGTATGGGCGGTTCACATTCTTGCTCAGGTGACGGGAGGGTTCAAATTTCAGAGAGAAGGCAGTGGTGGTTCGGGGTTGAGCTCACTTGGTCAACGGGTGGTCGTTCCGACATTATTGTTTCTAGAGACTATTGTGGTATCGCAAGCCCCTTGGATGAGGCCATCCTCGCAACGTGGTCAGTCTTCACTCCTTGCAAAGCATAGTTCGACGGAATGTGAAGACCCAAAATTGGTCATCCCACTAGTGAATTCAGGGCAAGAGGGTGTTGGGTCATGTTGGGGAGGCAAGGTTGTAGATCGTTCCAAGTGGGCGGGAGCTGGTGCGCGAGGGGGACGCGGAGGTAGCAGGCAGGAGAAAAGGAAAGGTGGGTGACCTCCGCAGGCCCAAAGGCGAAGAGGAACGAAGCATAGTGGGAAGAGGAGTCGTGGGTTTGGAAGACGCTTAGAAACCGATCCACAGGAAATTCAACACTGTTGCCTGGAGAATTGATGAGAATTAATCTAGCCTTTACTAGATTAGATGGAAACAACTGAGAGAATCAGAAGGGAGGGACATGCATAATAGATAGCCACCCTGGACATAATGCACTACTTCCAGTGCTAGGTTTGCGAGCGAGTGGCAGTGGTTTGGCATGGCCAGAACTTGCTCTCCAAAAAGTTGGAAAAACTAGAGTCATGGATGGCTCACTTTGAAGGGCATGTCCAATGCGCCTTCCGTCCACCGCCTCCTCCAGGAATAACCCCAGATAATACAACCTCCATCACTTTTGATGAATAGCATGATCATTGGTGCCCTCTTGGTATTACTTGTTTTTTGGAGTCATTAGCCCTCTCGGGCTAGGACTATGTCTCCAACATCCTTTTTGTATTTTTGTCATTTTTTGCATAAGGTGGTCAAGAAACCTGGTCGGGGTGAGACCACTTGTTTTTTTGAAACTTTGGTTGTATATCTTTTATGCCATCTGAATAGAATATTGATTTACAAAAAAAAAACAACAAAATTTAAAAATATAAATAAAAAAAATTAAATAATAAATAATATTATATAATATGCAAATGAACTATTTTAAAAACAAGAAAAATAAAAAATAAAAGAAAATTTGGCTGCCCTTGGGTGCCTTGGTAGGCTCCCCACTGATTCCTAGAGTCGACGAGCGACTGTGACTTGGGCAGGGCTGTGGAACAGCCCACAACCCTTGGCGCCTAGGCAAGGCCACAAATTGATAAGAACTCTACCCGAGCGCCCAAGGGTAGCAGGCAGGGCTCCAAAAAAAACCCATTTTTTTAAGTTTTATTATTTTTAAATGGATTTTTATAGTTTTATTTTTATTTTTATGTATGACTTGTTTTTTTATTTTAATTTTTTTTGTTATTTAATTTGTATTTTTTTAATCATAAATTTAATTAATTATTTTTTAATCATAAAATTAATTAATTATTTTTTAAATTATGTTTTTTTAGTGAGATATATATATATATATATATTTTTTTTTTCAATAATGTTTTAATTTTTTTAATATATTTTTTCAAATTTTGAATTTTTTTTTTTTTTAATTGTTTAATTTTTGTTGGCCTCCACACACACACACACACACATCCCCCGATGGGGGTGATAATGCAGATTTAATGGGGTCCTCGGAGATTGTGCCCGCCACCCCATCGTTCCATCATGCATTTATGGAGGCAAGTCGCAACTTCCCTTGGCATGCATGCACATGCAGACAACAAATGGTAAATTGTATCTATTTAATGGCATGGATGATTGGGACATCAATTGATGATGAAAGGAGGGGAGTCGAGGATTGATCCTCAACGTCCTGGTTCTACTTTTTGATTTCAGTTGTGAGTGCAATCCTTTTCGATCTATGGTGGGTGTGTGGTTTTTGAAATCTGGGAGGCGGGAGGGCTGGTCTATGCAAGCTTAGTCAGAAGGCGCCATAATTCAGGGATCGATCTTGTCCATGGTCACTAGAGGCATGATTTGCAAGGGGGCTGTGGTTGGTGTTCAACCCTTTTTGCAAAGCGAATTCTCAGGTGTTGCATAAGCCTCTCTCGGTCTATCTCTTATGTTGCTCATGTGTGGTTGGTTTGAGACTTTGACATTTTGAAGATTTGGGTCTCATTAACTCTTGGGTGGTAGTCTTAGTTTGAGGTGTAGTGTCCATTTGATTTCAAATTTCGACCAGTGGTTTGTGTGTAATGCACAAGTCTAGGGTTGCTAATATTTTTTGAAGAATTCCTTTAGTGCTCTATAGGGTTTGGTTTGGTCCTTGGGGGTTAAACCTCGAGGCATTGAAGCTGGTGGGTGGTTGTGCTCTTTGAGGTTTTGTATTGTGTTTGTCCCTACTTGGTTGTTTGTGGGTTTAATGGTTAATGATGATAAGTTCGCAGAGGAGGTAATTTCTCTTTCAATGTCAATTTTTGGGTCGTCTGTTGAGTTGGGGTCAATCACTTGGGGTTAGTATGACGACTTAGCCTATTGTTTTCTTGGTTGTGTCGGTTTTGGCTCTAGTCTAGTATTCTATCCCTTTACAGGTAGAGGCTTGCATCACAATTGTTGGGATTTTGACCTTGATTCAGCCATTTCGTTGAGACTGAGAGGGAGGAGCAGATGGGGGGGTCATGGCCATGCCCAACATGGGAAACATGGTGCTCGTATTCTTGCCCATGATTCGATCACTACCTTTTTTAATGTTGTCATGTTGAAGACATGTAGAGAAATCCAAAAGCTTGAGTCACAGGCGGGGGTCAAGAGACAATCACTTTCAAATTCATAACTTATGGAGGATATGTCCCCTTCAGCCTCTGACCCATGGGCACACCAAGGGTAGGAAGTGTTGATTTTGGGTAGCATCAGATGTGCTCTAAGTCTCAAATATTGTGGAGAGGCTTAAACACATGTATTCTAGGTAACCCATAAATCGTTTGGTGAAATTCCACTCGGATTGTATTCTATAGAAATAATTAATTATTTTTCAAGGGACCCTAAGTCTAAACTTAGGAAAATAAAACAATTAAGGTGAATTAATAGAATATGAGTGAGAATGATCTAGAATACATGGATCGAGTCAAAATTTAATCTTAGCCATTGATTGGAGATCTAATATGGGTCGTTGAAGTCTCAATGAGAATATTGTAATAATGACTTGAAGGGTCATTTTGAAATGATATTGTGGAGGCACAAAGAATCTAGAGATTCAATTTTTCTTATGGAGCAGTGCTCGGAAGAAAATTAGGTCTAAGTGATTATTGATTATAGTGAGGGGTAGTAGATCCAGTTGGAAGATTTCCTGAGCTGGAGAGTACATAATAGTAGAGACAAAGAGAGCCACAACAACAGCGTAAAGCTAGTGATGCAATGCTTACATAGCCATTGCGAAGGGCTAGAGGGAAAGATGTTTTGCTGCCGAGGAGACAACACAGAGCCACAGTCAGATCCCAAAGAGATTTTTCAGACAGCTAGTAGGCTTTAGTTTCCAGCTAGTAGTGAGACCAGCACAGAGGAAGAATGGCAGTCGTACTTGCAGCGCAGAGCCTGCGTGGACGACGCAGTCACTGCGTAGAGGCAACGCGAGGCAACCCGACATTCGTTCATATCAATGCCAATTTTCCGTGGAGGAGTGAGGTTTGTCTCACTAGATCCCATTGTCAGTATCTCTCTATGATTTGACAGTCTCGTCAATCATAGATTTGTACTTAGAATTTACAACATAATAACATAAACCCTCAGATCTGCTGCACAATTTTCCCGCATTGGGTTTTTCCAGGGACATTAGTCCAAAAATAATTGTGTTGAATGGTTATGTGATCTATGTGTGTTCATATTTGTTTTTGCACTTGTATTTCTTTCGCAGTTTAATTGTGTAGGCTGTAGTGAATGGATTTCAATATTTACTTGTTGAACACAGTAAATACTTTGATAAGTAAATAACGAATAGAATATTTTCCATCAGTTGTTGTCGTAGGATTCCTGAGTTTGAAAAAAATTTCCCAGGAAGAAACAATACCTTAATTTGATGGCTCTTCATTGGTAAATGAAGACCCTTCTAGGCCTTGTCATAAGGGATAAACAAGTAGAGAAGTACAATATTTTTGCATCCCTATAAGATGTCAAGGGAATGCTTAAATTAGAGATTTTGTTTATATAGAATTGAATCTCGGTTGAATCATAAAGAAAGCCACATTGCATGTGAATTTGATGGAGGAGACCTGATGGATCCTCTTAGCTCCAATGTGAGGGCTTCGATAGACATATCTTCTTCTGATAATGATTATAAAATACATTGGGGCGAGGGTTGTGTTATGGCTCTTTGCGTCAGCTCCTAGCTTATTTGGTTGGGCATGTAGCACTTCCTTTCGCCTCTCGGTTACATGGTGGCCTTTGAGATTTTTCCAAACCTAATATGGTGGGCATGTGGTCGTTTTCCTAGTTTGCATGTGGCATGCTCATCGACTGGTCACGACACTTAAGCTTTGGATCAAGTCCCTAGTTTGTTTTTTTTTTGTATTTGGGGTGTGATTTCCATGTTTGATGTCATAGTTGTTGGGTTGCCCCTTCACGACATTAATGTCATCGATATTATTAGTTTTTTAAGTAATATGTAAGTTGTCTTTGTGCGGGCCTATGGGTTTTTTTTCAGGCCAGATTATGGCTGTGGTTATACAAAATTTTGGGATCTGGTGTATGTAGTCTTAGTGGATTTGAGACTCCTCTGGTTGAGTTGGATGATGGGGCTTGTTGAGGATTCATGCATCCTCCATGATTAACATTGATATCTCTGTAACTCCATGTATATCATATTTTGAGTAATATATATATATATATATATATATATATATATATATATATATATATATATATATATATATATATATACACACACACACACACACATGTTTTTGATTGTTTTTTTATAAATAAATGTTTGTTCTTGTTGAAGATTGCAACAAGAAACAATGAAATTGGCATCAAGAAACAACATCCTTGATCCTAGTGAAAATTAAGCAACTACACTAGGTGGGGCCCACACAGGCTATTTTTAGGTGTATGTTTATTTTTAGCATGGTGAGCAAATTCTATTTATAGCGGGAGTCTATTTATAGATGGTTGAGCAAATTCTATTTATGGATGGGCATATACTTTTTAAATGCATGTGCGAAGTCTGTTTGTAGATTGCATGTCGATTATTATTATCTCTTAATAATAATTGGACAATAAATATTAATCTATTCTCTTGAAGCACTTGATTTCAGTTAATTGAAGTGGCAAACTAGTTAGCTGAAGGAATATCGAGTTCTAAGGTTGGTTGGTGGACATGCAAGTGGACTTCGTTGTAACTGAGTGATACAAAGTTGTAACAGAGTTGAATGTGTAGTTATGTGAGTTGTAAAGTAGTTAAACTCAGTTAAGTGAGTTAAACTCAGTTGTGCTAGTTGTAACTAGTTGTAACTAAAGATACACTAGTGAGAGATCAGTGAATTAAATATTAAATTATTTCACATGGAGTGATCTCATATGCAACTAAAGTTTTACTATTATTAACCGCATGCATGTCAGTTCCAGTGGAGACCCAGCTAAGACAAGGTAAAAGGGAAGTGTAACTATCAGTTGTGATATTAGCAGGCTACCCAAGTGTAGTTAAAACACCACAAGATGCCCATGATACTTAGCGTAGTTGAGGAAGGCTGAAATTCTTTATGATTAAGGATTGCATTCATCAGGAACTGTGTGAGCAAGGCAAGTTGTCTGGAGACAGTAAATTGGCTAAGGAACTTGCCAATTTTTGTATGACAATGTGAGACAATTAACTGATGTACTGAGACCTCTTGTGATTAGAGTTTTGTATATAATTGTTTCATGATTCCTTGGAATATAAAATATATGATAGAGGGGTTTTTTAGCTGTAAGCTTTCCCTGGGAATATTTGGTGTTGTGTTTTTGATCTATTCTTCTTTGCTTCATGTGATTGGCATAACAAGTTCTCTTTATTAATGTTATCACAAGTTCTCTAACATGTTGGAATATCTGGTGTTGTGGTTTGATCTATTCTTCTTTGCTTCATGTGATTGGAAATTGTGTTGTTTTCAATTCCACAAAATATTTGTAGAAGCGATTCAGTATTTAACTTTATCATATTGTTAGATCAGGTGAATCCAAGATATACATGCATATTGTATAATTTCTACAGTTCTAAATTAATTTTCATTTTATTTTTGTCAATAAAAAAACTTTCATTAATTCATCAGAAAGATATAACTTACGATTCAGTTGCCTTCTGCTCTCCTAGCTTCACTCCAACTAGATTTGTTAGCGGGGAGAGCAACAAAAAAACATAATAAAAGATTTTAATATGTACATAAGATCCAAAAATAATAGAGTCATATGACCCAAAACACAAGCAAAATCAAGAAACAACCAACCGATTTTATGTCAAGGAAGGGGGTTCGGGCAATGAGCACCACTTGGGACCACATGGGAGCCCTACCCTTCATGAACATGGTAATTTATGTGTGCCAAGTGTGCCTCTATCTCGTCCAATCTCTCACTATTGTGACAATGGATGCGCCTCACCGAGTCAAGGCATTCCAATATTTCTCCCTGGCTATACCGAACATCGTTGATATAAGCAACAATTTCATTATGGTCATCATACCTCTGTTGGCGTATGACATCCAAGTTCACCAAGATATCTCGCAATTTCTCCATTATCAATGCCAACGACGATGACTGCTCCACACAAATTGGGGACTTGGCTCGGGTATGCGAGACCTTACCCTCTACATCTACCCCTTCCCCTTCATCCTCAGACTACACGTCCACCCTAGCCACTCGCTCCCCTTGCTGGCCACGAGGGCCAACACCCATTTTGGGCCTCCCACATTGTTGCATCATCTTCGCCTCTAGCCACAAATATCCCTAACACCATAAAGAAGACCACCCTTCCCCACAAGTCCCGTTGTTATCACCTAGATGGAAGAGAGGCACTCCCCACTTCGAACAAAGACCCCACACTACGACTGGCTACCACTAGACCCAAATAGGAACAGGGCACAAAGGTGAAGCCTTGACGAGGCCCACGAGATATGAATGTCACCCAAAACTTCCTCTCTAAAGCCCCGTAGTGGGGGTGTGCTTCAAAACAATGCCCTCCTTCGAGAGAGGCCAAGCCCAACAAATCGAACATGGACAAAATTCACCAAAGACACTGTACTATGTAAAATAAAGGTCTTCTCTAACTGAGGGACTTGCATATTGAACTAGAAGCCATCCACGTATAACATGCACTAAAAAACCTGGTAAAGATAATAGTTGCAGGGTTACGTGAGGACGTAAATTTTAAAATTATTATTTTTTAGTGACCATATATATATATATATATATTCTAACTTCAAATTATTAATTTTACTATTTTTTTTTTAACTTTGGAAAATAAATGAAAATTTCATTATAAAAAAAACATTGCTAAGAAAAAAAATACAAGCTTGAAAAACCCTTAAAAAGCAAACATCTTAAAAGGAAAGAAGAAGAAGAAGAAGACAAATCGAAAAATGGTTAAATAACCAACATTTAAAAAAAATGTGCGAACTTAAGACCAAAAAAAAAATTGAAGTGTCAAAGATTTCCCCCCGAAAAAAAAAGGTTGATGCTGCATCAACACTTTTCAAAATCAACATCATTTTAAAATTTTTAACCATACTTAATACATTTGAAATTTTAAAGTGTCAAAAATAAGCCAAAAAAAGGGTTGATGCTACATCAAACCTTTTCGAAATCAGCATGAAAATCACTAACATTTAAAAAAAATGTTCATACTTAATACATAAGAAAATTTAAAGTGTAAAATATATGCTAAAAAAAAAGATTAATGTTGCGTTTGAGCTTCTGGAATCCTGTGTGATGTGATTAAGGAGCTCGACGTTTCGGGTGAATAGATTAATGTTGCATCAACACTTTCCAAAATCAACATGAAAATCATGATTTTTTGCCACCTCTAAAAAATAGGAACTTGATATAGTTCTTGTTAAGTTGGTCACTTTGTTTAGATTGGATGCACTTGCACCATCGTTGCTTCATTCCAATGATTAAAGCCTAGCACCCACCTTTATATCTCTAGAATAAATGGCCCCTATCAATATCTTTTTGCCAAAAATTTGTCCACATCCTCCCTTGAATGAAATTCAAAGGTCAACCATCTTTGAACAAGAACAAAATACATCGATTTATACCCTAAGATTTCATTCCATGTTTTTTCCATCCACCTACAAAGTGATAAACTAGCACGCAATTGCTCCCTTTATTAACCGTGCTATAACTTCCATACCAACATTCTCTCCAATAACCAATTTAACTATATCTCTTTCGATCCTAATAATCTTTTGCTTTCGTTTCTTCATATAAGTAGATTTCACATTAAGGTTCTTCCTCCTATACTCTTCACTACTCCTTTGGCAATGTATAATGCTCCCAAAACCCTTCCCCACTTACTTTGTCCTTCTCCAACCCCTCACATCTTTAGAATGAACCTTCTTCCTTTCTCAACAATAAAGGGTCTTGTATTTGTCCTTGCTCGATGTGACCTTGCTTATATCAACTTGTCCTATCTAGTGAATACTCCTCAAAGTTAATATCCCATCAACCTTATTAGAAATTTGGTGCCAACTCTAGTCTTGTAGAAATCATTATCTACTACCATGATACCTTTTGGAATAACCTTAAAAAATTCATAGTTTCAACATGTTTAGAAATGCCTAAAAGTTCTCTTTATTAATGTTATCACAAAATACCATGAACTAGTCCATGTTTCTACTAATTCATCCTTCAAAAAAAAGATATATTTTTGGAAAGCGTCTTCTTTTTCCTTCAAATAATCAAATAACTCATTCTTTATACTACTTTCCTTCAGCCTATTTTTAAATTCTCCATATATTTTTAACTTAACTTCTAATTAAATTTAAAATTTAAAATTTAATTTTAAAAAAAAATAAATTGAAATCTAATTTTAACTAATTTTTAAATCTAATTAAAATATCTATTTTTAATACTTTGTAAATTTAAAATAATTATATTATCATGATGAGGGTTAACTTCCATACCAATGCTCTTAGACCTTAAGAAGAATCATCTAATAGTTTAAAAATAAAATTTCTAAAAATTTATAAAAAGATTTAATCACCAACAAAATATTTTGTAATATTATATTATTTATCCTAAAAATCCACCTCTATCAAAATCAACACCATGGAATACTCCATTTCACCATATTTATCCGATTCCCCATAGAGTTTTTATACCTTTTTCCCAAATTAATATCCACCATATATCCCAAAGGGTGTAAGGTTTCCACATGTCATGGCTCACGCCACTTCCAGAATAATCTCCCGGTTCAAATTTGAGATCATCACAAACCCTATCGTATTTCTCAACGGCTAGATCTGTGACACAGACCATGTGACAACCCTGCAGACGGTCTCCAATTATGTTTACTTATTTTGAAAATGCTCGGTTGTACATAGTAATTTAAATTACTCAACTTCCCTTCAAACGAGCGCGTTGCCTCAACGCAAGAGGAGGCCCTTTCCCTCACACCCAACAAATTCTTGCGCTTCTCCCGTCTTCAAGACTTCAACACTCCCCCCCTTCAAATCCTCTTCCTCATTCATTATTCATTCTCTTGTAAATCTTAATAGTTTTCGTCATTTTCATTTTCATCTGAAGCCATGAGGAATCCCAAGGGCAGAAAGGGCAGAAGAGAGGCCAATGGGTCGCCGAAGGACTTGCCCAAGGCAGGATCTACGAAGGCTTCTCCCAGAGGGAAGAGGGTCAAGGCCCCCGCGGCCGCCAAACAGCGACCGGAGCCTGAGATTTTTCCCGACCATCGAAACATGGTAAGTTGCCCTATTTTGCGATATTTCTTTTTTCTTTTGAAGCTGTGTATCAGCTGGTGGTCTGCTCGCCCTGCATTTGGTTTTTAAATAGCGGTGGAGAATTTTCCCCGGGCTTTGCTTCCTTTTAAAATAAATCATAGTTGTTTGTGTTTAGATTTAGGGAGGTGGCCCCGGAAACGGTTACTGTTTGATGCCCTTAGGGCTTTTCCAATCACAGATCGGGTGTTAGCCAATACCATGATATTCGTAAGTGTTGATGGCTTATAAAATGATTGTATTTAAGGTCGGTAGTATCTTTCTTGCACCGACAAATGTTCAGTGTATTCTACAGTCCAGGCGGGGGTTGGTGGGGATTATCCACTGTGTGCCCTTGTAACGGTGCGATTAATCTAACTGGTGTAGTGGGTCCATTGAGTATCAAGATTCATCTGAATCTGACAATCTTGTGGTTATCTCGAGCTTACACAAATGGCCGATGTATATAATATCGGAACTTAAGATATGCAATCTCAAGATGGATATCAGACCCTGGATTAATGGGGTTGTTCTACTTACTACTTTTTGGCTGTGGATATGCCTGATCAGTTTACTATGCCTTGTAGTAGTTGACACGGGAAGCTGATAGTCTTTATTGTAACTGTGGGTTATTAGAGTAAGCTTTCATGAATAAATAAGATAAAGTAAATCTAGTAATGTCCAACGAATGAACTAAAAAACAAGTCAATGGGATTGTAATAATACATCCATTGTAAACACAGCGTGGGTTTGCCGTAGCAACTCCCAGATCAACACTGAAAGCAGAAATTACAAAGAACTAAGACAAATAATAAATAGGTACAGCGTTGGTCTAATTGAATCCTTGTTTGTTGGTACAACATAGTTGCCTGTTCTATTTGGCAGGCTTCCTGATTAAAACTGGATCTCTCGCCAAGGTTTTGTAGTAGCATATTTTTTGTATGTAACGGTGATTCCGAAAGTTGAGAGTTCGCTCTAGTGCTTGTTCTATAAATATATAAACGATGTATTAAATGCGTTTCATATTACTTGCATTCTCAGGTTCAATCAGAAATGGCTTGAAAGCAATGGAATGGGTTGCAAAAATATCTCATGGTGCATTCTGCCATTTGGTTGATTTCCTGCTAGTTTTGCATAGAAAAAAGTGCTTAGTGCTTTTCAGCTTATTCAGATTAATATCCTAATTGCACAAGAGCTGCATATGCGACTTGAAATCAAGGGGAAGGTTTGGAAAGCTTATTGTGGCAGATGCGATTTAACTCAATTCTGTTCCAGCTACTTCATATGGGATGTCAGAGCAAATCTTGCCATTTAGTCAATTCTATTCCTGCTACTTCATCTGGGATATCAGGTGTGGATTTTGGATCTCATGAGAGGAAACCTGCCATCCTCGTAGTTGAAAGCCATTTGCATAAGACCTAAAAGAACATTGTTACACATCTCATCAACATAGAAGCAACGTGGTCATTACTTACCTGCACTTGTTGGCCTGGTCAGATAAAGTCACAGGAATAACAAGCAATATCTTATGGTGCATTCCAGAATTTACTCTTGCAGCACATCTTGCCATTTACTCAATTCTGTTCCTGTTACTTCATCTTGGATATGAGAGGTTAAAGCTCATCTTGTGATTTATTCGCTTCTGTTCCTGCTAGTTCACCTGGGATATTAGGCATGGTTTTTGGGTCCCATTCATGAGAGGAAACATGTCAGGCTTGTATTTAGAAACCTCTTGCACAAGATCTAAAAGACACTATTACATCCTACATCTACAAAGCAGGAATTTGGTTGTGACTTACCTGCACTTGGCCCGGTTGGATAAAGCCACAGGAATAGCTAGACATATCTTGTGGTGCATCCCAGAATTTACTCTTGCAGCGCATCTTGCTGTTTAGTCAATTCTGTTCCTGTTACTTCATATGGGATATTAAGTGTGGGTTTTGGATCTCAGTCATGAGAGGAAACATGTAATGCTTGTATTTGAAAACCTCTTGCATAAGATTTGAAAATACTATTACACATCACATCCACATAGAAGCAATGTGGTTGTCACTTACCTGCACTTGTCGGTCTGGTCAGATAAAGTCACAGAGAATATCCAGAACTATCTTTTGGTGCATATCATAATTTAATCTCGCTGCTCATGTATCGTTATGGCATGTGCTATCTAGAGCATGCAGGTCCTCATTTGGTGATGCATTCCATCATTCAACTGGATAAATATCTTTTTGGTACTGGAGATCTAGAGCAAAGTGCAGGTCTCTTAGCATCTTGTCATTTAGTCAGTTCTGTTTTTGCTACGTCAATTGGGATGTAAGGTGTGGATTTTGGATCTCATTTGTAAGACAAAACCAGTCATGTTTAAATTGCAAACCTCTTGCATAAGATCCAGAAAATGACATATCACTGTTTACACATCGCATCTGCATAGAAGTAATGTGCTTTCCATGTATCTGTGATTCTGTGCTTATTTGCCTGGCAAGATAATGTAGCAGGAATAGCTCTGAATCAGTGAGACAGTTTGCAGAAATATCTTGTGTTTTATTCCCAAATTTACTCTTGCTGAATTTATATGTTTATGGTGTGGGATATGTAGAGTATGCAGTGTTAGACTTTCAGAACCTAGCACCCCGTATCCGGTTCTCAACAGTTAATATGCAGAACGAATACACGGCCAGATTCCTAATGCAAAAAATATAGCGGAAGCAAAAAATTACTCGATCTGAATCACACACACACGAACAAATTTCTGCCTAATCACAATTTCTTCAATTATAAATTAGTCACAGAACTTACTTGGGCTTTCATACTATAGGGATAATGGCCCAACTGAGAAAATACAAAACTGATCACCAACCTTAATGCCCTTTGTCGGATCCAGCTCTGCTCACTGAGAAACCTCTCTAAATCTTGTGCTGCTGTTATGTCTTAGCACCTTACTTTAGGCTCAATTTATAACTTTCCTAAGCTAATATTGACGGACAAAATTAGCTCATCAAGTTAACTGAAGACAAGCGACATTACTTTAGTTAAGTATCTTATCTTTAGCTTTCTCTACGTTAACTCAAGTACAAGTCATAAATTTAACTTGCCTGACATGCACATGTCATGCATGTCACACACAACACATCAACATGTGTGCAACTCACTTGCACAATTTGCATGTCAAATGTAAGCTCTTAACGAGGCAAATCAAGGTCTTTCTAGTCAAGACACAACACTAGAAGTACCTTCTGAGCTACAAAGCTCAACACTCCCTCTTAGCGAGGTACTTCTAGAAGAACCTATTCCTCTTGAATATGTCTCCAAGCCCATCTCAGTTTCTGTAACTGCTCCCTGTGACGTTGAAGCTTGTTCCACTAACTGATTTGAAACTTGAGCTGAGAACTTGTCACGTCCAACCATGCTCCCAGGATCCTGCCTCTGAGCATTCGTCAATGTCATATCATACTAGTATAGATCCATCTTAACCATGGATCTAGCAAGAGTCGAGAGGGATCAAATCTCTTGAGGAGAAAACTTCTTTTAGAGTGGAAAATCTGAATAAAATGTTTGATCCTCATATTTGATCCTCTAAATATATATATATATATATAGAGAGAGAGAGAGAGAGAGAGAGAGAGAGAGAGAGAGAGAGAGAGCACTTGTAATTTTTCATTGTTTATGTTGCATTTTTGAATGTATAAAATGGATCAAAATTTACTTGGGCATAAAACAGTGAGATTGCTTAAAATGTTATATATATATATATATATATATATATATATATATATATATATATATATATATATATAATTTTATTTTATTTTTATTTTTCAGTTGCTTTGTATAATGTATATATAGCTCTTTCTTAACTTTTAACTATATTTCTCTATAAAGTTGATATTAGATTATGTTGTTTCATATGGACATCGAAATATTTTATTTATAGTTGAGAGTGAGAGTGAAATATTTTTACCACTTTTCCTTAGTAGGGGCACTGAGAGTGAGATTATTGATGTTTATTATACTTATAATTAAACAAATTAAACATGTATGTTCATTTTTATTTTTTTATTATATCCAATTTGAAATATTTTATTTATGGTTGAGAGTGAGTGAAATATTTTTACCACTTCTCCTTAGTGATATTATGGATGTTTATATATATATATATAAAGCTAAGGAGATTAATAAAATATATATTAATAATGTTTAATATATATATATATATATATATATATTATTTGAGAATGACACGTGCCAACTCCAAGTTGAACACGAACATACTTACACATCTCTCTCATATTGTGTTGTAGAATGAGCCTTTTGGCTTAACTAGCTGAGGCTCTTGGCTACTTGAAGAATCACTCTTCCTTGCCACTTGCTCCCTCTTGGCAACTGACATTGATCCTGTATACAAGATCCGCTTGGATATACCCACAGGTTGTCTCAACAACCTTTATGATTGCCCTTGTCTGATGCCAAGCACTACAACTGCATTGAAGGTCACTCCCTCTGAATACAAAAGTACTTGCCCATCTCAGAACAAAACTCTATATACAACATCCTTTAAGGCTGATATTGAGAGCACATGTACCATCAACCTTGGAACAAATAATATCCTTGTCACCTCCTAAAGTCCTCTTGAATCTAGGTAGAATCTAATACATTCTACCCCCTTCACTGCATGCATGATACTAGTCCCACTAAACATGTTGCAGTTTGAGTTGGTCTCTAAAATACTGCGGAACACTGACCTCATTCCTGTCATGTGACTCGATGCTATATTGTCCACTAGCCATAATCCACTGTCCTCATACACAACAATACTACTGTAAAAAACACAGGTAACAAGAGAAAATTCCTTGTCGATTTTTTCCATGAAGTCATCAATTTCAGTTGATATTGATGCAACCACTTGATCCTCCTCCTCCTTCTTGTGTGGACACTGGCTTGCATAGTGACTAGTCTTGTGACACGAGAAGCACTTCACTTTGCTCATCTCCTTCACGGAAGCAGATCCCCCACTTCCCTTTACTTTACCTTTGCCCTGTTCAGCAAGAGAAAAATTCTCCCCATCATCCTTTCCATCATGTTGGCCTGCAGTCTTGGAACGTCTCCTTCTCTCCTGTATGAAGTCATTTTACAATCTATCCCAATAGGGTTGATTTTCCCGTGTGAAGATCCCATCAACAAAGGTCTCACACGTCGGAGGAAAGCAAATCAATGCTCATCTGATCAATTCTTCATTGTCAATAGTTTCCCCCACTACTGCCAAATCATCTCTAATTTGAGTGATCCTAGTTAGGTATGATGCAATTGTGTCAGTTTCAAACATCTTGACGTTTCTCAGTTTCTCCTTCAACACCATCTTCTTGTTTTGGTTTGAACTTTGGTACAACTTGGTTAAGGATGTCCGCATACTTATTCCTTGTCACATGTGATATAACATGGTCTCTAATAGAGTCCAAGGTTATTCTCTTAGCCTTCACGTTCATCTTAATTGAACTCAACCAACTGAGTAGAATATGCAGGAATTGGGACTTCCTTCTCCACGATGTCTTGTAACTCTTGCTCCTCAAATAATAGAACAATTCGCTCCTTCCACGAGCTAAAATTTCTTGCCCTGTTCAACCTGCCCTCATAAAGTAGCCCAATAGCCATCCCTGTCAAATTGACCAACAATTAAATTTTCACCCGCTGGCCGTTGCCTGTCGCCCAAAATCGCTGCCTATTGCCCGAACACTTTAGAAGTATTGCAACGATTTATTTATTTATTTATTTTTTCTTAATTTTAATTCAACGCTGCTTGACGAGTCACTCCAAAACCTCTGCTTTGTTCACTCGCTTAGCTCCTAACGGTTGTGGTAGATCTCGAGCCTTGACCTCAACTCAATTAAATCTATCTTAGCCTGTCGAGATATTGGCAGCTCCTACGTGGGCCCTCAGTTCATGATTGTCCATTCGCGCTTAGCCAACAACCTGTTTGCATGTGTTCGTTCACATGTTGCAATTGGCGTCTGCGTTGAGTATTGCCGCAACTGTCCAATTTGGCTATTGCTTGACATTGTTCGCTCTCAGCCTATGCACTGATCCTATCATCTATACCCATAGTCACAACTAACTCTTTTCGACATATGCGACTCGACAACGACAACTTTGGTTGTTGCTTGCCGAAATCTCTTGCGTGCTCATCGATTTTACCTGGCTCAATTTCCTCTGTCGTGGCTCGATCTATTTCAACCTATGTCACATGGTTCGGGTTTGAATTCGAGTTCGACAAAGATTAAGTCGATTTGAATTCGAATTTCTGATGAGGTCTGCATGAGGTTTGACATTAAGTTCGACTATACATATTTTTCAACACACACACACACACACACACATATATATCATAAAAAATAAAAATCAATCAATAAATCTATATGAATAGTAGTGAGCACCCACGAGCCACAAATCATGACCACTATTGACTCCACGCTCCGAGCGGCGGGGACAAGCAACATCTAAAAATTGAATTCAGAAAATTGCAGAAAATATAACACGCATCAGAAAAACTGGGCACAATAGAGCGAGTACACTCAGATTGAAGTTGGCTTGTGAAAATCTATCGATAACCATGGTAAATAAAGCCAAAGCAATGGCCACTATGGGAAACTAATTGGAACGAAGCGAAACAAGAGAAAACCATGTGTTGCCCATGGTTTTTCTCATAAACCTTAAAACAAGTGACAAAAATTGCCCGAAGTCAAACCTCCAACCCTATTTATTTATTTATTTATTTTTTTTGTTAATTTTAAAATTCGGGTTCAAGTTTGTCTTTAGGTTCGAATTCGTTGAGGTTCGAATTTGAGGTTTGACTATTAGGTTTGCCCAACTTGAATGAATTTGAATTATATTTTTGGGTTCACCGAATTTCGAACCTCAAGGTTCAAATTTGGTGAACCTTGTGACATAGGTTTCGACCTGTTCCTTGTGCTTGTTGGTTGCTATTGTCAGCTTGTCTATTGCGGCCCTGTATGGTCTGAACCCACTCCTGCTCGATCGTTTCTCTACGCGTGTCGATTTGCAATCTCATGTAGAAATTTGATAATCCAACCCCGATTTTCAGTTTCTCCTTGTTTCTCCCATAAAGTTAAATGCCCATTCCCATAGCCATACATTCAACAAGCTGGAAAAAATAAATATTTTCTGAAAACACAAATTCTGGAAATTTCACAGTGCTGAAATGCAAAAATAAAAACTCAAAAAAATAAATCAGCCCCACACAGAATTTTGACACGCTAATTTTTGGTCAATACGACCTTGGAAAAACCCCCTACAACTCTTGAGGAAAACTAGTTCGAAAGCTTCTTTTTATTTTATGAATATTGCTTTTACAGTAAAACAAAAGAACACAGTAAAAATTCCAACAACCAAATTTACGGACTTATATCGATTTTCGTGCTTGCACGCTGCCACACTGCCTTGAAAATTGTGCCAAATCAACAGCTTGCAAAACATAAAATATTACAACATTAATGACAGCAATACAAGTTGTACGACCACCTTGGGAAGTGTGCTGGAACAGGTTGTACGGACTTTATGGATTTGTACATCAGCCCTCCTCGAAATCCGAGCCCAAAAATTGCCTGGAGAACCGTGTTGTTGCTGCTGTACTTTTTCTCAGTTTGTGTCGAAAAATCAGCAGCTCATCTCCTTGAAATTTGTGCCCAGTTTTCTGCCTTGGATTGTGTGCTTAATGCTATTGCCCTCTTCCTTGATTTCTGTGCCTCCTTTCTTGGAAATCGTGCCTCTCCTGCTGTACGGATTTTAAGCCTTGGTATTTGTGCCAAAAAATGTTGTTGTACCTTTTGTTGAATCTCCTCACTGCTGCCCTTTTTTTTCTCACTGCTCAAAAATCTCCTTAGTTTTCGCTTCTTCTCTCTCAATCTGCTCATGAAAGAATGAATGACCTTTTCCCTCCTTTTCCTCCTTTAACCTAACCCTAAGTTACTTTTGGGGAATCCCTAAATCTAATTTTAAAGACCCACTTAGTCATTTATTTCCAAAGTCACTTTTCACTTTCTAATTTCACATTGACTTTATTAAAGTTACTTTAAAATTAGATTTAGTAACTTTATCACTTAAAGTCACTTTTAAAGTAGATTTGACTTTATAACTTTATAAAGTCACTTTAGGAGAAAAATTAAATTCTTTTTGGACAAGATCAAAGCGTTAGGGAAAACCACCTGTCCTCCGGTAACCAAATTTCAACTTCTCGGCCCTACTGACTGAGCTTTGATGAATGGTTTGCTTGTCAGCCCTGACCTTCTTTGCGCAGTTCTGCCAGTTCACTCTTGTCGGCTTGACTATGAGCTTTTTCGTGGCCCGTCAGCCCCTCACCATTGCGCCACAAACTTTTTTTTTTGGCCGAAATTGTTACGTTCCCTAACTGTGATGTTGTGTTGGTCGGTCGGTCCGTGGTCTGGCTATGGCGGTCTGACAATGATTGTTGCTAGCGGCTGGTGGGATGTTAGCCATCCATACCCATAGGCCTCACGACCTTTTTGTTTATTTATTTATTTTAGTTTAAAAAATTGCCTTTGTTTCTTCCTTTTTTTTGTTTTTGCTATTGTTCCATTCGTTGAAAAAAATTGGCCCGTAAAAAAGAATTCCTTGGCCCAAAAAAATCTCGCCGCCCTTTAAAAATTCCGTTTCGTATGATCTTGGTGCTTTGGCGATCTGACATGAACCTAACACCTGTAATTCCAAGATCGAATTGTTGTTGAAGCTTTGATACCATGTTAGACTTTGAGAACCCAACACCCAGTGCTTAATTCCCAATAGTTAATACATAGAACAAATACGCAACCATATTTCTAACACAAAGTATAGCAAAAGCAAAAAATTACTTGATCTGAATCACAAACACATAAACAAATTTCTGCCCAATCACTGGTTCTTCATTAATAAATTAATCACGAAACTTACTTGAGCTCTCGCACCAGGGATAATGCCCTGACTGAGAAAATACAAAACTGATCACCAACCTCACTGTACTCTTTCAGATCCAACAAACGCTCACTGAGAAGCCTCTTTCAATCTTGTGCTGCTGTTGTGCCTTAACACATCACTTTAGGCTCAATTTATAATTTTCCTAAGCTAAGATTGATGGCCAAAATTGGCTCGTCAAATTAACTGAAGATAAGTGACATTACTTTAGTTAACTATCCTATTTTTAACGTTCTCTACTTCAACTCAAGTACAAGTCATAAATTTAGCTTGCCTTACATGCACATCTCATTCATGTCACACACAACACATCAACATGCATGCAACTCACTTGCACACTCTGAATGTCGAATGTAAGCTCCTCACGAGGCAAATCAAGGTCCTTCTAGTCAAGACACAAGACTAGAAGTACCGTCCGAGCTACAAAGCTCAACATTCTCCTACCTGGAGATCTAGAGCAAAGTGCATGCCTCTTAGCATCTTGTCATTTAGTTAGTTCTGTTTCTGCTACGTCAATTGGGATATTAGGTGTGGATTTTGGTGTCATTTATAAGACAAAACCAGTCATGCATAAATTGCAAACCTCTTGCACAAGATCTAGAAAATGGTATATCACTGTTTACACATCACATCTGCATGGAAGTAATGTGCTGTCGATGTATCTGTGATTCTGTAGTTATTTGCCTGGTCAGATAAAATAGCAGGCATAACTCTGAATCAATGAGACAGTTTGCAGAAATATCTTGTGTTTTATTCCTCAATTTACTCTTGCTGCATTTATATCTTTATGGTGTGGGGTATGTAGAGTATGCAGATCTTACGTGGCAGTGCATTTCATCATTTAATTGATCCTTTCACCACGTGTGTGTCTTTTTGGTATTGGAAAAAGTGCTGGCCTTATGGTATTAGAAGAAGTGTGTATCTCGTATGTTAATAGTAAGGATTATCCAGTTTGAGGTGTGTATCTCATATGTTAATAGAGACAAGGCATGAAGTCATGAACTGGTCTTACGATGTTCTTCACTTGGTGGTTCAAGTAATGAACATTAACTTCCTTGTTGCTTGTTGTGGCATATTTACAACCAATGTCACAGGGCAGGCCGAATTGTTGTGGCAGGCCGAATTGTTGTGGCATACTTACAACCAATGTCACAGGGTTGTCCAAATTTGAACCTTAAGGTTCAAAATTCGATGAACCCCCAAAAAAAATTCAGATTCGTTCAGGTTCGCCGAACCTGAAATCCAAACCCGAAGGTCAAACCTGATCGAATTCAAACCTCAAGTCGAACCCAAAGC
This sequence comes from Pinus albicaulis, assembly GCA_034641835.2. Lineage (NCBI taxonomy): Eukaryota > Viridiplantae > Streptophyta > Pinopsida > Pinales > Pinaceae > Pinus > Pinus albicaulis. The sequence goes on from CM076574.1 coordinate 1,021,783,902, forward strand.
CGAATTTGATAAAAAATTGAGGTTTACATTATTGTTTTCCTTTTTTATATTTTGAAATTTGAAGATGGTCTCCATGATTTTGCAATATAGTTGTATTGTAATATGTATGTTTAAATTTTGTGAAATTTTCAGAGATTACAAGTATTTGATATTATAGATACCTTTTCCACTAATTGCAATTACAACTACATTACTGGGTTCTCATACCTGATTCTTTAAGAGCTTAAATGTTTACAAAAGTACTAAAGATAACAGCTCTTTTTTTAATTTCCTGTTCTATTTGCCTTCTAAATAGTTTCTTATTATTCTTTGGATCAATGCTTCTTTTGCCTTTGAAAGGTCAGAATCTACGGTCTGACTGTACGTGTAGTTGATATCTGAAATCCATGCTGTGGACTGTCTTTGTGGACTAACCTGTAATTTATCCTTGTAGTTTCTGCAAAACTTTTCTGCCACAACCACTCTTTTATTATCTGACTACCCAACTTTGTGGAGTCCCCTTCTGCTTCCTACAGTTATTAGACCAATAAATATGGTGTTTTTTTCATTCAAAAGTTTTAACATTTCAGGGTTCTATGACAAGCATTTCAGCCATGTGCTTATGGAAAAACAGCCTTAAGTGTATGAGCATTTATTTCTTGGAAGGGTGGTTTGGCAGAAGCATCCTTGATTGCATTTCCCCTATTGCAGCAGTTTGTGACAGATTTTAATTATATTGTGTACACTAGTGTATACTATTTTCTTTTTTTTCCCTGAATATTTTTGTGCTGTATTATGTTTCGTGTTTTTCTGCTTTGGTTGGATTCCTTCCCTAACATGGCCATTTATTATTATTGGAAATGAAGAAATAAAATTTCATATCAGAATATATTGCATCCTACATAGAAAAATTGGAAGAAAAATTGGATAGTTTTGTTTTCTTGAATGATTTTTTAAATTTAGTATGTGATTTGTTTTTGCAGGAAGATTTATGGCTAGCTGCATTTCCAGTTGGCACTGAGGTTTGTATCAACGGTCTAGTTTCTCAGTGGAAATAATTACATCTAGCAAATATAAGCTGCATGTGTGTCTATATTGCAAAAGAAAATTGACTAAATAGTAAAGATCATTTGCTGCCCCAACTGCACCCACAAGATCATTGTGTCCATTCTCCCAGAGCTAGACATGTTGCATAAAATCCAGGTGGATACATAGGTATTAGAAAATTTGGCCATTAATGGCCTTTGTCAATAAGTGAAATTGCACTCCTGAATATGTTCTGTTTCTGATGTTGGTGTTTTAAAAAATGGCGTTGGGATGTTTATGCATAGGTAGATGAAGTGCTTTCTTAGTTTGGTGTTCAATTAATAATGTTAATTTTGTCAATGGACAGTGGGATCAGCTGGATTCTGTCTATAAGTATAAGTGGGATTTCTCTAACTTGGAGGTATGTGATTGCATTTGATCTATTTTCCTCCTATTTTGCTTTTATCACTCAGGACAGACATTCTTTTCATTTCTGCAACTTAAAGAAATAGATGGAAAAGTAAATTAATTTTCTAGCTGTGTCTACAAAATCCCAAACCTATTGAAGGAACATTGCACTGTTTTATGTAAGCTAAGTTATATTTGTAGTGATTGTTGTCTTTATTTCCTTGTGCTTGATATCCAGAAAGCATTTGAAGAAGGTGGAGAACTTTGCGGGAAGAAGGTCTATCTTTTTGGCTGCACAGAACGTAAGGACATTCATTTGTCTGGTCTTGTGTGTTTTTGTTACCCTCTATCAACGAAGTCTTTTACAAAGTATCTTTTTATATTTAGTAGCATATGGTTGAATTAAGTGTCTGCATTGTAGAGGTCTGGCCATGTATGGCAGCTTGCAGCAGCAAATCTTTTTATATCTGCAGACTCTTTTCAAGTATACTTATTGTTCTTAATAATCTTTGTTATAAATGACATGCAGCTCAACTAGTGTTTTTTAATGGGCAAGGCAAAATTGTCTGCATTCCAGTAGTTGTGGCGGTAACTCCTTTTTGCTCTGATCTTGTCATTTCAATTATTTATATCATCCTTTAGTTCTTGGTCATAGTTTAATGCAGATATTTTAATTTAGCAACCTTTTTTCTTTTGTGTTGATTGGCATCTAGGCTTTTTTGATTGAATACTGTATACTGAAACGTGTGCCTTTTTTTGGTAATATTGTTATAAATCTGTGGAAATTGAATGTGTTCCACTTGAGGAGTTGTTGAATAGTAGTTTAAAGAGTAGAAGATCATATTACTTCCATGTTTATCTTCATTTTTTTTTTTATCGCAAAATGATAATGAGTTCTGTTGCAGAAATATCTTTAATATGAATTTTGATTTCTTTAATATGGATGTATGGCGAGCTGTTAATTTTGGGCAACTAGGTCCAAACTCCATGTTATACTGCTCATATGACGATGGTCATATTTTTGTTGGATTCTCTCTTTCGGAGAAGTGCAAGATTGATCAAAAGATCATCTTGATCGGATGAGCAAAACATTGACTTCGAATTTATTTTCCACATGTGCAAGGTTGGCCAGATTTATCCCACATGCTTAAGAGATGTGTCACACACCCTAATTGATGAATATGAATTGGAGAGACTTGGAGGTCATCTTCTCATCATCTCATCACATATTCTTTCATTGTGATTTGATTGGTTCGATAGCCTTTGGAGGCTTTTTTCCCTCACACGTGTGGAGTGAAGCTGTTGTTTTCTGCGCTGATTTGTTTAGGGCTTTTTGTTTTTTGCGCTCATCTCTTTAGGGCTTTTCTGCTGCAGCGTTAACTGTGGTCAACCCTTGGTCATTTGACCTCAATCTTCTATAAAAATTTCGATTTTAGGTCGTCGTACAGCTGGGAACTAAAATCAAGGAATTTTGGGCTGTTTGACCGAAGCCCTAGTTTGTTGTGTTGACTTTTTTGAAGCTGCATGTGTTGACTTTTTTGTGCTGTCCCTGGTTTGACTTGCGTTGACTTGTGATGAGTTGCCTTTGAGCGCTGTGGGTGTGACACATGAAAGTGCTTGCTGATCGAGAACGACTTTGCTGGTTGAAGTATCCTGCTGACTACCATAACGTCGCAATATTTCTTATCTTTGCTGGACAAAAGGAATTGTAAATTTGATCTATATTTGGCTTGTCTTCTATTGATCTATTATTGTGTTCTATCAACATTTTACTTTCAAGTTTATGTGATTGCTATTTTGTATTGGGCTTAAGAAAGATTGAAGTAAAAGTGCATCAAACATAGAACACCATGGTTATCTAAATTTGACATGTTATCAAAGCTAAGGTGAAGACAAAGTCCAAGAGTCCAAGTTGGTGTTAGAAGCTATCTCTGAAGGAAGAAATCCTATCAAGGACAAATGGCTTCCTCAACCTACAAGGGTTTCAAGGATGATGTTAAATTAACTGATAAGTCTGATTATCATGCATGGAAGATGTCCTTGGATTTGGCGCTAGAAGATCAAGATGTCATGGACTATGTACAGGGGAATATTCAAGGGCCTCCATCAAATGCAGCTGCTGCCACGAAGACGAAGTATAGAAAAGGGGAAATCAAAGCAAAGATGATTATCCAGGATTCTATTCATAAGCACTTGGTTGCTTACATTTATGAGCTGAAGACATCTAAGGAGATGTATGATAAGTTGGTGAGCATGTTCAGGGCTAACAATGCCAATAAATCCTCTTCTTCATGACTCAATTGAAGAATATCAAGAAGGGTAAGGATGAATCTATTCAATCCTATTTTATGAGGCTCACTGAAATTAAGAATAACCTCCTTGTTGAGACAAGGAAATTTCAGCACCCATTCCTAGTTGCATTAAGCACCCAGACTAGGGTGGGGCCAACAATGCTATATTTGGGTGCATGTCTATTTTGGTTATCCCTTAATTAAGATAGACATTAAACTGTAATCTATTCTCAATGTTGACTTGAAACAGTTAACTGAAAGTGATAAATTCAGTTAGCTAGTGGATTTCGAGTTAGAGGTAGTTGGTGAGGCATGCAGAGTAATTCTAGTTGTAACAGAGTTCGAAGTGCAGTGGTGCATTAGTTAATGCAATTTGTAATCAATTTAACTCAGTTAAGTGAGTTAGACTTAGTTGTGTTAGTTGTAACTAAAGATACACTAGTGAGAGATCAAGATATTGATTAATACAGTAGTGAGAGATCAAGATATTGATTAATTCACAATCGGTGATCTCACATGCAACTGAGGATTTACTATTATTAGTTACATGCATGTCAGATCCAGTGGAGACCCAATTGAGTTCTAGGTGAAAGGGAAGTTGACTATCAGTTGTAGGATTATTGGGTTGCACACATGCAACCAAACACCCATTGGAGTGCCCATGATACTTGCGCAGTCAAGGAAGGCAAGAATTCCTATCTTTTAGGGATCTATTCCATCAGGGATTGTGCAAGCAATGCAGGCTGTATGGAGGTTGAGAATTGGCTGTGTTGGTCATTTTTGCATATGACAGTGTGAGACAAGTAGCTGAGTACTGGAGGGTTCTTGTGAGAAGAGTTTTGTATGTAATTGTTTCATGATCCATGCTTAATACACAATAGAAGATAGTGGGGTTTTTAGCTGTAAGCTTTCCCCGAGAAATTATATGTGTTGTGTGTGATTGATCTTTCTTCATGTTCATGTGATTAGTGATTGTGTTTTTAATTCTGCAAAAGATTTGTAGAAGCGATTCAATATTTAACTTTAGTACTTTGTTAGATTGGGTGAATCCAAGATATACATACATGTTGTATAGTTTCTACACTCCTAGCTATTGGGAAAGCAATATCTGATCAAGAGATGGTTCTTATTGCACTTGGAGGTCTCCCCCGTGATTGGCATGTATTCAATAATAATGTGATTCTTGATTTTGATGAAATATTGACGAGATGCACTCAAGAAGAAACAAGAATGATGGAGTATGCCTCTAATGGTAATGAAAATGACCCTATTGCCTTCGCCACTCATGCAAAGAAAAAGAACCATGGTGGCCCGAGAAATCAAAACCATGGTAGAGCAGGGCCCAAAGGAATGAAGGGAAGATGTTACACTTGTAACAATATTGGTCACTATGCAAGGGAGTGCCCTAATTGAAGGGACTCTCCCAGGGATGATGACAACAACAACTCGAGAAGGAATGGCAGGAACAACAGGTTCCAAGGAAAAAGGAAGACTTCCTCTAATCGTAATGGAAATGGGCAACCTTTCAAGAGGTCAAGAAATTCCAGGTATAATGAGTCTAATGTTGTTGATTATAAGAGAAATGATTTTATTCTTGTATTTGCCCTCTCTGCTGCATCTCCACCCGACACTTTGGATGTCTGGTTAATTGATAGTGGTGCTTCAAGGCACCTCATTGGTTATAAAGAAGCCCTTTCTCATTTGGTTGAGAAGGATACTAATTTGGAAATTATCTTGGGAGATAATGCCACCTATCCCGTGAAAGGGACAGAGACTGTGACCCTCCATTTATCTCAAGGTCAAGTCATCCGATTACAAGATGTGTTGTATGTACCTAATTTGAAGAAGAACCTTGTGTCCATTTCGACAATGGAAGACAAAGGGTTCAAGGTGGCATTCGTTGATGGAAAGGTACTTATGTGGAAGAAGAACTTGAAGGAAGCTCTTTCTATTGGTTTTAGAGTTGATTCACTCTACCAGGTTGGAGGAAGTCCATTGGGGGCTATGACATATGATACAACTCTTTAAATAGAGTTATGGCACCGAAGGTTTGCACACCTTCATTACAAAGCCCTTCTGGAAGCAAGGAAGGTGGTGACATGGATGCCTGAATTGAGAGATGATCATGAAGGTATATGTCAGAGTTGTGTCGAAGGGAAGCATACAAGGGGACCATTCCCCTCAAGTGTCACAAAGACAACTGATATCTTGTAGTTGATACATTCTGACTTATTTGGTATGCTGCCTGTGACATCCTTGAGGAGGATGTTTCTATTACATGAATTTTACAGATGACTTCTCCCGCAAGTCTTGGATATATTTTTGAAGAAGAAGGACGAAGCATTCAAATGGTAATGTACCTTCAAGGCCTTGGTGGACCATCAAACTGAGAAGAAAATCAAAGTTTTGAGGACCGACAATGGGACCGAGTATGAGTCAAATGAGTTTAATGACTTTTGTAGAGAAGCTGGCATTAAGAGGGAGACCGCAACTGCATACACTCCTGAGAAAAATGGTGTTGCTGAAAGAAAGAACATGACCATTATGGAAGCTGCATGTGCCATGCTATGTGACCAAGGTCTTCCGAAGTTTCTATGGGGAGAAGTTGCGAACACTGCTGTGCATGTTCAAAACAGATGCTCGCATTCCGCTTTGTACTCCAAAACTCCCAAAGAAGTCTTCTCTGGTAAGAAACCTGATGTTTTTCATTTTAGAGTTTTTGGTTGTCTTGTTACTTTCATGTGCCGAAAGAAAAGAGAAGCAAGTTGGATGCTTCTGGAAAGACAAGAATGTTTGTGGGCTACAGTGAAACTTCGAAGGCATATAGAATCTATGTGCCTGGTCAAAGAGAAGTGGAGATATGCCACGATGTCACCTTCGATGAAGATGCTGCCCTCAAGAAAGTATGAAATCTTCCTCGCTCCAAGGAAGACAAAGAAGTTGAAGAAGCAGGGAAGCTGGAAGAGCCGAAGGATGACCTGATGCCCAATGTTGAAGGACCTATGGATCCCATTGTTCCACCCCCTTCAAATAAGAGAAGACCCTCATGGCTTAGGGAGACTCTCAAAGATGCGGAGAGACATATTGCCCCAAGGGGGACATTCCGTGAAAGCAAGAAGTTGAAAAGATACCAAGGGTATCTAGTAGCCATGAGTATGATAGTACAATTTGAGCTTGGAACATTTGAAGAAGCTGTAAAGTATCAAGTTTGGAAGGATGCTATGCACGAAGAATATGAGTCCATTATGAAGAATGATGTCTGGGAAGTGGTCCCAAGACCGAAGGACAAATTTGTTGTCACCTCGAAATGGCTTTATAAGATCAAGCATGGATTTGATGGAAGTGCTGAAAAGTACAAGGCAAGATTTGTTGCCCGAGGCTTCTCTCAAAAAGAAGGCATACATTATGAATATATATTTGCACCTGTGGCTCGTTATACCACCATTCGATCTATTATTGCCCTTGTTGCTACGCAAGGATGGAGTCTACATCAGATGGATGTGAAGACCGTATTTTTGCATGGATCTATAAAGGAAGAGGTGTATGTGGAGCAACCTCTGGGGTTCCAAGTCTGAGATAAAGACACCCATGTATGTAGGTTGAAGAAAGCTCTTTATGGGTTGAAGCAAGCCCCCAGGGCTTGGTACGAGAGGATAGATAGCTACTTGATGAAGTTGGGCTTCACTCGAAGTAATGCTGATTCGAACCTTTATTTTAAGGTTGATAGAGAAGGGCCTCTCATTTCGGTTCTCTATGTGGACGATCTCTTCCTGACAGGTGTTGACCCTCTCATTCATCAGTGTAAGAGGGAGCTAGCTTTCGAGTTTGAGATGAAAGACCTAGGACTGATGCACTACTTCCTAGGCTTGGAGGTCTGGCAGAGGCCAAGCGAGATTTTACTTTCTCAAGGAAAATATGTCGTGAAGCTGCTGGAGAAATTTGGTATGGTGGACTGTAAGTCTATGTCGACACCGATGGAACTCAACTTTAAGAAGTTGAGTGGAAATGCTGCTGGGCCTGTGTTAGCAAATCCTACCGAGTATCAACAACTCGTGGGGGCCTTGATGTTCTTAGTGAACTCCCGTCCGAACGTATTTTTTGTAGTGAACACTTTGAGTCAACATATGGTTGAACCTCATCACATTCACTGGATTGGTGCCAAGAATCTTTTGAGATATCTTCGGGGCACAATCAACCATGGGCTGAGATACACTGCCGGGAGTTTGAGACTCCACGGATATACTGATGTCGATTAGGCTGGCAGTGTGGTGGATCGCACGAGCACATCTGAATGTTGCTTCACCTTGGGTTTTGCTTCTATATCTTGGATGAGCAGGAAGCAGAAGTTGGTAGCTTTGAGCACCGCTGAGGCCGAATACATTGCAGCGAGTATGGCCTGTTGTGAAGCTGTTTGGTTGCAAAAGCTCTTCATTGAGCTGTTCGGTCATGTGCTAGATACCATTGTTATCCTTTGTGATAACCAGAGTGGAATTCGTCTTTCTGAGAATCTCGTGTTCCACGATCGATCCAAGCATATTGATATCGGGTACCACTTTATCTGGGATATGGTACATCGAGGCGCTGTATGGCTCGATCATATAGGAACTGATGAGCAGGTCGCGGATATTCTCACGAAGTTCTTGGGGAAGGTCAAGTTCCTAACCTTCCGTGAGAAGCTTGGAATCGTGGAAATGCCCTATTCTGAGGGTCCTGCTTGAGTTGGACTACTATGAGCTCTGGGAGCTCCAGGGAGCTTGGGGAGCTCCAGGGAGCTTGGGGATAGCTTCTTGGAGCTATAAGCACATACGGGGCTAGGCTTGCTGAACTTTGTTGTGCTTCTGCCCCACCGTTATGACATTGAGTTGGTTCACCTCTCTCTAATCTGTGCCTCGCACACATCCTACCCATGGAGTTTCAGACTCATGGGAAGTACCTCTCATTTAGCCAATGACGTGGGAAATGTGGATAGAGACCATAGCAAGACCGATGGACGCATCAGAGATTGCCATACTCTATATGTCTAGGATGGCACATGTCCAACACCTTGATCTCGGATCAAGTATGATGAGATTTTATCCTCTAAACTGACTTCGGGCTATTATGTGACTCTTTTGAGTCTATCCTGCTGACCGCCGTAACACCACAATATCTCTTATCTTTGCTGGACAAAAGGAATTGTAAATCTGATCTATATTTGGCTTGTCTTCTATTGATCTATTATTGTGTTCTATCAGCATTTTACTTTCAAGTTTATGTGATTGCTATTTTGTATTGGGCCTAAGAAAGATTGAAGTAAAAGTGCATCAAACATAGAACACCATGGTTATCTAAATTTAACACAAGTATATTTGAATGGTACAGTCAAAGGGATTGCATTCCAAAATATTGTACTTTATATAGGATTAGTGGAACCATATCAAAGCAAAGAGTATTTCTTTGCTGTTTTCTAGGAGTGCAGTAGTTTATAGTTTTTCAATGTTATTAGTATTTGTTTTATTATAGAATCTTTTACATATTGGGTAAATCTAGTATTTTGTCTTAAATTTGGCGTTAGAATTTGTTTTCAAAGGAAGCATGGCATGTCTCTGAACAGGTTACATCCCCATTTCCACCCTCTGATAAAATTGGAATTAAGTCTGTTCAAATGGAAGGTGAGACTGTAGTACCAATGAAGGAAATGAAAATGAATTGGATTCCGTACATTCCATTCGAAGACAGGTAACTATAAGAGTGTATCTTTACTGCCTTTTAATGTTTATTTTCATTTTGAAATTTCATGTACACATATTTAGTGTTGAATTGTCAATTGAAACTGCAGGCTTAGTTCAGTTGAGCGGCTGAAAACTCAAATCTTTACTTTGCAGTGTACACAGCGAAGGTGAGTGTAAGAAAAATCTTGAAATCATACAAATTGTTCTGTACAACCATTCAATATTGAGTCATGCATTACTCTAACATCAGAACCAGCTGGGTTTGACAGTGCACCATCTCTCCCACTTTTGTAGAGCTGCGAGATCCCCAATCTTGGGGGCTCTGACATATCCTACATTGTCATGGCCTTCTGTTTTGACCACAGTCTATAGCACCAGGCTAGATACCAAGTTCCCTATTTTAACCCGCTTTTAATTCTCTCTTTCAGCATTGTCTTAAGAGTTGATTGAGTTCACACTTCCACATTGTGTTTACACTAGGATTGACTTCTTTGAAGAAGATGAGTTATAGATCTAAGATGATATAAACCTTTTCATCTGATGATATGGATTATGAATGATATGAACTGTATTATGTACAAGTCATTATTCCTATAGGAATGGGGATAAAACATTTCAAGAAAGGCAATCGTCAAGCATTTTTTGGTCACAAGGGTACAAGTCTGTGGGTGAATAACTCCCTTAATCCGTCAGCAAGTAGTAAGACATTTGCTGTCTTTTTTGTAATTTTTATCATAGAATTCTGGTTTCTTGACTGCAACTTGTCATTTGTGCTTCTTTCCCCCCCTTTATTCTGTGATTCTGAGTAATCTCTCAAGTTCTTTTTGGTTTTAATCATTTTTGTTGTGCTTTGTATTTTTATGCATGGTAAAATATGTAGGCGCATGCTCGATATTTTACTTTTCTTTGGTCATAGTCTTTTTCACAGTGGCATTTTTCAGTCAAGTATGAAACCTCTTATCCTAGTCCATGCATGATCTAATTAATTACATGTTTGCCTTTTAAGTTTATTGATATGCTTTTTGCAAGTTACAGCATATTTCTTCCTTATTGTACACTAACATATATTTTTGAATTTGTTATCTGCAGAGCTGCTTTGAAACAGTTGAATTTAGAACGGATTAAGAAGTATGAGTATTGCCTACCTCGTAAGTATCGTATATCTATGATATAAGAGATTTTCCTTTTTTATGTAGACCTTGTAAGAGCTGAACTAATCTCAGCAGAAGTATCTACATATATCTCAGCAATAATTTAATTTTTAGTAATTCATCTCACTTTTGGTGAAGTTAATTCTACTGGTACCTTGCATGACTAAAAGACACATGATCATGGCCAGTGCATTCATGAGAAAGCTATTCCAATGCACTCACACATTTAGGAAGCTTCATTAATGGATTGAAAGGGCTTTTCAGGGGTGTAATAACAAACTTTACTAACAGTCTGAAAGGGGTTTCTTGAGTTCTGTCAAGCAAATTTGCAAACCGGACCAGCCGAAGCTGTAGTCAATTGAGGGAAGAGACTTGGGAGAAATAAGTTCTTCGTTTTTTTGTTTTTTCTTTTTGCTTGAAAAAGAAATAAGCTTCTTCTTTTTTCTTTTTTAATGCTGTCATCTAGAGTTTCATTGTTATCTAAATTGGGCCCACAGTACTTTTTAGATCAGCCCCCCCCCCCCCAATAGGGGCTCATCGTTTATTGTTATGTAAATTGGGCCCACTGTGCTTTTTAGATCTGTCTCCCCAACATTGCTATATAAATTGGGCCCACAGTGCTTTTTAGATCAGCCTCCCCAACATCGTTATATAAATTGGGCCCACAGTGCTTTTTAGATCAGCCTTCCCAATAGAGGCTCATTGTTATGTGAATTGGGCCCACAGTGTTTTGTACGTCAGCCACCCCAATAGTCAGATAATGGTAAGGGAGCAAGGAAGCATGGTGGTGTGTATACCCAAACTAAACAGTTATGGTCAACACTTTATTAACCCTCCCAATAGTCAAATAATGCAAGGGAGCCTACTGTGTACCTAAACTAAACAGTCATGGTTCATTATTTAACAACACATTCCGTTTCTGAATTGAATTCCAAGAAATGCATGTGTCTCTTCTCCTGAATTTTCGTTTTTTTTTTTTCATCAGAATTTGAGGTGTTCTGAGTCTTTCTAAGGAATCTTGTAATCGTAGAATCCCTTGTGCATTGGCGGGGCTCATTTTTATGTAAATTTGTTAGATTGCAAGACCCTAGACAATCACAAAGTCCAAGATCACATCCTTATGAGTTGTAATCCTTATCTACTCATGAGGTGTTATCATTAGCCATTTATCAGTTGTCAGTGAGATCTAAATTTAGGAGTCGTGAAATCTATGTATTATAGTATCATGAGATGAATACTTGAGAATGGCTGAAAGGTTTTTTGCCAGTTCTTGTCTTGTTAAACTTGTGCCCTATTTCTTAACATATTGGGCCCTCAGGGTTTCTTAGATGAGCCCCTGAACAGTCAAATTAGTGCAAGGGAGCAAGGAAGCCTAGTGTGTGTACCTAAACTAAAGTCATGATTCGTTCTTTATGCCTTTTTCTGTTCAACAAGAACACACTCAGTTTTGAAATTGAAGTCCAAGAACAACTCGTGTATTTGAATCTTTTCATCTGAATTCCTTATGCACTAGTGACATCTTCAAGCAAAAACTGTTGTTATTTTTCAGTCCTTCCCATGCAAAACATTGCTTGGTGGCTTAACCTCAGAAAATCTTGAATTGCTCAGTTTGCATAAGCTCTGTTACTCTCTGAAGTACTTTTCTCTTAATTGTTGTTGGTTTCCAAATTCCAATATATTAGTTGGTATCATTTTCTCATGTACTGGAAAGAATGAAGTCTACTCTAGCTTACATTGTTATTTTGAAACAGATTTTTATCAGCCACTGAAAGAAGATGAGATTGAACAAGACACGGTTGTTCAAATTATGTATCCTATGGAGCCTCCTGTAAGGATATGCTGTCTTTAGGAAGCTTTCATTGTATATACAGAATATTTCAAGTTAAATTTGAAGATCCAACTTCTTGACATGAAGATTGCCTTTGGTCCTTTGTGCAGGTTGTGTGTGATTTTGATTGGGAATTTGACGAGGCAGAGGTAATTATTCTGTTATACACAGGTTTATATATATTTTTGCTATGGTAGTGGAATCTCTGTCTTGTTTCTCACTATTCTGCTTTCTAAGAGTGATCTATCATGGAATTCATTTTGCATGAATTTCATGGATGATGTACATAGGGTTTGTCTTATTATAACATCATCCTTGAGTATTCTTCTATTTTTCAGCACCTCTCTTTGTAAATCGGAAACTATTTGCCTGCCTTTTTGCGTGTCTCTTTGTAAACTGGTAATTGTTTGACTATCGTTGTGAGCCATTTTAAGGTAAATGTTGTTCGATGTGAGCAGGAGTTCACTGACAATCTTATTACTGAAGAAGCTTTACCGCTAGAGCAGAAGGAAGAATTTATGGTATTGTTGATTCTTTAGCTCACGTGCTCTATTACGATGCATATATCTATTTTAGTATTTTGTGATTCTGAAGTGCAATTTGTCTGTTGGACTTTGCTGTTAGAAATTCATCAATGAGAGGGTAGCTGAATCAAAGAAGAAACAGCGCGAGGTATGTGAATCTTAGAATATGACTTTTTTGATTGACACAGGAATTCATCATTTACTTGTACAATGACCCGTGATTGTAATGTCATTGTGTGTTTGGGATGGTTATTTTTCAAATACACTTGTATTTCTAAATGGTTTCAAAATCTATTGATTATAGTGCCTTGCATCTATTTGGAGATTGAGTAACAGCATTTATATATTACTAAACTTGTCAATATTTAACAAGAAGTTCTGTAATATTCAGGCTAAGCAAGCTCGAAAGAAAGCTATTGAGGAAATGAGTCCTGAAAGTAAAGCTGCTTTTGAGAACATGCGCTTCTACAAATTTTATCCTGTTCAAACTCCTGATATCCCAGATATTTCCAACGTCAAGGTATTGTTGTAATTATGTGCATGTTAGTTGCTGCTGGCTTTTAATTATTTCTGAAATTACTTTTCTGAATGCATGTTTGGCCTATGTTTTGACAATTGAGGTTGTATCTAGAGATGTTGAGTCAATTGTATGTTTGTCCGTATGTTGCTGAGATTGATTTTATTTTGCAGGTTCCATTTATTAATAGGTATTATGGGAAGGCACATGTGGTTCTGTAACATATAAAAACAATTTGTTTCTTTTCTCTACACATGTAAGGGGGGTTCTAAGTTTAGAATTAGTGTCCAGAATCCAAACTTGGTTTGGCTCTTCATCTGGTATTAGGAAGGAAATTTTTCCTGTACAATAAGTACGAGAGTAGAGATTTTAGAAATGGCAAAGTTGTTTTCTTGCCTGTGAGAGAAGGGCAATTTTAGTTGAGGGAAGGAGGAAATTGTGCCTGAGAAATGGTAAGGCAAATCAACATATGTTTGCCTGCCATGCTCTAATTTTTGACGTGCAGAGGCTATATATTGTAGAAACTGCAATCATGGATTCTTTCAGGTTAATTTATCTATTTCTTGAATATGTCCATGATGGTTTACCATATTATCAAATGTTTTTATTGTTCCATCATATTCGCTTCCTCATTGAATTTTGTCGAGGAAACACTTTCATGAAGTCATATTCATGACAGATGTATATAAATGGGCTACAGTAATATATTTAAGGTTAGAACAGTTTCAGCTGTTGCAACGAACGAGGAGTTTTTACACATAATATTGAGTTAGTTGTCTGTTTGGCCCTATATTGCCGAGGTTGATTTTAATTTTGCAGGTTCCATTTATTAATAGGTATTATGGTAAGGCATATAAACACTATTTCTTTCTTTTCTCTACACATGTAAGGGGCTTTTAAATTTATATATAGTGTCCAGATTCTGAATTTAATTGGCTCTTGATCTGGTATTAAAAAGGAAAATTTCCGTATGAGAACAATTTCTCTTAGAAATGGTAAAATTGTATCTTACTTGTGAATGAAGGACAAATTTGACAAATTTTGTCCAGGAGAGGAGGAAATTGCGACTGAGAAACAGTAAAAATCAATATATGTTGTCTGCCATGCTCTAATTTGGACATGCAGAGGCCTATTTATTGTAGAAACTTGCAATCATGGGTTCATTTGGGTTAAAAGTTCATCTATTTCTCAAATATGTCCAATGATGACCGATCATGTTATCCAAATGTTCTTTGTTTTTCCATCATTTTAGCAATTCTTACTTCCTCATTGCATTTTTATAGGAAATACTTCCATAGAGTCTACTCATGACACATGTATATATATCTAGTACTATCTCGAGTTTAATGTGAAAATTCGAGTTGGTATAATATCTTGCACACTGGTTATTCCACTTGACTGCAAATTATAAAAATTAGCATTGCGGTTTACACGGGTGTTCAAATGTAGCATTAGCATTTTTGTTATATTTTTCAATTTCAATTTATTTCCAAATTCTTCTTTAGGCATCCTACTTGGGTCACTGATCTTTACAAGAGGGCTTAACCTCACTTCTTTAAGTTCCAAATTTTAGCGAGTATTATGTGCGATGTATTCCACTTAACTGCAAATTAAAAATAATAGCATTACACTTTACACTCGGGTGTTCAAATGTGGCATCAGACTCTTTGTTATATTTTTCAATTCCAATTTATTTCGAAATTCTTCTTTAGGCATCCTACTTTGGTCACGGATTTTTACAGAAGGGCATAACGTCAATTATTTAAGTTCCAATACAGGTGCTGCATTTTATGGGATTGTTACAACAAATTATTAGTCTATTGTAGTTGCTTTGCCTTTAGCAACTAAATCATTTGGAAGTTTATTCTGTGTTTGATTGGTTCACTCTAGTTCAAATATGGGAAGACATAAGCCAGCATTCTGCACTCGTGGTCTGGTTTTATGTGCCAGTTTCTGATACTCCGTCTTGACTGCCAGCTGCATTATCCAACACAGGGAATAGAAGTAATGCATAGCCTTTGACATGTGATGATTAGAGCCTAATATTATTCAGCAACACTCGTTGATGCATTATAAGGTCAATTTTGAGGCTACCTGGTTAAGCATATACACATGGACTTCCCAACAATATAAGTGCAAATTCTGCGAGAGCAAATTTAGTGCACACTTAATGCAGACGAATGAAAAGTGAGACGGATCAGCTTGCTTACTTTCCTTGCAGAGCCAAATACCATGTTGAAAAAGCACGTGCACTACTGATCAAAGGGGAAAGGTCTTTTAGTAGCCAATGTAGCCAATGTAGTATCTACAATCTATCCTGGTATCCCAATGGCCTTGAAAAGTTGTTTATGTCGCATTTCGGAAGATTGCTTTCTCATTTACACGTTATAACTGAGACCCTTCACTGAGAAAAGTCTAGCAGTTACTCTTACGTGTTATTGCATAATACCTGCTCAGGCATTTATTTTTTCCAGTCGTTACTTCAAACACTTTCACACATTGGCAACGAGACAGAAAATACTGTTGAACGTTAAGCAATTACAGAGGCATGCATGGCATAGATGTTTATGCTTCTCTTTTTTATGTTGGAAATGAAAGTTGCATGTTGGCAGGTAAACAAATCCACACAAGTTTTGAATAGGTAAACTTCTGCTGTGTAATACAATTAGAAAAACATCCAGAGAAGGGATCTTGCATCTTTTGAACTTTTCAATCTTGTGGTTTTGTCTCCTTGTCATCTAGGTAGAGATCGCCAAATACAGAAAGTTGTAATGACCCCAACCTATATTACAATGATGGAGATATATGGTGTCATAACATGTAATGACTTGCTTATGTTGACTGCCCAAAAAGGCGGGCTGCATGGTTACAAAGTTTTACTAATTACAAGACCCGTTAAAAATGTCCTAAATAGTGGCGGTTGTGGAGTGCCATCATTTACTTGCTGCACTGCCACCACTATGCATTGCCAAAACTTGACTTTCTTGATCATAATTTGATAATGATATTTTGTTACACTGTTTATATTAATTATCCATATTTTATTATATTTTTTTTATTACCAGTTTAGATCCATTTTCACCCCAGATCTATCAAGTGCTGAGAGGGATCCAATCTCTCGAGGTGCAAACTTTTTTTCTTAGTGAAAAACTTGAGGAAATGTTTGCACCTTGAGGCGCTGAGAGGGATCCAATCTCTCGATGTGCAAACTTTTTTTCTTAGGTTTGCACCTTGAGAGATTTTATTTGTCTCGGTGCTTGATAGATCTGGGGTTCAGATGGATCGAGGCTGGTTATATAATACTATATAATATCTTATTTGTATCTATGTGTCTCTTTCTTATTCCCTCTCTCTATCTCACCCGCCAAACATACACACTCTCTCTCCTTCCCCTCTAGCTCTCCTCTTTCCCACTCTCTCCATGTCTCCTTTGTCACTCCCTTTCTCTCCACCTTTCTCCCTCTGCCTTTCTTCTTTCTTCCCTCACTCCCCCTCCAACTCCATCTTTTTTTCTCTCCCCCTTCCTCTCCCACCTCTGAGTGTCTCTCCCCCATCTCTCTCTCTCTCTCTCTCTCCCCCTTCCATCTCTATGTCCCCCCCTCTCTCTCGTCTCTCCACCATCTCTCTCTCTTGTCTCTCCCCTATCTCCCTCTCCCTTCCATCTCTATGTCCCCCCCTCTCTCTCTTCCCCTTCTCTCCCTATCTCTCTCCTCTCCTCTCCCCCTCACTGTCTCTCCATCTCTCCCTTGTCACTACCTATCTCTCCACCTCTATCTCTGTATGTCTTTGTTCTTTCCTCCCTTTCTCTCCTCTCATCTCTATCTTCCTTCCTCTCTATACCCCTCTTCCACCTCCCTCCCCGTCTCTCCCCCCATCTCTCTCTCTCTGCCTTCTAACTTTATCACTATCTCCCTTTGTCTCTTTCTTAAATTTTATCCCATTGTCCCTCTCTCTCCCCTCATCTCTATCTTCATTCCTCTCTATCCCCCTCTCCCACCTCCCCCCCATCTCTCTCTCACTCTCCGCCCTCCAGCGATATCACTCTCTCCCTCCCTCTCTCTCTTAAATTCTATCCCATTGTATTGTGTTAAATAAAGTATCTAAATTAAAAAAAATCAATTGGTTGTAAAATATTAAACCTATATTTTGGATCAATCATGTCAAAGAAAATACAATAATGAAAAACTTAGAAAATCATGCACCTCCCTCCCCCTCTCTCACTCTTAAATCCTATCCCATTGTATTGTGTTAAATAAAGTATCTAAATTAAAAAAAAAATCAATTGGTTGTAAAATATTAAACCTATATTTTGGATCAATCATGTCAAAAAAAATACAATAATGAAAAACTTAAAAGAATCATGCATAGTCATAGACAATTTAGATATATCTCAAAAGTAATTATAATCAAAAGCAACTATAAGTAATTATAACCAAAAGTAATGATAACATTTTTCTTTTTAGATTTAATTAAAAAAATGTTATAAAATTAAATTGAAATAAATATTAAAAAATATTCTAATTGTGAAATAAGTTTGGGCTTTTGGTATTGATAAGCCATGGTATTGGCCCATGATATTGTAACAAAATCTATTTACATGTTAATAATATATATGGTAAAGTGGGGGTGAGAATCTTAATATATTATTATAAAATATTTTGATTGCAAATAAGTTATTATTTTTTGGTATGTGTTATTGGCAAGTCATGGTATTGGCCCAAGGTATTGTAACAAAGCCTATTCACAAGTTCATAATATCAATGACAAAGTGGGGTGAATATCCCATGATAAAGTGTGGGTGAATATCTATGGTTAAAAATGTTATCATATTATTAAAATTTTTGATTGTGAAATAAGTTGTGTTGGGCATGTGGTATTGATAAGCCATGGTATTGTAATAAAACCTATTTACAAGTTAATAATATCCACCATAAAGAGCTATATAGAGTGGGTAAATACTCCCATTCTCAATATTACTTTTAACTTTTTATTATATTTTAATTGAGTTGAGATTACAAATGTTTACAAACTTTCTTACATTACATTTGCACATGTGCCTTATAGTGGGCTGTAGAGTGCCCTTGTTTACACTCATCCCCAATATCACTTTTAACATTTTGTTTACAATTTTTTTTACATTACATCTACATGTGTCTTACAGCGGTAAAGTGCTTCTATTTACACTCATCCCCAATATTATTTTTATTTTTTTATTATCTTTTAATTGAGCCAATATTACAAATGTACATGTGTCTTATAGTGAGCTGTAAAATACCTTTTTAAGCAATCAGAAATAAAAAATTACTTTTCATTTTAAACCAAAAAAAAAAATTACTATTCATTTTAAATAAAAATTATTATTATTGTTTTTTTTTTTTTTTTTTTCCAAGATGAGCACCTCGATTTCTAACCGTACAATATTAGAACTGCCAATAAAGTGGTTTCTGTCCCATGGCCAGAAAACTAGACTCTTAATTCCTGATAATGATAATGATACCCCAGACTGGTTATTTGACATAAAAGTTGAAGGCCACTGTTCATGAAGAGGTTCTTAAGCTTTCCATAACCATACAAGGCCAATAAAAAAATGCTCAACATAATTCCAGTCACTGGCGAAACCAAACAGCTACCTCCATAGAAAGTCATGATCCATCACCACGGCATTCTCAGAATATATGCTTCAAAGATTGAATTGAACAGAGAAATAGCAAATTTGACCTGATAGTCACAAAAGGTAGTTGTGCAAAATGTATTCACCGGTAACCCAGTTGATGACTATTGGGACTTGTTAAGATTTGAATTTCTTTGAACCCCTTTTTCTGCATGTAAGGATGAGAAGTAACATAAGCTCTGCCAAATTGTTTGAGCCTGCTTGTAGACCAGCCTTAAATTTTAAAAACTGAGAATTAGAGAGATGGATCAGGGAGACCACTGCCCGCACCACACTCAGGTGGGTTACTCTGATTGTTGCCATTTAAATAATCCCATAAAATGTTTTGATCCGTAAATTCTGTGACTATGATTTTAAGTGGACCGTTTAATTGAGGCTATCAAGGATTGCCAAACTCCGAACCACACATCGAAGGGGAGCTACACATTGATTGTTGAAAAGTTGAGCATTCTAGAACAGCGATAGTCCCCGTGCCACCAACAAGAGAAGAGGTTTTAACTGTTTAACAGCAAGCTCTGTGCAACAGGGTTTTAGGGTTTTGATCCGTAACTTCTGTGACTATGATTTTGGCAAGTGCTGTTTAATTGAGGCTATCAAGGATTGCCAAACTCTGAACCACACATCGAAGGGGAGCTATACATTGGTTGTTGAAAAGTTGAGCATTCTAGAACAGCGATAGTCCCCGTGCCACCAACAAGAGAAGAGGTAATAACTGTTTAACAGAAAGCACTGTGCAACAGGGTTTATTTCACAGTATTTCCTCTACACAGACCTCACATACCATAGAGCTTCTCGAGTTCCTGCCAAAACTGCAAGGAGAAAACACAAAATAACAACAGGTGGTCGATGTATTCTCGACCGCTTTCGCATAAATACATTGCCTCAGTCCATGGGTGCCTCGCTTCTGAATGAAATACCAGGTAATGACTGGGTTCTTTAAGGCAAGCCACATAAATATCATCGATTCTGTGGGGCACTTAAACTTCCAGATCAGTTTCCACCTGTTCCGCTCGATAGCATCACCCTCGGATGGGTCAGATTGTAGATAAATCAGGCATGTTTATTGGACTAAGAAATACCCTTCTCTGTGTTTTATGTCAGGAAGACCCCAAGAGCCTGAAGTCTGCACCGCACCCTACCCAGTAATCACATCGCAACCTCACCCTTGAGCCTCTACCCACTTTCCAAACCAGAATATTTCCTATCAGGGGGAGAACATCTATTGGAGTTTTCCATATATTAGGACAATCGTACCATTTTCAGCCATCGCTTCAATTTCTCATCATTCTTTGGCATTATATGATATGACACCGAAGTCTTTGGCCTGCCACCACACATTGCGGCTAAAGCCTCACTGAAAAAGTGGATATCCTTAATAGCCCAGCGTGAGCTGATCTCTCCTGACCCACGCTAGACCTCTCGTGTCCTTGTCACTTATGCAAATAAATCTGACGCTGATTTGACACCTCCGGTCCACTCCTTTCCCGCCGATCACCCGTTCCCTCCATCACCGTGGCCTTTTCTGTTTCTCTCCGCTTTAACATCCATTTCCTCCGTCTGTACTCCGTTTCTTTCGATGACATCCATGCTATCTATTCATGGGACTCATGAATCCATATGATTTGAACAACACAGAAATGCGGGATTTAAAATGGGAGTTGTCTAACCATTCGACGCTTTACCCTTCGATTTTCGTGCCCTTCCCTCGCCGGTGAACGTCTTCCGACAACTTCAAATTTCAAAATGATTCTCGTTGTCCGTTCTGTTGAGGTCTCCGTTCCCCCGATTCCGTTGTTGTATCCCGCGGTTTGCCAAAGTACCATCCACCATTATGCATGTAACATATATGCCATGCATCCATTGAATTAGGCGGTATTGAATTCAATTTTAAAGTTAAAATAATGGCGGGATTTCAAATTTGAATTGGACCTCAGATATCTAGCGTTCGCCTGAGGGGTCATCTGTAGATACGCGCATTATCGAATGATCAAGAGGTGGATCAGGGTTTGTCGTGGCTGTAATTATTATTCTCATCGCTTTTGGAAGTGGAGATGGAAGGCAGAGGATCGAATACTCTGATAAACCAACCGACTGCAAAAAAGGAAATTCCAACAAAAGGTAAGTGTTCATGTATCCGGAAGTGTTCACGGGCGAGAAGGGGCAGTAACGGCTGCGCTACTTTGTCTGGTCCAACGATCGAAACCGTTGGAAAAAAAACACTAACATTCTGAATGTAAATTGTCATGTGATTTTACCGCTATATGGAGACTGGAGAGGAGTGAGGGTTTATTTAGTTACTATTTAATATGAACAAAAAAAAACACACTCATTTAGCTTGTGCTGTGCATTTTTCTTGTGTTGGACCTCAAAACTGAATCCCTGACCGTTACCAAAAAAACACTGGAATTTCTCTTGTGCTGGCCTTTATTGAGGGGATTCTGAAATCGCCATGGAAAAATAAAAAGCACTTGCATTCTGAATATAAGTTTCCATGTCATTTTACTAATGTATCGAGACTGGAGTGAGATTTATTTAGTTGCTATTTAATGTCAATAATGCTGGAATTCAATGATGAAATTTGGTTCATTGAAATTAAAATTACAAATTGGAGCTTTAAGGAGGTCACATTTATGAATTTATTACATGTAATAACTACATAAGGAATTCAAATCTCGGTCATAATTAAAGGGAAAATAGCCAGTCAAAATTAAACTGAAAATTTCTCATGGCAGGTGGAAAAAGGCAAAAGAACAAGTCGAGGATCCAAAGGTCCATGACAATGCCAATTTTCTTAATGGAATCCACCTTCTACTAGATCCCCATTTTCAAATGGACTCGTGTTCTATTTCACTATGATTGTCAGACAAGATGAATGGATATGGGAAACACTCAATCGATGGTATGTGTAACAATAACATATGTGATGAATTTTGGAGTTATGTTTTGTAGAATTTTTTTTGTGAATATTTAGAAAAATTTCATTATTTTTGGGAAATGTTAAAGTGTATTTTGTTCAAAAATGAGAAAATCATTATTTTGAATTTTGTAATCTGAAAAGTTAACTGGATTTTTATGTTAAAAAATATAATTTAAATTTTAAGATAAAAAATAAATTATATTACATAATTTTAAAATAACATAAAATTTAATGGTTAGTAAATTTGAATAAACATAAAAAATATTAATTCTATTAAACATTAATGATAATAAAATGTGTAGACTAAAATGCAAGTGAATTTATTGTTCTTTTCTCTCTTTTAGCAGATGCAGTCTTTATTTGTCTCCAAAGGATTTCTTCTTTGAGCTTGGTTTTTCCTTTTGGAAATTATTCTTTGTTAAATATGTTCCATTTGTGTTGTGAAATATTTCTTAAATAAAAATATTTCCAAATTCTTTCTTATTCCACTATTTCAAAAAATTCCTCAAACAGATAGATGTAATCAGAAACCATGTTAGAGGTCTAACTAGTCAACCCGTTGCAACTACTCACTGTTGTAGCGGCGGCAACTACTCCTTGTTGTAGTGGAGGCAACTCTCTTCTACTTTATGGAAACTATGTTGTTCAAACTACTTTGAGACTACTCAGTAGTGGAAACTCTATTGTACATTGTGGCAACCTCTCCATGGTTTATTTTAACCTTGTTGCTAAAATAGAGTATTGTATATTAAAATTAATATTTATAGAAACTCTTTATAATAGATGTATAAAGACTTTTTTATTTATTTTTTAATATAAAATATGTATAAACTTTATGAATACTTGAGAAAATATTATTATATTTTATAATTCAACATTTTTATGATATATATCATTATCTTAATTTTTCGTTATTGAAATACAAAATAATATGAAAGTTACATTAATATTTTTGCGTTTATTCACTAAAAAAATTGTGTTAAAAAAAATAGAATTTCAAAAATTTTCATTAATAAGTTATTGAAATTATTAAATGGTTTCTTCATAAATTGTTATCTCTATGTTAAATTATTTGTACAATTAGTTTTATGCATAATTGGTGTGTGTTAGGGGTAATGAGGGACACCTAACACTCACTAACTATGCATAGAAGGATAAAAATATTTTACATTGAATCACCACTTTCACATTGAATTCTTTTGGCTCCAACAAGTAACACACACTAAGTATGCATACAAGGTTAAAAATATTTTACATTGAATTCACCACTTTCACATTGAATTCTTTTGTCTCCAACACCCATCCTGCCAAGACGATATTTCCAAATGGTTGCATGAATCTCCATTAAGCAATGACACAATTATGCATTACTTTTACAACCAATTAAGAAACAACTAAGCTTTCTTGATATAGTGAAACAAGAAATATTTTGGGGATATTTTTATTGAAGAAAAAATTCACAACACAAATGGAACATGTTCAACAAAGAATAATTCCTAAAAGGAAAAACTTAGCTCCAAGTTCAAGTGGAAGAAAAAGAAATGGTAAAGAGAAAATCCTTTGGAGACAAAAGTAAAGTGTGCATTTGCAAAAGGAGGGGGACAAGAACAATAAATTCTTTCACCACACTATGATATACCATTGATATCACAATCATATATTTCACATCAAAAATATCCAAGACAATAAATTAGAAGCTCATAAGGATATTGAGAAGGAATTGATCGTTCATATATTTCACATCAAAAATATCCAAGACAATAAATTAGAAGCTCACAAGGATATTGAGAAGGAATTGATCATCTTTTATCAGTCCCTCTTCTAGGAGGGATAATTTCCTAGTCATTTAAGAATTCACTTTCCACATCCCCTACTTGTTTTCTTATGGTAAAAATGAATCACTTCTTAGAGAAATAACCTTAGACAAAGTAGAACAAGTGGTAATGGAAATGCCAAGAGGGAAATACCTCACCTGAATATCACTTCTTAGAGAAATAACCTTAGCCAAAGTAGAACAAGTGGTAATGAGAATGCTAAGAGGGAAATAACTCACTTGGATAGCTTTACCACTAATTCCAAGCTTGTTGGTTCCTGGGAAGGGGTTCTAGGGATCTGCAAAAGGCGTTTTAGATTGTTGTCAAAGAATTTAGAGATGGTTTTTTAGATAAAATTGTAAAAGGTAATGGGTTGCAATTTATTGGAGTCTTCAACTCTTTCTTCATTAAGGTATGATTTTATTATTAGTTTCTCATATTTTCTAAATATTTATGATTATTAGTGCATTTTATTGTAACACTATTTATATATAGTGCTACTTAATTTTAATTAAATGTAGATGAATGTAAATCAATTAGCTTGGATTTATTATTGTCTTTTTTATTGTTGTTTTAGAAAGTTTCACTTATACACATAAATTAATTAATTAAAATGCATGTTGACATCTTAACGTCATTATGCCTATGGCAACTACTTTATAAGATAATAGCATTAACATATATTCCATGTAGGATTTGTCTTGTAAGCATAATGTATGAAGTTGCCTATAATCTACATAGTTTTAGATTGAGTGAGATATTGTTCCTTTTTTCTTCTAAAGTGGAAGAGGTATACAATAGTCAAGGCTACTAACCTCGCCTTTATTAATACAATCTTGAGATTTTGATGTGCAACTACATCATTATTTATAAATATACCTTGGCATCTAAAATAATCAATTAGTGCTTTGTAAGGGGGTAAAGTTCTACTCTTGTGAGATATCTCTAGGTCTTGGGTTGTTAACATGTTTCCTTATGTCCAAAGAAAACTAACTCTTAGCCAATCAAAAGTAATCTAAGGTCATACTCCAGGAACAAACTACAATTCTATGCTAGATAGCACTTACAAGAATGCCAATGTCCCATAATGTCATGATTGAGGTCATGCACTTACAAGTAGCATTTAGCTTAATGTCATACGTGAAACTAGATACTACTCCAATTACACTTTAATCTCTTTCTAATGAAGTATATGAGGTTGAAATCTATCATTAACATAAAGACCCAACCAACTCCCCCAACAAACTCCTCTAGGAAACCATATAATAATAATTTACTTACATTTTTTTTTGCTATTTTAACTACTCATGTATTAATTAATGTACTTTAAAAAGTACATTATTGTAGTACTGAGGGGTTTTAGCAGTGCATTATATTAGATATAATTTTTGTGGGATTCAAGTGCAAAATTTTTCATTTATCTATCATCATTTCCATGAGAGGTAGTTGTAATTACATTATTCCTTAGGTGTATGTGTGAAGGAATTGAAAATTTTGTTTTCTTTAGCTTCTAATAATAATAAATTTGATCATAACCTTCGTATATCTATTTAATGTGTGATCTACATTTTTTATGAAGAAGCCAATTAAGAATTTCAATAGCTTATTAATGAAAATTTGTACAAATTCTAAATTTATTTTTACATTTTTATTTTTAGTGAGTACATTTTTTATTATGATTAAATTTCAAAAAGGAGTAAGAAAATCTTAATGAAACTTTCATGTTATTTTTTGTTTCAATAATGAAAAATAAAGATAATGATAAGTATCATAAAAAAGTCTAATTATAAAATATAATAATATTTTCGAAAGTATTCATGAAAGTTATACATATTTTATATTAAAAGAATTAAAATGAGTCTTTAATACATCTATTATAAAGAGTTTATATAAATATTAATTTTAATGTACAATACTTTGTCAAGAAGGTTAAAAGAGTTTTAGCAAATTACAATAGAGTTGCCCCTACTAAGTAGTCCCAACGTATTTTGAACCACTAAGTTGATGACGTATAACAAGGTTTCTGTTGACATCTAACTAGTCTAAGTTGCAATTATTGCATGTTGTAGTGGAGGTAACTCTCTTCTACTTTGGGGCAACTCCTCTCTTCTACTTTATTGCAACTATGCTCTTCAAACTAAGTTGGGAAGACTCAGTAGTGGCAACTCTATTGTACTTTAAAAATTGATAGTCTATTAATGAAATTTTAAAAATTCTAAATTTATTTCAACACTATTTTTTAGTGATCAAAATTTTATTATGATTAAATTTAAAAAAAGAGTAAAAAAATATTAATAAAACTTTCATGTTATTTTTTGTTTTAATAATGAAAAATAAACATAATGGCAAATATCATAAAAATGTTGAATTATAAAATATATAATAGTATTTTCGAAAGTATTTAGAAAAAAATATACATATTTTATATCAAAAGAAATAAAAGGAGTATATATACATCTATTATAAAGAGTTTCTATAAATATTAATTTTTATATACAATACTTTGTTTTAACAACAATGCTAAAATAAACTACAGAGGGGTTTGTCACTGTTAAGGCGTTCGTGCTGTTAAGCAGGTCACGAGTTCAAGTCTCGTCTTATCCGGGTACTGCTCTTGCAGGTTGGGTGGTTCCCTGAGAGGTTATAGTGGTAGCCGGGGGGTTGGACCCCACGCCGCGCGTGTGAAAGTTGCCTGATGTTGCCGATTCCTTCGACTTACAAAAAAAAAAGTACAATAGAGTTGCCACTAATGAGTAGTCCCAACTTAGTTTGAACAACAGAGTTGCTGCAAAGTAGAAGAGAGGAGTTGCCCCAAAGTATAAAAGGGTGGCAACCACTACAATAGAGAGTAGCCTCAACATTGACTAGTTAAAAGTCTAACAAGTTTCTGTTGATGTTTAACAGGGTTTTGTTGACATCTAACTATTTAGAGAAATAACTTTCTTGAAGTAGTGAAACAAGAAATAATTTAGAGATACTTTTATTGAAAAAAGATTTCACAACACAAATGGAACATATGTAACAAAGAATAATTCCCAAAAAAAAAGCCTAGCTCCAAGTTCAACTAGAAGAAAAAGAAATGACAAAGAGGAAATCTTTTGGAGACAAAAGTAAAGAGTGCATTTCTTAAAGGAAGAAGAGAAAAACAATAAATTCACTTGTGTTTTGTTTTATTATCATTAGTGTTCAATACAATAATTATTTTTTATGTTTATCCAAATTTACTAACTATTCCATTTAGTTTATAACTAAATTAAATTTTAAGTTATTTTAAAATTATGTAATATAATTTATCTTTATATTTTATAATTTATAGCATAAAAATCAATTTAACATTTCCAATAATACAAATACAAAATTCAAAAGTGATTTCCTCATTTAAACAAAAATACCTACATAATACACTTAAAATTTTACTAGAAATAATGAAAAAAAATCACTAATTACGCCGAAAGGCGTTCCCTTTGTTGGGTTTAGCTGAATGAGACTGTTCTTGCAGCGAATGGGAGGGCTTTCTCATCGTCCTTCCAGCCAGTGAAAATATGCCATTTGGCACCTCCTCCTCACACTAGCTCACAGTTCCAAAATTCGAGGCGGTTGCTCCACCCTCCTGCGCTCACCTCCTTCCCGCGGGCGTCGGCTCCTTCACGTCCGTGCTGCTGTCGCGTCGTCCTCCCTTTAATTGACTCCTAGCCGCACCATTGCAACACGCCTCCTCTCCGTGCCCGCGTCCCAACTCCCGCCCTCAACCCGGCTCCCTTCCACAGACCCAGAGCAGCAGTAAGAAGAGGATTCTGCAGTTTTCTGTACAAACATCTGCCCTTGGCTTGCAAGGCGTTTTAATCGATCGTGAGGCCGCGCGCTTGGAAATCAGACTCTCCGTTGCCGGGCTCTCAGAAATTCTGATTTGAATGGTTCAAACGTAACTCTCTCATTATTGGGCATCCACAAAAATCTGAAAATTTAGTTGGATTGATTAGAGATTCTCGCAAACCGCTTACAAATCTGCCCAAAAGTGATATCGGCCATGTATTTACATGGAAAATTGGGAAATCCCAATGAAGAAGAGGGTCGTAGTGAGGTTCCTCCTCCCAGATGGTTCCGCTACAATTCCCCTGTGACACAGGTGTGCCTGATTGCACTGGTCTGCTTCTACTGCCCGGGGATGTTCAATGCCCTCTCCGGAATGGGGGGAGGTGGGCAGGAGGACGACCAGGCCACCAACGACGCCAACATTGCCCTCTATACGACGTTTGCAGTGTTTGGGATATTGGGCGGCGGGATTTACAACCTCTTCGGCCCCCATGTAACCCTCTTCGCTGGGTGCTCCACTTATATCCTCTACGCCGGTTCCTTTCTCTATTACAATCACCACCACAACGACACATTTGTTGTTATTGCAGGAGTGGTTTTGGGAGTGGGACCAGGATTGCTTTGGGCTGGCCAGGGATCGATTATGGCCTCCTATCCCACCGAGAATAAAAAGGGCAGGTATATTTCTTTGTTTTGGAGTATATTCAATTTGGGAGGAGTCATAGGAGGTTTCATTCCCTTTATATTGAATTATCACAGCACAGCCGCGTCTGTTGCCGACGGGACCTATATAGCCTTCATGTGCTTCATGGCCTTTGGGGCTTTTCTGACGTTGGCTCTGCTTCCGCAGAAAATCCCCGTTGAAAGAATATGGTGTTGGTGACTCTAACCTTTCGTCATTTATACAGTGAAAATGTTTGGGAAATTAATGCTGGGTGCTTTTTGCTTTTCCCAGGGCACAAACGAGAGGCCTGGTCTTATGCCCCTGGCAATGAGCAGCATTATTACAATGGCAGAGAACACAGAGAGCATAGTAGAGATTTCTTATTATGAGGTTTACATGGACCGTTGTTATGATCTTCTGGAGCCTAAGAATAAAGAAATTCTAGTTTTGGAAGACTCAGAGGGTCGTGTGCAACTCTCTGGCCGAGTTTATCCATATAAGTCTGCTCGTGGGCACTCCTGTGAAAACGAGTTATCTCTGCATATCTGGGCGTGTTCACTTCAGAAAAAAGACATATACACTCCCTTACCAGGCCTATTCTCTGCTGTGTTTATCAGCCCTCTTATACGGTGTATTCGGCGTGTCTCTTATGTATACCTCCTGGTCAGCGTATTGGTGAAGTTGTGGTTGCTGAAGTATAGTAACGTGGGGCCTGTATAGGTATTGTTCATGGACTGCTAAATGAAACCAGGTTCGTCTTATCCTTGTACTGTGTAATCTTTCAATGGTTCAGTCAATGAATGGTAATGCCTCTAATGTTATTTCTGTGTCAGATGACTGATTTAATACTCCGGTCAATTTGTTGTTGAAAGTGTGTTTAGAGAGCCCTTTTTTATTTGTCAGCTGTTGGGGTATTATTTGGGTATTTGTTTTGTTCATATACATTTAAACCCAAACATCAAACGACACCTACAGCAGTATACGACTAATGTGTTTGACGAAAATCTTCACTGATTTACTCAGAAAACACAGTGAAATTTGGGGTGATTTCCAAGCGGTAATCCTACAGAGATGGTGCCTATCCATGCAATGAGGGCGGCCAAGAAAACATATAAGTCTAAAACAAAAATCCTAATCGCCAGAGCCAAATTTTGTAAACATGTAAAAATAAAGCTTTTCAAACAAATGATCCTTTTGATTGCAAGTTGCATCTTGCATCGCAAAAGCCACTTTTACTACTGATATTGCAATGTTTAAACGGCTGGGTCCCCTTAGGAAGGTGAATGTTTCTTTGGTTTTAACAACAAAACCTTAGGAAGGTGAATGTTTCTTTGGTTTTAACAACACAATTTCCCCTCTCTTGAGAATTTTGTTTTTATGCTGCGAGTTTGAATGAATGGGTTCTGTTCATGAATTTTAGTTAGTAGCTACACTTTTGTTTTTCGTGCTGGACATTTGAATGAATGGGTTGTGTCCATGAATTCTAGGTAGTAGCTACGATTTTGTTTTTAGCTACTTTAATTCAATTGTGTTTAATTCAAAAAATTATTTATTTTTGTTTAAATATTTGTTTTTTCTGCAGTCATCTAAGAGATGATCCTTTTGCTTGCAAATTGCATCTTGCATTGGACAAGCCACTTTTACTGTTGATTCGGAAAGGTTTAGACTTCATATGGCTGGTCTGCAAGGACTTGGAGTTAGGAAGATGAATGCCTGTTTGCTTTTTAACAACACAATTTTCCTTTTCTTGAGCATTTTGTTTTTATGCTGCATGTTTGAATGAATGGGTTCTGTTGATGAATGTTAGGTAGTAGCTACACATTTGGATTTAGTTGTGCTTGCTTTGGTGATTGGTTTGTTATTCAGCTTAATGGCAAACTCAAAACAACAAATTTTCTCAAAAGGGTCCAAAAAGTTATGTCAAGTCTGCACTTGTTCATCGAAACAAGTGGACAATGTTGAACACATTCACTCTAGCCAAATTACCAACCAGCACATAAGTAATTCATCTGTAGGGACTAGTTATGATGCAAGTAGATTTCTGGTATAAGAATGTTCTGCACAAGGACTTGGGATTGATCTGGAGCTGCTGTAACTATGTTATTATAGTATCTCCTTTAGTATGTCGTTGAGGCATGGGTGTTTTTCCTTCCGGAGAAAGCTCTGGTAGACTTTTGGGGCTTGTTTGGCTTTAGTGGATCTATGGACAATGGTGTTTGGTTAGTTTGTGGAGGATTTCAGAATCAAAGTTGTATCGGGAATTTGGAGGTTAATGACCATATGAAGCACAAAGACAGGAGGTGTGAATTGATTTAGGTAAGGCATTTGAGATGATTTACGAGATTGGTAGATTGCCTATGAGAATCTAAATTCTCTTTTAAAATTGTCTTGGATATCATAGATGTTTAAAAGGATGGAGTTTAGATTGGCGATACTCTGAAATTTTGTACTCATTTGTGTAGCATTTTCTCAAGATTACTAAAATTGAGGCTTTGAAGTTTGGTATATAGGAAAGAAAGTTCCTCAAATTGTTTTACGCATATTCTCCTTTTTTTTGACCCACCAAATTGCAAAGTCAGATTTATCATTTTTGTCATTATAATTCCCAAACAATGTCTTTCAGTTTTGAACGAAGAAGATGAAACACTTGTAAATTGCTTTAGAACAAGTGGAAGTGGAAAGTGAAATAATATAGTTGATAAAAAGTATTTTGTTTTATAAATGGAACAGTTTGACCCTCCAGTGAACATACTCTGATCTGTTTTTCCAAAGGAAGTTCCCCTTTCCAAAACTGTCATGCATCTTGTAATTATATCGATCATTTTTAAATCATTGTAAAGAATTTTATTTTTGTATCATCATAAACAATGATTTTTACATCATTGTAAAGGATTTTATTTTTATATGATCATAAACAAGCGAGAAAGACTTGGTTTCATCTCATTATTCTCCCAAGTGAGTCTTTCCCACCACTCATACTCTCCATTAATTTGCTTCAACTGAGGCAGTTTCTCCATTCCTTTTGGTAATTTTTTCAACAAAGGGCAATCAACGAATTCCACGATGTGGAGTTAAGATAATGTACTTTCATTCCACCCACTAGGAGAACCTGCTATGCTCTCTAACTTGTTTAGTTCATCCAATGTTAAAGACTCTAACAATGGATAACTGCCACTACCAATGTCCAGCTCCATCAACTGATTGCACATAGTAATTTGTAGTTCTTTTAATTTAGGTAGCTTCATTCCCCTTGGAAATCTTTCCAATAATGAACAATTGACAATCACCAATAATTGGAGTCTGGACATTGTTCCTTCATTCTACTCACTAGATGACCCTGCAATTAGGGAATTTAACCTGAGCAAGTTTCTTAAAAATAATTTTTCTAACATGGGAAAAGAGTCACCTGCACTTTCACTTCTGGTCTCCTCCAAAGCAGAGGCACCTGCACTTTCACTTTTGGTCTCGTCCAAGGCAGACTCACCTACAGTCTCACTTTTGGAGGTCTCCTCCAAGGTAGCAAGAGCCTCCAATTGGTAACATGAGCGCAAAAGTAACATTGATATTTTGTAACTTACAAATACTGTTGGGTAGAGTTTCTTGCTGATAATTAATGAGATGAAAATCCTGCAATTTCTTTATATTCCCTATGTTTTGGAGAAAACCACGGTCAGGGGCTGCACCATCTCTATCTGCACCAACATCAACATCATTGTCACATTCTAATGTTAAGCTTCTCATCTCATCCATTGTGGCCAATGCAGTTTCTGATTTCACCACCGTTGTCAGCTCCATGACATTGGAGAGCCTTGAGAAATCTTCCATACTCATTGCACAAGTAGACTCCATTAATGGAAAAATGAGAGTGTTCAATGAAGTGAGCTGAGAAAGATTTTCTGGAATCTTCTCGAGACTTAAACATGCATCCAGTTTGAGATGCTTTAGATTCGAGACCGTCGCAGTTTGCATGATTATTATAAAGAATTGGATTCTAAGACGTGGTTGTAATTTTCAATTTTTATTGTAAAGAAGGCGTGGTTGTGCTTTTCGTTTTATTATTAAAAAGAATTTGTTCCATTTTCATTTTGAATCATAATTTTCATATTTTATATTAAAAATGAATTTTGAATTATAATTCTTTTATTATAAACATATTGAATTGTTTTCAGCGTGCCAACTAGCAGTGCAAGCTGGTAATGTTGAGGACATGACTTTGAAGAAATTTGGAAATTGTAAAATGCAAAGAGGAATTATTTTAATTATTTTAATATCATAAAAGCCTTTTTGAAATTGTACTTGAGACCATTGATTATTAAACGACCTCTTCTTACTTGGACTCTTTCTGATCTGAGTAACATGTTATATATCACAAATATTCATTACGAGGTACATGCTAACAATTTCAAAGTAATCAATAACATGTCTATTTAAAACGTTTTCCTTTTCAATGTAAGATTTTGCACCTCATAAGTTCACATTCATTATGTACTCTTACATGTAGCACAACATAATTCACAGTGTCTCCTTTGAGCGATATCTTTCATCCATGTCATCGTTGTTGCCCTCCTTTGGTCACCCCAGTTCACCCAAAGTCATAGATCCGAGACTTTTCTCAACCCTGACACTGCTATGTTTCTGATCTCCACTATTTTTTGTAGATATTGCCCTTCAAATTAGCAGATGACTGATCCTTACTCTTCTCTTCCCAGTAGAGAGGCACCCTGCTGTCATCCTTGTTGCTGTTGCTGATGAAAATATCTAGACAGTTGTAATTAGCTGTAGGACTATTGCAGTCTCCTGCATTGTTCTTGAACCAGGCAGGGGGGAGATCCATCCATATTAGGCTTTGACCCAAAAATTTTACTGTTGAAAAGGCCCCATACAAATCAAGACCAGACCCACTACTCTACTTCTTAGATTTGGCTTGAAAATGGCCCATGTCGCCCTTCATTATACAGATTAAAGGTTGTTGAACAGTGCAATAAAGACACAAGAATTTCAGATGGGGAAACAGAAAAACATAACCGAAAGAAAATGATGTAACTCGACAATATAGCAGTCAGATTGTGGGTGTTGGGTATAAGCCTAAATCAGAACATTAAACCTATTTTGCCCAATCAAAATCACAAAAATGAGAGCAGTTTTCACGTGAAAGCTCTTCTAGGGATTTTCCCTTTGTTTCAGGAATCAGGAACCTGAAAAAGATACCGATACCAATTGTTACTACTAATGTTGGTCCATCGTCACCTCCCTGCACGATGGCTCCAGCTTGTTATAACGCCCCTGCGTCACGTCCAGGTTCTTGATCTGGATAAATTGATCCAGAGACAACTGCACTGACCATTCTCACAAATGCCATAACTCCTTAAGAAGAAAGACAGATTATTATGCTTACATTGGGCTCACGTTTAAACTGTGTTGATAACTTAAAAAAACCTTAAATATTGAAAAGATTTAGAGCTACTCCTTTTTCTTGGGTCTGTTTAGTTTAAAGACCTATGTTTTAACTTTTAAAATTACTTGTTTCTTGGAGGGGATTTTGCTTTTGCTCCTTTCTCACTGGTTGCCTTCTATCCCGTTAATACTTTTAAGTTTTGTGCTTGATTCGCAGCTTTTCTTTTGTGTGCAGTCACCAATGGCATATCTCTCTGTTGGTTTATTTCCTCCTTTCAATATATATAAAAAGAGCATTTAACAGTACCATAACCCTGTCTTTGGCGGTGCAACACTTGAGAGCTGATGATATTTACTATCTGCTTACAAGGGTCAGAATTCTATTAATTTGTCATCAACCTAATGTGAAAGTTATACAAAGTTTAAACTACATCAATCCATTTGAATTTATATCTTGTAGATTCATTACCTAAGAGATCTGTTATTACCTTTCCTAATTCATTAGTCCTCTAATATTTGGAACAGTGTCATAGAGTTTGACTTCGATTGGGCAGGAAAGGAGCTTTATTATTTCGACCTTAGTTAAAATTGGAGTTGACCCAGTTTGAGGGAGTTTGATCACCTATTCATGATGGATCAAACTCTACTTGATATTTTCCAGATTTTTCCACGTTTTTCCTTATCAGATTCAAATTCTTGAATCGTTTACTTCACCCAGTTTTTCCCAATTCCGAGTTTGGTGAACTTTGATTTCGAATTTATGTTTCTATGCCCTGTTGGATGTGCATTCCATGAGTACCTGTTTATCTGCAACCGGATGTCTTGCTTTACGTTTATATATAGTATTTACTGAATGCATTGTATTTTACATATGCATCTCCCAATTTTGCATGTTGATTATAGGATCTGGCCTTTATTGATATTCATATTTTCCTCCGTTCTAAGTACAACTAAATGTGCCATAACAGCAAACTGGAAATCCACTAAGAAATGCTGATTTATCTTTGTGCATTTTCACTTGCTTCCAGACCTGGGAAATTTTCAAGGTTCTCACAGCTTGTCTACACATTGCTTCTTGGGACTGTTTACTCAACTTTTGGACCAAGTCTTTATTTAATACTGGTGTATCATATGTCATATGACACATCGAATATTGACTAACTACATATTTCACCCAGATTTAATGTATTAATTCATACACTACCCCATTTACCTTTATGAATAAAATTATCACTTTAGAAGTACAGGGCGTTTTAACACTAAGGTTGAACTGAGTACACCAAGAGCTATAAAGATAAAAAAATATTGATGTTTTAACTTAGAACTCCAAGAATGTGCAGGAAATTTGAAACAGTTACATTTCACTTCATGAAAAGTTATTTCTGCTGTTTCATTTTTTATTAATATTTAATGCATTTAGATCAGCTTATTTCTGCTAAAGATAAAACCGTGAAATAGAATTTGTTTATCTTAGAGTTGCATAGACAAAATGGCTTGTCAGCAGGATGGTTGGCACTTGTCTTCTTCTCCGAGAAGATAAATTTGTGTGATTTGAATATAGGATAAAACTGTAAAAAAAAGCTTGTTTATTTAAGAGGTGCAGAGACAAAATGGCCTGTCAACATCATAAACAGTACTTGTCTTCTCCTCCGAGGAGATACGTTTGTCTAATTTGAATATAGGTGTTTCTACTAATATTACCTTCAGTGAAATGTAACGTTATTATGCGGTTGTGTGGTCATTTCTATTACATTATATTACATAAAACAGGGTAGCTGCGTTTTTTTGCATTGGTTTGGTTGTTGACATGCTTGTCATTACAGTTATGTATTCTGTGATAAAATTTTCCTGAATAGTTACTGTTATCACGTTATCATCAGCTACCCTTGCTTCTAGTGAATTCAAAGTATAACTTGGATTTAGAATACCACATTATTCCAATTCTAATCTTTTTATTAGTCTATCGATATGTCTCATTACCCATCGATTTAATTCTAACACTCTTCAGAGATTTTATTTGCATCTCTCCTCGCTTCCTCATGTATAGAGGTGGGGTTTTCCGCGAAATTTGGTTGATAACCGATTGAATTCTGCCCTCAACAGAAACATGGCGCTTATCACCATCTCTGATAACAGTGGAGATGAGAAAAATATAGCCATTCACTCCTACCTAACAGAAAACCTCCCGTGACAGAACTTGTCATCTTGTCCTGGCGCCATGTTTGCTGAGAATGTTTGCTGTCAATATATGATGTCATTTCTATTTTTATTATTAATACAATGGATCCATACATGTCATTATTTTTTATTCTTATTTTATTTGATTAAAATAGCAATAGAGCTATTCAAATGGAAGGAAAGAAACAAGTAGCAAAGCATGACTTCCTCTCACTCAACTCTTCCATGCAGTCACACTGGAATACTAATACTAAGATTTAAGATTTATAGCAATAGAGCTATTGAAATGGAAGGAAAGAAACAAGTAGCAAAGCATGACTTCCTCTCGCTCAACTCTTCCATGCAGTCACACTGGAATACTAATACTAAGATTTAAGATTTATATGTTGGATTATTTTAAATTTTTTTATTAGCAAGAAGTCTAATTGTATGAATGTTACACACATTACATGTATCGGTAATGTATCGGTAACATAGAATGCACCTCACTTCTGAAAAATTACAATTTGGAATCAAACCATGGTCAATCAGACTTGAAGCTAGCTCATTGCATGCTTATGAACCAACACCCTCACTTGTTAATGATTGCTTCCAAGTTCCACCAGTGACTTCTACATCTAGTGATGAAGTAACTAAGAATAGATTTAAGATTTATATGTTGGATTATTTTAAATTTTTTTATTAGCAAGAATTCTAATTGTATGAATGTTGCACACATTACATGTATCAGTAATATAGAATTCACCTCACTTCTGGACAATTACAATTTGGAATCAAACCATGATCAATCAAACTTGTAGCTAGCTCATTGCATGTTTATGAACCAACACGCTCACTTGTTAATGATTACTTCCAAGTTGAATCAAACCATGATCAATCAAACTTGTAGCTAGCTCATTGCATGCTTATGAACCAACACCCTCACTTCTTAATGATTGCTTCCAAGTTCCACTAGTGACTTCTACATGTAGTGATGAAGTAACTAATGCAAATTCTTAGCCTCTAACCAAGGAAACACAAGATTCTTAGTCATATGGACATTATTTTTGCAATCTAAAATTCACGTGTAGAAGTGGATGACCAAAGTATTGAGGAGTGTTGTTTCTTTCTACTTTGCGATCAATATGGATCATTGCATAGTAACAAATAATTGATGCATTGACGAAAAGAAGGAAATTCCTAGGCCACCAGTATTGAAGACTTTTCCAAAAAGGAGGATATTGTTATCGCAAATATTATTATTATATAGATTCACAAAAATTGAATTTTGGGTTCATTG
Organism: Pinus albicaulis; assembly: GCA_034641835.2. Classification (NCBI taxonomy): domain Eukaryota; kingdom Viridiplantae; phylum Streptophyta; class Pinopsida; order Pinales; family Pinaceae; genus Pinus; species Pinus albicaulis. Next base: position 1,021,821,067 of record CM076574.1, read on the forward strand.
TTAATAAAGAGTGCACATGAATATTTGGTTCTAAGATTTCTTATAGTTATATAGGGAAAATGTGAGAGAACAAATCAATTATAATTTATAACATTACTTACATCAACATGTGGTTGGAATTTGATTTATAACTATACCACAACAAACCACTCATTGTTGGAAATGAAAACGTTGTTATTATGAAACACTAGGGACTCCATTACTTTCTTCAACATGTAGTTGGAAATTGATTTATAACTATACCACAACAACCCACTCATGGTTGGAAATGAAAACACTGTTATTATGAAACATAGAGACTCCATTATAGCCATAATCTAACCTTCAGACACAACATATAAGATTCTTCCACAAAACACATTATGATATATGCATCGTTGGAAGATTAAAATCCATAAGGACTACAGAACTTGAATCATATATGCATCCTTGGAAGATTAAAAACCATAAGGACTACATAACTTGAATCTTCTCTCAATTCACCAATGTTAAGCAATCTTGATGTTGTGCTTGATACAAATGAAGCTTATTCTTGTTTGATACAGGGCCAAAATTATAAGCGCAAATGCAAATCGAAACCACACACCCAACAAGGCCCTCCAAACAAGACAGAACATTGACATCCAATTCTCTTAAATAAAAAGACAACCAAAATTATTATAATTCTACAACACAATATATTACAGAATATGATACAATTTGTACCACCTAAGGAGCATAGTGTTTAAAAAAAAAAAAAGAACCCATTAAATTTTAACTCCTTGGAAATTTTTCAATCTGGTGATTAAATAAACAAGGATAGTATTGTAAAGCATATAAATGGAGAATTACATATCTGCATTTGATTACCAGCACTGCAAGATGCTCCTCTGTCATCTAATTTGGAGGTATCCAAAAGAGTCGTCGTGTGACTTCATAACAACTGGACAAATCTTCACTCGAAATTATCTATGATTTTGCAATCCCGCATATGTCAATTGCCTATATAAATGCTAGTGATCTTTTCAGTAAAAATTGACAAATCTTATTATAGGGAAATGATAGGGAACCCCTGGCACCAATAGCACTACACTAAATTTTGAGTGTTTTTCTATCGATTCTAATGACATGATAAGACTTCGGGTTTCAACTCTAAGGTTTGGTCAATGCTTATTAAACTAAAGTCCGTCGTGAGCCTTTCGAGAAGGCGTATACTTGTTATTGCTTGGGGTTATGGTCTAAGAAGTTCAAACATCAAAATATAATGAGAGGATATTGCCTTTTAATACAATTTAATACAGTTTACAACGAGAGGATTTCTATTAATATTCGAGCACTTTATAAAAGAGGGAAATTCCTCGGTGCATTATTCAAAGGATATTCATTTGTTTTTATTATTATCGAATACATTAAATGTTAAAAGTAATTAAATAATATTTAAAGTTTGAATTTATATATTTATTTTATTTTTAATAATTGCATGCTATGTGAATAAATAAATAGAAATAAAATAAAATAAAGATAAAATTAAAATTAAAAATAAAATACATAAAAAAATTTCTTACTTACAAAAATAAGAATAAAATAAATAAATAAATAGAAATAAAATAAAATAAAGATTAATAAATAAATAAATAAACACGCGTCAACCTAATCTATTCTAATGTGATTTTCGCAAAGACATTTAGTACATTTGCTTCACTCTTTCTAAAATAAAATACATTACTTTCTAATTTTTTGAGTCAAACTAGCCATTTCAATCTTACTCTCTCTACTATTTAGTATTTACTTAGTACTATTTACAACTTCAATCAATGTTTTTCTTTTTCTGTATACGCTTACGTTTCAAATTGTGATGTGCATATATCATTTCAAATATGATTAACAATAATTTCAAAAAAAAAAAAAACGCTTCGAATATTGCAAATATGCACTAGCAAGTCACTCTTTACTGATCTTAGGCAATTTTAATTTGCTGTTTCAGGCTCAGTATCTACTATTTAGTGTTTACTTAGTACCGTTGACAATTCCAATCAATCTATTCCATTTTCTTATACGCTTACGTTTCAAACTGTCATGTGCATGTGTCATGTCAAACATGATTAGCAATGAGTTGAAAAAAAAACTTGGAATATTCAACATATACAATTGCAAGTAGCATACTTCAAAAACTAATTTACAAATATGGTTATTTGACATTACTATTTCCTTTCCTTTTATACCTACAAACCAACATCCTCTCCTAACCTATTTTGTGCCTATGCCTTGTTTACCTGGAAATAATTCAACATGCCCTATTCCAAAATATATGTTCCATAGGGAAACCCTTTAAACTACTCATTGTCAGGAACGTATTTGCAAAAATTGCATTTGTAAAATTAGTCAAGACTAATAAGATTCATCTTAATATCTAAACTTTAAATCAAATTATTCAAGAAAGTCATTCTCAAGCAGTGTTTCTTAAACGCTCATTCACACAGCGCCTCCTTTCGGCGTTCCTTTGCACCACAGGTGCAATTGCTAATATATCTACTAAACATAAACCTAAAATTAATCCATATGCTATTATTACACATTTCCATCCATTCATTGTCATAGTAACATAGAAAATAGAATCCATTTGAAAATGGAGATCTCTTAAAAGATAGATTACATTAAGAAATTTGGCATTGTCCTGGACCTTTGGGTCCTCAACTTATTCTTTCGCCCTTTTCCACCCGTCACGAGAATTAATTTTGACCCGAATTACTTAACTTATTCTTTTGCCCTTTTCCACCAGTCACGAGAATATTTTTGGTGTAATTTTGACCTGAGTCCCTCATGCAGTTATTACATGGAATAAATACATAAAATTTTAATTGATACACACATTGCAATGAAGTATAAAATGTTTTGATGATAAATTTGGTTATTAAATTTTAAATTTAATAAAGTTCATTTCAGAAAATCTAAATATTCAAAGCACTCGAATCTTTTCCATAGATTATTAATGTGAACACGGTTACAAAATGTTTAGTGTAAAACATTCAAAACACTCCAATATTTTATTTTGTTCTATTCGATTATTAATGTAAACTATTTTACAATATATTGGCATTCACATTAAATAGGACCTAAATAAATCCTCGCTCTCGTTTCTAGACATAGTTAAAATCACGTGGCAATTTATATTAAGAATGCTAGTGTTTTTTTTTCTTTTGATGGTGATTTCAGAATCCCTTGAAGCAAGCCTAGCACAAGAACAATGCCAGTGTATTTTTTTGCTAATCGTGGGGATTCGGTTTTGAGGCCCAACACAAGAAAGGCCAACATAAGAAAATGATAGTGTTTGTTTTTACATTAAAGAGTAATTAAATAAATGCTCACTCCAGTCTCCATATTTTCTTTTACATTAAAGAGTAATTAAATAAATGCTCACTCTAGTCTCCATACATCAGTAAAATCACATGACAACTTATATTTAGAATATTATGTTTTTTTTTGCTAACAGCTCAGGATTCAGTTTCGGGGCCGTTGGACTAGACCACTTAGCAAAACAGTTACTGCCCCTTCTCGCCCATGAATCACCGGGGCTTGAACACTTCTGGATACACACCAAAGATGCCGGAGGAGGAGGATTGCGTAGTTCCCTTTTGTTGGATTTTTTTTTTTTTTTTGGCATTCGTTTGGGTTATCAGAGTATTCGATCCTCTGCCTTCCATCTCCACTTCCAAGAGCGATGAGAATAATTATTATAGCCACGACAAACCCTGATCCACCTCTTGATCATTCGATAATGCACGTATCTACAGATGCACCCCTCAGGCGAACGTTAGATATTTGAGGTCCGATTCAAATTTGAAATCCCACCATTATTTTACATTTCAAATTAAATTCAATATTGCCTAATTCAATGGACCCATGGAATGTATGTTACATGCATAATGGTGGATGGTGTCCAACACCAAACTTTGGAAAACGACAAAATCAGGGAACAAAGACCTCAACAGAACAAACAACAAGCATCACGTTGAAATTTGAAGTTGACGGAAGACATTCACCGGCGAGGAAAGGGCACGAAAACCAAAGGGTAAAACGTTGAACGGTTAGCTTACTCCTTTAAAATGTGGGATTTCAAATTTAAATTTCAATGGCACAGAAATGGTGGGCTTTCTCTTGGAAAGGCAGAGAGGAGAAACACAAAAACAATTCATACACAAACCATATGAGCTACTGCTCTTCTATTAATCTTCAATCTCTTTTAATCACGATAAATACAATGAACCTGGTGAATGGAGTGTAAAAACTCTGGTAAACTTGAATAAGTATATATTATTATTGATAAAAGATGAGATGATTACAAGTGAGGATCACCAAGACTTTAAATATAGTCTTATGGTGTCCCTTGGCGAAGAGGCATGATCTTTGATCATGCCCTTCCACTTAATAAAACCTAAGTTAATTATATCTAACTAATAATTAATAAAATATTGCGAAATGTTCGAAAATTATGAATGATTTCGCGGCAATTTATATTGCTGCAAAATGTGTTTTAAGAGGGGCGTCGCGAAATTTTCCGGCCGACGGAAAATTAATACAACATTGCGTATTAACATGACTTATGAATCCTTTGATTGTTAAGAAACACACACTCAAAGAAATGCTAAGTTGACATATCAAATTTGCATAAAAAAATTTCAAAAAATAAGTAATAGAAAGCTAACAAAATTTCTGACAACTTTTATTTTTATCGCAAAATGAAATTCTATACAAAAAAATTGTTATAGTTTGCAGAAAGTTGAAGAACCGAAAAAAATGAAAGTTTTTTCTCAAAAAAGGGCAAAAAGTGTAACCCAACTTCACATTTTCACCCATATACATAACATTGCCCCTCTCTTAAAGATGCTTTGTCTTCAAAGCATACATAATGATGGAAAATGTTGACGAACGCTTGGGTTTCCTGAGTGGCGGGCTCTTGCTTCCCACATTTTAAAAAGATTGTGGAGCATCTTCTCGAGTTCAATCTTTTGGTGATGTGGATAGCGACAAGATTTGATATTGACAAGGTCAGGTCCTTTCTTGACTTCTATTGGATGTTAATGTTCCTTATTAGGAGGTATTTTTATTGGCAGGTCTTGGAAGACTTTTTCATGTTTCCTAACTATTCCTTGTTCTTCTGGTGATTTTTCGTGATTCCTTTTTAGATTTAGAGGTAAGTTACCAACAATTATCGTTCGATGCAACTTCTCCTCATCATCAACGCTTCCTTCCTATCAACCATATCTGCTTCATCACCAAAGGCCTCAACAGCTTCTGGCACTATATCAGTGGCTTCGGATACGTTTGTCTCTTCACATTTTTCTTTCAATTTTGGGGATGAAACATTTTGCTGTTTATAAGCATCTGTATTTTCATGGTTTCTTTCATTTTCAATGACTATGTCTGTTGTTGCGTCTGTGATAGCAGTCACGATGAATACCAACATTGTTTATTTTTCCGCCATTGGATTTTCATTTATATAAACATTCTCAATAACTTCTGTTGTTGCATTACTGGCTTTATTAGTGGATTGAGTTGCATTTTCTTCTCTTGGTTTCTCAGCTCTATAATTTTCATGGTTGATCTCAAAGTCTCTACTTCTAGGTGGTTCAAAACTATAGCCTTCATGTGAGCTGATTTCCAATTCAACCTCATTTAATTGCTCTTTTTCAAACATGTTATATTCATGATGATGATCTGAATTAGCTGAATTGTTCAGTTGATTATGTTCGACATTTGGGAATATTGGAGGTTGTGTGTGACTTAACTTATCTATCTTATCATTTAGCTTGTCGAAGAGTTCTGTCATCTTTTCTGTGGCCTCGTGATTATTTAGCCACATTTGTCTTTCTATTCGATTTGTCGTCTCATGAACCTTTTTGATGTCGTTGGAGTGTCCTGCAACTGTACCTTCAAGATCGACTAATCTTTTTCCAAAGTCATATGAATTATTATTGATCTGTTTCTCGAGATCCAACAATTTTTTCTGGAATCTAGCCATCCACATTGATGACGACATACTCCTTGTTAGGGCTTATCTCATTTTCCTTAAAAGCTTTGTCCTCAAAGCTGTATTTTTTGACAAGTTTCTTCACTTAAGATTTATCTTCTTTGGCGTATGTCATTCACCACTAGTACTTTCTCTTGTAATGTTGTCTTTGAAAATAGGATTTTTAATTAATTAATTAATTAATAATTAATTGATTAATTAATTTAATTTAATTTAATTTATTTAAATAATAATAATAATAATTATTTTTACTATTATTATATTATTTGAATTATATATATATATATATATATATATATATATATATATAAAACTATGGGAATTTTTTTTTGTTAATTTTGAAAAGTCACGTTGTTTTGAAAAGGGGGAATGGGTTTTAATACCATGGGCTCCAAAACCTCGAGCTTGTAAACCACGAGCAATTACTCTTTCTTATTCTTTTTCCTTTTTGATTTTAATTTGTTTTGGTATATACGTATATGTACTTCCTTATATATATCTTTTTTTTTTCTTTTTAATTTATTTCCCCCTTTATGTTGACTTTCCTTCTCTCTTTTGATTTTTTTATTAATATATATATATATTTCTTCCTTTAAAAAAAAAAACAAATGTTGTTGCCCACAAGCACTTGGTTTTAAAAAAATCTGCAATTCTGGAATTTTCTTGTAATTCCTTAATTCTGGGTGATCACACAGCTTCGATGGCTCTGATACCAATGAATGTAAAAACTCTGGTAAACTTGAATAAGTATATATTATAATTGATAAAAGATGAGATGATTACAAGTGAGGATCACCAAGGCTTTAAATACAACCTTATGGTGTTCCTTGGCGAAGAGGCATGATCTTTGATCATGCCCTTCCACTTAATAAAACCTATGTTAACTCCATCTAACTAATAATTAATAAAATATACATAACAGTGAATGGTATTTGTCCTAACTTGCTTGACATGCACACACTTAACAAACTCGAGTTGACCATCACTCACTTACCAAATTCATCTATCACACAACTCGACTTGCTTACTTAACTGACTGTATAATTCTTCATGCGAGAGTAATTACCTTACTTTAACACTCTCCCTTAATTACGACTGTATGGCTCAACATAACTCAAACAAGACTTAACTATGCCTTTTAGGCTTACAATAAAAAATGACTCAAATATCACTCAAACATGCTTGCTGGTCTATGTCTTAGCTAGGCTTACAATGATTCAAAACTTTTGCAAATTTTCATTTTCTTTTTCTCTGCTGCCAAATTCTATATCCTCGAAATTGCTTCATTCTCTGTTGCATTTTCTTGTTGTGGGCTTTCTTCACTTGTTGTTGCTGCAATTTTTCTTTGACTTGTCTCGGATTTCTGCTGAAAAACAATCTGATATTGTCTTCTACACCTTCCTCTTCAAATATTTGTTCAAACATAGACTGCTGCCACAACATTACATCTTCAAATTGTCTTCTTTGCTCTGCTTCTTGCGCTTCATATTCCTGACTTTCTTTCTGCCGTATTTCTTGATAGCATAATCTTATCTCTTCTTGACTCCATTGCAGAAAAATGGTTTTAATGCATTCTTCCTTGTTTTCATAAACTTCCATATCATTCTATTCACATTCATCATCAGGTACTGTTGCTTTCTTCCTATAATCTGCACACTCAAAATCATTATTCACCATTTCATTCAATTCTTTTATTCTAGCTGTTGCTTTAAGAATCACATCAATTTGTTCAATTGGCTTCTGAATCCATTCTTCAATGAGCTTCAAATCTGCATCAAACATATTAAAAACCTTTATTTCAACTTTTGCTCCCATGACTATGCTCTTCAGTGAGAGCTTCTTCCACTTCCTCTTCCTTCTCTGCCTTCTTTTGAACTGTATGAAGGTTGTCTTCCACTGTTATGCTGTTGGTGGATATTCTCATAAAAAACACTTCAATCACTTTATCCTCTTCTTGATCATTAACTACTGCTAGATCATGTACTGCTTCATGAGAAGTTTCAACTGATTCGTATCTTGCTGCTACAAAGGCAACTTCAACCTTCAATGCTTCATCAAACATGGCGCTTACCATATTACCATAATTGATCCTTGTTTAAAAAAATAAACCACACATATCATCAACATAATGTTCATCCACCCTATGGTGGGATATCCGAGCATGCATGTGCTAATTTTCAATTTCAATGACAATTTCAGCTTTACCAAATTCATTAGCTGCTTCTAGATTCACCAATGCACATCTAACTTTGCAGTTATCATCCACATGTGTTTCATCACAGTGAGATTCACCATATTTTGCACCATCCACGTTACGGTGGAGTGATTGAGCATTGATAAGTTCAAGCTCTGTTTCACATACAAAGGCTTCAACTTCTCTCTTTACAATCTGTGTTGCATCTTCTTCATCCATATGCTTGCTGGCATCATCTGCACCATCCACATTACGATGGAGTGCTTGAGCATTGATATGCTCTTGCTCTGTTTCACATACAAAGGCTTCAAATTCTCTCTTTGCAATCTGTGTTACATCTTCTTCATCCATATGCTTGCTTATATAATGGGTTTCACCATCATTTGCACCATCCACGTTATTGTGGAGTGCTTGAGCATTGATATGCTCTTGCTCTGTTTCACATACAAAGGCTTCAACTTCTCTCTTTGCAATCTATGTTGCACCTTATTAATCCATATCCATGCTTGCATAATGGGTTTCACCATCATCTGCACCATCCATGTTACGGTGGAGTGCTTGAGCATTGATATGCTCTTGCTCTGTTTCACATACAGAGGCTTCAATTTTTCTCTTTGCAATCTCTATTGCATCTTCTTCATCCATATGCATGCTTACATAATGGGTTTCACCAAGCTTTGTTGTCCTCCCAGATTCTTCCTCATCTACTCTCAGATTTGCGTCTGACATATCCTGCTGCTCCATGTCACTCTCTCTTGCACCAAATTCTGCTTCCAGGATCTTCCATGATTCCTTGGAAGTTGTAGCTTTTGCTACCTTGCACATAATCGTTTCATCCATTGCATGTTGAATGAAACTCAAAGCTAGGGAATATTTGTCTTCTGCTAGACATCTTAGTTCCTCGGCTACGTCCTGAACCTCTTTAAACACGACAACAATATTTGCCTCTTCCTTTTTATCTTTTTTCTTAGTCTTCTTCAGTCGCACTTTTCGACCCATGATTGATGTCATAGCTGCTTGCATGAGGCCATCTTCCATATCGCCCCCGAAAAAAAATATGATTTTTAATATGCGCCTCCGTAAGACACAATCTTCTCCAAAAAACCTGTCATGCTTGACAAAACACCAAAATATTGTTTATGGACTATCAAAATTTGAAAAGCCCTAAATTCTCTTGCGAATAATAACCACAAAATATTGTATATGCACCTTCTTTAAAAAAAAAATAAAAAATAAAAAATAAAAAAAATTATACCTGCACTTTTGCAACCCTTGTTATTTTATTTTTTTCAATTTTTCAATTTTATTTTTATATAAACACAATTTTATATAAAAAAATCCTTTTATAAAATTCCTTCTCAAATAACCTTTTGATAAAATCTCTTCAAACTCTCACATGCAACAACTTTTTAATAATAATAACTTCCACTTTTCCAAACAAAATAACTTTTAAAAAGACTATATTAAAAAACTCATTTTTAAAAATAATATGTACTCCTTTTGAAGAATATCAAATCCCTTTGTTTTTTTAAAAAATGCATACGTATATGCCTTTTTAAAACAAACCAACGCAATCTTGACCCAATCTACGTTGACTTGCTCACGACCGACGATTTTTTTTTAAGCGGTAAACCAGATTGCGCAGTTTAACAACCAAGAAGGTGCGAACTTGTGCGTTTGCTGGACTAAAAATGTGCGGACCTGTGCGCTTCCTTATTTTTTCAACGTTTTTGCAAAATTAAAAAAAAAATTGCCGGCCTTCTGCTCTTGGCATTTTTCTCTGTCTCTACTCGCCCAATGATCTTGTGATCCTTCCTTAGCTCTGATACCAATCTATTGGAAAGGCAGAGAGGAGAAACAAAAAAACAATTCATACATAAACCATATGAGCTGCTGCTCTTCTATTAATCTTCAACCTCTCTTAATCACGATAAATACAGTCAGTTAAGTAAGCAAGTCGAGTTGTGTGATAGATGAATTTGGTAAGTGAGTTAGAGAGTTAGTTAAGTGAGTGATGGTCAAGTCGAGTTTGCTAAGTGTGTGCATGTCAAGCAAATTAGGATAAATACCCTTCATCGAGCTCATTGTATTTATTGTGATCAAGAGAGATTGAAGATTAATAGAAGAGCGACAGCTCATATCGTTTGTGTGTGAATTGTTTTGTGTTTCCCCTCTCTGCCTTTCCAACAGATTGGTATCAGAGCTGATTGAAAGATTCAGGAGAGAGAAGACGGATTAACAACAATTTGTGAGTGAGAGAATCCAAGAGAGAAGATGAATTTACAGAAATCCGTGGCTGAAAAAAAAAGGGAATATTTTTCTCTTGATTCGAGCTATAACGCTCCCTGTAGTGGAATACAGGGCGTTATAACACTAAAGGGCTGAGCGAACAGCCGCGTTAAGAGTGGTTGACTTACCCCATCTCAGCCACACGCAGGCTCCTCTGGTTTCGGTAGCGTTAATACACTGACGTGGTGCTAGGTGCGGTGACTAGCATTACACGCTACCATAGTCCCCTTCCGACGCATTAGAGCTAAAAGAAAATTCAACGAAAGATTGTTAAGGTTTATGCTTATTCCTTAAAATCCATTCATCCTTTTTTAAAAAGGTTTGATTTCGTATTTCATAAAGCATGAAAATATAAAGGATTCGTGAAGTTTAAAAAGAATGGAGTTTATCAATGTTTTTTTTATAAAAAGGTGTGGTGGAAGGTTTTTTTAAATAAGGATTTATATTAAAGATTTTCAAAATGGGATTTTGAAAACATTTTTTTTAATATAATATTTTTAAAGGATTAGTTTGGGAAAGTGGAGATTTCTCAAAGTGTTTTTTAAAGGGTTTAAGAGATTTGAAAAATTTGCGAAATTTGCATGGTATAAAGAATTTTGTTATTGGCAAGAGAATTTAGGGTTTTGCAAAATTCCGCGAGTCTACAATTTTTGATGTTTTTGTCAAGCATGACAGGTTTTTTGGAGAAGATTGTGCCTTACGAGGGCGCATTTTAAAAATCATATTTTTTTGGGGGGGCAATATGGAAGATATCCTCATGCAAGCAGCTATGACATCGGTCATGGGTCGCAAAGCGCGACTGAAGAAGACTAAGAAAAATGATAAAAAAGAAGAGGCAAACCATTTGTTGCCGTGTTTAAAGAGGTCCAGGTAGCCAAGGAACTGAGACAAAGATTCCTTAGCTTTGAGTTTCATTCAGCATGCAACAGATGAAATGGTTATGTGCAAGGTAGCAAAAGATACAACTTCCAAGGAATCATGGAATATCCTGAAAGCAGAATTTGGTGCAAGGAAGAGTGACATGCAGCAGCAGGATACGTCACGTGCAAAGATGTCAGACGCAGATCTGAGAGTAGATGAGCAAGACTCTGTGAGCACAACAGAGCTTGGAGAAACCCATTATGCAAGCATGCATATGGATGAAGAAGATGCAACAGAGACTGCAAAAATAAAAGTTGAAGCCTCTGTATGTGAAACAGAGCAAGAGCATATCAATGCTCAAGCACTCCACCATAATGTGGATGGTGCAGATATGGTGAAACCCATTATGCAAGAAAGCATATGGATGAAGAATATGCAACACAGATTGCAAAGAGAGAAGTTGAAGCCTATGTATGTGAAACAGAGCTTGAGCATATCAATGTTCAATCACTCCACCGTAACGTGGATGGTGCAGAAGATGGTGAATCCCACTGTGATGAAACACATGTGGACGATGACTGCAAAGTGAAATGTGCATTGGTGAATCCTACCGGAGTTGGTGAGTTTGGTAAATTTGAAATTGAAAATGAGCACATGCATGTTCGGATATCCCACCATAGTGTGTGTTGTGTCTCATTTTCATTTACCTTTGAAACATTTTTCAAAAACACCAAAAAAGCATATATGATAGAAAATGTAAAATTTTGTGTCATATAAGAATTTTGATTTATATATTATTACATTAACATTACATGATGATATGTGAAGGTGGGTCGAGTTGGTCTCATTCACGTGCAGAACAATTCAAGAGCTAGACTAATGGGCGCGTTCAGAGCATTGCACGCCAAACAGGGTTGAGTCGGGCTCATTCGCAAGCTTAGGAGCGACTAGCGCGGCAGGACATCGGATAAGCTCAGGAGGGTTACACCGTGGAGCAAACAAACTAATTTCCCAAAGGCGGAGAAAGGGCACATTTCCTTTAAACACTTAAGATTTTTGGAGGAGGCGCAAAGGGAAAAACGGACAATCGGGATCAAAGCGCAGAACTGGAGCGGGGAGATAGATGGTGGAGATTAAATCGCAAACCGCCAATCAAAAGTTTCAAAGGATATGCACGGGAGGTAAACGTTAAAAGCGCTGAAGTGCGATATGCGATGTGGTGGGGCCCGATCGCAAATCACAAATCGCAAGTTTTAAAGAATAAGTGCGGAGGTAAATGTTAAATTCGCTGAAGTGCGATATGCAATGGCTTGGAAAGATGACGTAGCAAGCTGACGTGGCCCCGACCCCACAGATCGCAGTTGATTCATGATGACGTGGCCCTGTCCCGCATACCACACGTCGCAAGTTTTAAAAGTCAAGTGCAAAGGGTTTGAGTTATAATCGCTGAAGTGCGATATGTGATGCGGTGGGGCCCGATCGCATTCACAAATCACAAGTTTTAAAAGATAGCGCAAAGGGTTCATGTTAAAGTTGTTGAAGTGATATGTGCGATGCCAGGTGGGACCCAATCGCATAGCGCACATCGCAAGTCTTAGAAGATAAGTGCTAAGGAAAAGTTGAAAACAATGGCATGCGAAGTGCGATTTTGGGCGGATGCGATTTGGTTTCAAAAGAGAACTCTAAAGGTCTTCAAATCTGGAGGTAAGGCATTCCTGTGTTAAATCACAACGGAGGAAAGAAGGAGGATTACAACGTAAAGCTAGTGAAATGACTTGATAACGGAGGAAAGCAGAACGCAGCAGAAGAAATCAGGTAAATGACCTGATGCAGTTCAAAGGAGAAGAGGCAGAGTCGGGTAGCAGGTGATATGATTGACTGCGTTTGAAGCACAAGGGAATAGGCACAGTTAGGCATAAGAGCGTATAGCAGCCCTATTGGGAGAATGAAAGATGGGTCAAGCCAGGCACTGGGGCGTCATTACAGAGTTGTGCAACCACTGCATCATAACCAAAAAGGACACCTCGACACTTCGGGAGGACGCTTCAACAACATTAGACTAAGAAAAACAAACATATTTCCAGTTTTAATTTGTTTTCTCAAGTATGATTGCATAAGTAATCTTAACAGTTTAGGTAGTCGAATAGTTTCAAGAAGTTCAGGAGTTACGAACCACTGTGATGTATTTAAGTAAATAGAAATAAAGAAAAAGGGTTCCGAGTTTGTGACCTTTGGATTACTGTTAATTTGGTACTGAATTTTCTGAGAAATTAATGAAAGAAGATCAAGTTTCCTGCACTTGTTGATGTTGATATTTCTTTCCAGTTTCTCTCTGTGTTCATTCCTCTTTGAATGAAGTGAATTAATGTAGCAATCGGTCTCTTAATTACATCTGTGAGTAAGAGTCAAATCACCTTAATTTGTGCTCCTTCACTTCATCTCTTCTCTTTTCGCAGACTCCTAATGGAGCTTTAAAGTAATAGATTCTATGTTTACAACATATTATTTCGAGTTTCCTCTCTTTCCATGATTTCCTCTGAAGCTTAAAAGTGATAGATTATGTGTATTCAACATATCATTTTGAGTTTCTCTTATAGTTATTGTTTTCATTTCATTCGAGTATCAACAATTTATGGCATTGTGAAGGCTTTCATTATATCAGATTATTGAGGGTATTAAGCAATTATATTCCAAAGGTGTTAAACAGAGGCCATTTGATATTGTAATTGTGACATACATTTATAAAATGTCTTAAGCACTGATTCCTTACCTGTTGAGGCCTCAGAAATCTGTGGCAACAATAAGGGGGATAACCACCCGGTCCAGACCTTGAAGCAGCTCCTTTTCCATTTGGGATAGTGGCTCCGACTGGAGATAATGGGACCAATTTCCCATTTTTGGGTTTTATATGATTTTTGAGTTTCCTTCAAATGATTTTCAAGGAGAATAACTAAAAAACTAAGACAACTTTATTCTAAGATGCAAAAATTTGAATTAAATCTGATCTAATCTAACCCGAGATAATGCTAATTTTATGCGATCTAAAATGATGTCTATTCAGTCTGTGATGATTTAAATCAATCACAAAATTAATAGAATTAATACTTTTGTAAGATAATCTTTTTGAGAAAACAATTAATTAGAGGAAGATGTGAAACATATCTCATATATTATGATGATCATATATAAAACAAATCAATTTCTATTATGATATCGTACAATAGTGCAACTGATACTTCAAAAAAATAATAATTGATTTCATACATAATTCATGAAAGATAGATTTACCACTAATGTTAAAAAAAAGTTTAGCATACACGATAATAGGACCAGACGTGTGTGCTGTCCTACTCATGTAACTAGTGATAATAGGCCACAATCAATCTTCTATCAGTAAGTCTTTCAGAGAATAAAATAGTGCATCAAAAGTGATCAACCAAGATGATATATAATTGAAAAGACCATGTTCCATTATCTTATCAAGGCATCTACAAACTTACAATAGTGCATTATTTGTAATTGTTCTCAATAAAATTTTTGGACCCTTCTCTAAATGCATGAGAAGGGTTTAAATACTATTCTAATTAACTACAAAAATAGATTATACAAAATATCTATGAGGAGGTTTCAAACAACCTTCATCGTTCTTAGTATCCAACTTCTAAAAATAAAATTGCTCAAAAATGACTCATGGCCTTCTTGATGAGTCACTAATGCCAGCTTTGCCTTTCAGCTCACGAATATCGGACATCGGTTTGACTTGTGGTGGCATCCCGAACTGTGTTCTCAATTGTCCTGCAAATATAGCATCAAGTAGAGGCGGCAACATATTTTGTACATAATCTAAGGAATAATTCAACGTCATTATTTGATTGTGAGGCTTGACTAAGAGTTGCCAATACGCTTCCCAGTTGGTTCTTTTTAACTGTGTAATTATCTCCTTTTGCAAATGATTTGTATTTTTCCAACTTTCATCTAACATTTTTAGATCGGGGAGTGACTTTAGGTCTCCTTCTTTAATTAAGTTGGATGTATGCAACATATGGTTGACTGTCTTGATGATGTTCTTTGAAATGCCTGATGCTCTCTCCATTGCCAGCTCTGCTTGTTTCACCTATGCATTTGAAGGCTCCGTAGTGTCAACAGTTGCCTTGACCTATATTACCTTAGGCCTCTCGTTCTCCAGGGTAGTATAGATAGTTTGCCATGCATTAACGCCTCTATTTGCGGTGCAGACGGTATCTGTGAATATGGATGGCATCTCTGCGTTTTCGAATTCTGCAATGGTTTGCTTACTGTGCTTCTGCATCATCTTTCGTATGGACATCTCTTTGGAAGAGTTTCTATTAAAACAGAGTAGCAATCAAATGGTGCATGTAATGAAAGATTTAGTGAAATGATTGAACTTTAAGAAAAGATCGGGGAGAGGCTCTATCATTAATCAACTATAACGAAAACCATGATTACTTGCATTAGGATGTTAAACATATTAATTCATAATGACCTGACTCGTACCGAATTAAACCTTCATTAAACCCCTGTCAAATCCATCATATCACATATTTGAAATTGTATTGCAGAATGAAGCTTTTTAGTAGATTTTGCGATATGCGATGTCGCAAAATCGCAAAATTGCAAGGTCTCACTATCGGGGTATTGCAACATCGGAGTATTGGTGGGTAATGGTTAAATTTTCCAATGATTATTTGCGATGTGCGATGTGCGATCACGATATCGCATGCAAAGTTCAAATCGCAAGTTGCAAATTAAGATTTCTTGTTATGTTCTTAGCTTTGTTGATAAAGGAATATGCAAGATGCGATTTGTGATGAGGATTTTGTAAAGGGATAAAATGAAACCTACTGAGTTTAGGTTAGATTAAAAAAGGCTTTTCGAAGGCAAAAACATTTTTGGAGCTGACATTTATTCAAAATGGAAATAATTTAAAAGGGTCCCCATTTGTATTACAAATATTAACTATTTGATAATATAAATGGGGGGGTTGTTGCATAGCACAAAATTACCACAACCAAGGAATTGTTTCTTGAGATACAACATTTTCTAGCGCTGTTGCTGGGGACGAAGAAACGAAGTTTATTTTCCCTGGGTTTTTCGCATTATTTCCTCTAGTTGTTCAGTGAGGAGGAAATATTCGGCTGTGTTTGTTATTTTCAAAATTATGGCTTCCAAAAGGGCTCACATGAGGTTAGATACCTCACAACAAATAGTCCCTGCTTTTCCAGATCCATAAATATTGGTTTCTAAAAAGGCTCAGAAACCCGAAACTCCTTTAATCCCTAATCCTGCATTGCCTGCTCCTGGCAGAAATTCTCATAAACCTTTATTTGAAGATATTTATAAGGAACTCCCTTTCTTGGAACAAGATACCCCTTCCACACCCATTTATTTTCAAGAACCTCAATTAGAAGAGAATTATTTCAAGTCTGTTTCTTTTACCTCCACTCAAGCTCAACCAAATATAGTTGCTGGTACCTCTGCTATTGTCCATTAGCCTACCCCCATATCATTTTTTCCTCCACCTCCATTCACTTTCACAGCAGGTTCATCAACCTCAACCACCCAAGGAGAAGTTAACTAAGTTGTTAATATGGCATCACCAGCTTTCTTAACGGATAGATATGCACCACTAAATCTTCTGCAACCAATGAATGCCATGCCTCAAGAATAACTCAAATTACTTCCTCGTTTCATTGGAGAAGATGAAGTAACTACAGAACAACATTTACCCTTGTTTTTCACTTTTGCTGAGAATTTAAATGTAGAACATCTTAATGTTGTGATGAGACTATTTGTGCAGTCTCTAAGTGGAGAGGCTAGGAAATGGTTCAAAGGTTTACCAAATGATTCCATAAATGATTGGGAAGAGTTAGAAAATCAATTCACTCAGAGATGGGGAGAGAAGAGAGATCATGGTTACTCATTGACAGAGTTTAATGCAATTAAAAGAAAGCCTAATGAAAACATTTCCGAGTTTGTAAAAATATTCAACAAATTGTACAATAGTTTACTTGCAAAGATGAAGCCCTGTCCTATGGGATAAAAGGTAGTTTTTGCTTGGGCTTTTGAATCTGATTTTAGCTTTACATTGAGAGAGAGAAGAGCCTCTACTCTTGAGAAGATACAGACAGAATCTTTAGATATTGAAGCTAATATGACTGCAGTTGGAAAGGCGAAATGGAAACAACCAGTCCAAGATAAGGGGAAGACAAAAGAGGAATCATCACAAGATTTAAGATTGAAGATATGACAAAGGTGATAAAAAGTATAACTAATAAGCTAGCTAAGATGGAACTGGAAAATAAAAACTCCCAAAGACAAGTACAAAAAAATCGAGGGGGTTTAACCCTCAATTCAGAAGATATCCCCTGCAAATTCTACAGAGGGAAAGAAGAGATCAAGACCAGGTTCAAGCACTGTTGTATATAGAAGCAACACCCGCAGAGCCAGCAGACGATGAAAAAAGGGAGGCCAAGGATCATGTCTCTGCTATGTACATGATAGAAGAGGATCAAGAGGAAGATTGTGAGGGAGAATATGTTGAAGCTGAAGTATCTTTTGATAAAGATGAAATGGATAAATACTGTAGGCAATTCACAAAGTTCATGCAAGCCGAGTTACATTGAAAAGTATGATTTAAGGTCTAGAAAGAGATCTAGAGTGCAGGATAATGAAGGTGAACATCAAGGTTCCATTCCTCCTCCAATGGTGACTCCACAACAAAAGGACCCTGTGAAACAAGTCAGTAAGGGGAAGCAACCTGTAAATTCACTTAATAGAACAAATGTGCAGCAGGGTGAATCTTCCTAGAACAAATCAGTTGACACTAATATCTTGGAGAGAGTTGTGCTTGTACCCGAACAAGCAACAAATTCTAGAAAGAGTGAAAAAGAACCTAAAAATAACGTTAAGAAAAATCATACTTTCAATTTGACAAAAGAGTTGGAGTAGGTCAAGATTCAGGTGCCTCTTCTAGAATTACCCAAAATACCAGCTTACAAGAAAGAAATTTCAGAATTTATTAATATCACACAGGTGGAAGACGTAAGTGACACAATGAACTTACAAGAAGAAAATATAGTAGTCACCTTTGGTCCTCATGTAGAAGAAGTAGATCCTTCTGTTCCACCCTTCTATATTTCTCTATTGCTCCACGATTTTACTCTACATAATTGCATGCTGGACTCAGGAGCATCCCACAATCTCATGCCATTGTCTGTTATGAAGGAAATTAACTTGCAGATTACCAAACCTTATAGGGATTTGTATTTATTTGATTCCAAAAGGGTGAAATGTGTTGGGTTAATTAAATATGTGGAATTTTCGTTGGCACAAATCCCAGCAAAGAACATAGTCATGGATGTAGTGGTTGCTGACATCCCAGTCAGGTTTGGAATTCTCTTGTCAAGATCTTGGGGAGCAAAGTTCGGAGGTGTACTAAAATTAGATTTCACTTATAATATCATTCTAGCTTTTAATGGGGAAGAAAGGAGGTTGTACAGGGAAACAAGGTTTGTGAAGACTACCTCTAAGAAAGATGCAAGAAATTCCCCCATTTATAGTCAAGAAACAAAAGATTTTCTTGTTTCATGCTGCATGAAGATGCACAATTTTCTGAAGACACAGGGAAGCAACTCTCTTCAGTAGTTGTAAATAATGAGCTACACTCAAGGAAGATTTGGAAGTGCTACTTTGATGGTGCCTACTCCAAGGAGGGTGCAGGCGCTGGATTCTTGCTGATATCACCATAAGGTAACCTCATGCCTTTCTCTTTTAAACTAGAATTTGATTCAACAAACAACGTGGTTGAGTATGAGGCCTTAATCTCAAGCCTTCAAGTTTCCAAACAGATGGGAGTTCAATGCATTTCAATTTTTGGTGACTCTAAATTGATTATAAGGCAGATTAAAAATCATTGTCAGACCAAGCATCCAAGATTGAGATCATATAGGAATGAAGTGTGGGATATGGTAGAAAACTATTTTGAAGCATTCAATCTTCATTATATTCCGAGGGAGGAGAATAGATTGGCCGATTATTTAGAAGTTGTACCCAACACCTTCAAACCTCTAATAAATCCAAGGTTAAGGTATGAGATTGAAGTTAGGCATAGACCTTATATCCCTGATAATGTGAAGCATTGGCAGGTGTTTAACGATGATGAACAGATAAGTCAGTTCTTGACCATGATTGGAAACTTTGAAGACACTGAGATATACCAAGAGGAAGAACAAACATGACATAATCAGAGATAAGAAACCTTAAGCAGTCAATAGATGAACAAAATATTATCCAATTGAAGATAATGTTCTCCCTAAAGGGTTGGTTCCCCTCAAAAGATTATTCGATGCTAATGATGTTGCTTTTGATTCAAATAAAGCACATCAAGAAGAAGAGATGAAAGATTGTAATTTGGGAACTCAGTAGGAACCAAAATAGTGAAATTTTTCAAACGTATTCCCCAAAACTAAAAATAAAGATACATTGATATTTTTAAGAAGCATATGGATGTGTTTGCCTGGTCGTATGGAGACCTGAAAACATATGAAAAAATAATTATTTAGCATAAGATTCCATTGAAGGAAGGACTCAAACCACACAGATAGAAGCTCAGACAGATCAATCCATTGTTGTTAGCTCCAATCGAAAAAGAAGTGAAGAAATTGTTGCAGACGAAAATTATAGTCCCTCTAAGATATTTAGCTTGGGTTTCCAATCTGGTCCCTGTAAGAAAGAAGAATGGAGAGATAATACTGTGTGTAGATGTCAGGAACTTGAGCCGAGCATCTCTAAAAGATAATTATCCTTTGCCAAAAATGGATTATGTCTTACAAAAGGTGACAGGAGCTTACAGGTTGTCTATGGTTGACGAATTTTCTAGGTATAATCAGGTAGCAGTAGAAAAATAAGATCAGAAGAAGATTGCTTTCACTACACCCTGGGACACCTTCATGTACGCAAGGATGCCATTTGGCCTTATGAGCGTAGGTGCAACATTTAAAAGGTCCATAGACATACCCTTCGTTGGTGATAGGTTTGTAGTTATATATCTGGATGATGTAATTGTTTTCTCAGGGTCAGATGATGAACACTTGGAGCATTTGAATTTTTTTTTTCAAAAGTGTAGAAAGTTTGGTCTGTCATTAAATCCCAAGAAACCTTTATTTTCCTTATAAGAAGGTAAATTATTGCGTCACATAGTTTCTAAACAAGGAGTAAATATTGACCCAACAATGGTGGAAGCCATTCAGACTATTCCTTTACCTAGAAGCAAGAAGGATATCTAGAGATTCCTTGGAAAAATAAACTTTCTGAGGAGGTTTGTGCCCAATTATGCTGAGATCGTGAGAAGTATAACAGATATGTTGAAGAAAAATGCAGAAGTAAAATGGGATAAGGAAGCAAGAGATGCATTTGTTAGAATAAATGAATCACTGCAGGAAGGTCCAGTTCTAATTAGTCCAGACTATAAAAAATCCTTTCAGGTATTCTCATTTGCATCCCCCACTACTATTGCTATTGTGTTGTTGCAGAAAAATGAAGACAATAAGGAGCAGCCAGTTTCATTTTTCAGTAAAGTTCTCAGAGATGTTGATCTCAAATAAAATATTTTGGAGAAACAAGTATATGCTTTGGTCAAAGCACTGAAAGCCTTAAGGACTTATGTGTTGCAGTCCCAAATAACTGCTTATGTTCCTAATTTTGCTGTGAAAGACGTGCTGGTCCAAAGTGATGTTGAAGGAAAAAGGGGGAAGTAGATAGCAAAAATCCAAGAGTATGATTTGGACATCAAACCCACCAAGCTGATCAAGGGACAGGGTTTAGCAAAGTTGTTGATAGAGACAAATTTTCAAGCCTTGGGAATTAATCTGTTGGCATGAGTGGATGGAGCTATTAATGAAGAAGGTCAAAGAAAGTCCAAAACAGGTAGTCAATACAAATTTTTGTGCTCTTATTGGTATAAGGATATTGTGCACTACCTGTGTTTATTTTCCTATCCAAATTCACTAAATATAACAAAATACAGAGCTCTCAAGCTCAAGTCTCAGCCATATGTTATCATAGATGCAAAGCTACACTTGAAAGATCTTGTTGTTATTTTGCTGTTATGTTTGACCAAAGGAGAATCTATTGAAGTCACGAAACAATATCATGAAAGTATATGTGGAGGAAATTATAGTCGGAAGGTCACTGCCCATAAGATTACAAAGTCAGGTTTCTATTGGCCAACCCTATTTGCAGATGTTTATAGACTAGTCAGAAGTTGTCAGAAGTGTCAGTTGTTTGCTGAAAAGAAAAAACTTGCTCCATTACCTCTCATCCCAATATTTATTGAAGAACCTTCCAGGCAATGGGGATTGGATTTTATTGGAGAGATCAATCCACCTTCAAGTGGTTAGTTCAAGTGGATTATGACTGCCACTAATTATTTTACAAAATGGGTTGAAGCAATATCCACGAAGAAGGAAAATGACCAAATAGGGATGAAGTTTATGGAGGAAAACATCTTCAGCAGATTCAGATGTCCAGTCAAAATTGTGACTGATAATGCTTAGGTATTCAACTCTGCTCGTTTCATTAATTTCTATCAAACATATAATGTAATTTTATCACATTCCATAGCATATCATCCCCAAGGGAATAGATTGGAAGAGTCCTCAAATAAGACATTGGTCAGAATCTTCAAGAAGACAATCACCGAGAATCATAAGGATTGGGATATGAAGTTGAATTTTTCCCTCTAGGTAGTTCGAGTCACTACCAAGAGATATACTAGGAAGTCTCCCTATGAATTGGTTTATGGAACTCAAGCACTATTTCCTACTCAGCTAGCCAAACTAGTGATTTATTTCCTTCAAGAAGCTTAGGAAGAACCAAATGCTCTGGTAAGAAGATTGAACAAAATAATTGATTAAAGTGAAAATAGAAACAAATTTAGGGATAACTTGATTAATTATCAAGAAAAGATGAAGTCTATATTTGACATAAAAGAAAAATAAGTTCTCTTTCAAGCAGGAGATTTAGTACTAAGAGGGACACCAGACGAGAAGAAAAGGGGAAGCATGGTAAATTTGACCCTCTCTGGTATGGTCCATACAAGATACCTGAGGCAAGGTCAAATAACACATTTATTTTGGAAGATCTAGATGGAGAGACAGTACAACTGCCTGTGAACGGCTAGTATCTGAAGCATTATTTCTAACATTAAAAGTCAACATTCCACCATTTTAAATACCGATTTGCTCATTGTTCATATGTCACCAAGCAATATTTGACTCCATGCCCAATGGATAAGGAAATAATCTGCGATTCTTAGCACTTCCGTGGAAAAAAACGTTATCCCCAGGTGGAGCCAGATGTTGTGGCCCATTTGCATTTACCTTTGAAATATTTTTCAAAACACCAAAAAAGCATATATGATAGAAAATGTAAAATTTTGTGTGTCATAGAAGAATTTTGATTTATATATTAGTACATTAAAATTACATGATGAGATGTGAAGGTGGGTCGAGTCGGGCTCATTCACATGCAGAACAGTTCAAGAGCCGGACCGATGGGCGTGTTCAGAGCATTGCACACCAAATAAGGTCGAGTCGGGCTCATTCACAAGCTTAGGGGGGACTAGCACAACAAGACACCAGATAAGCTCAGGAGGGTTACACTGTGGAGAAAACAAACTAGAAAGGGCACATTTCCATTAAACACTTAAGATTTTTGGAGGAGGCGCAAAGGGAAAAACGGATGGTCGGGATCAAAGTGCAAAACTGGAGTGGGGAGATGGACGACGAAGATTAAATCACAAACCGTCAATCACAAGTTTCAAAGGATATGCATGGGAGGTAAACGTTAAAAGCGCATAAGTGCGATATGCAATGCAGTGGGGCCCGATCTCAAATCGCAAATCGAAAGTTTTAAAGAATAAGTGCAGAGGTAAATGTTAAATTTTCCAAAGTGTGATATGCGATGGCGTGGAAAGATGACGTAGCAAGATGACGTGGCAAGATAACGTGGCAGATGATGTGGCCCCAACCCCACATATCGCAGTTGATTCATGCTGACGTGGAAATGACAGGGCGATAACGTGGCAGATGACGTGGCCCTGGCCTGCATACTGCAAGTCACAAGCTTTAAAAGTCAAGTGCAAAGGGTTTGCGTTATAATCTCCGAAGTGCGATATGTGATGCGGTGGGGCTCGATTGCATTCACAAATCGCAAGTTTTAAATTATAGCACAAAGGGTTCATGTTAAAGTCATCGAAGTGTGATGTGAAACGCCAAGTGCGACCCGATCGCATAGCACACACCGCAAGTCTTAGAAGATAAGTGCGAAGGAAAAGTTGAAAACAATGGCATGCGAAGTGCGATGTCAGGCGGATGAGATTTGGTTTCAAAAGTGAACTCCAAAGGTCTTCAAATTCAGAGGTAAGGCATTCCTGTGTTAAATCGCATCGGAGGAAAGAAGTAGGATTACAATGTAAAGCCAGTGAAATGTTTTGATAACGGAGGAAAGGAGAACAAAACAGAAGAAATCGGGTAAGTGACCTGACGCAGATCAAAGGAGAAGAGGCAAAGTTGGGTAGCAGGTGATATGATTGACCACGTTTGAAGCACAGGGGCATAGGCAGAGTCGGGCATAAGAGCGTATAGCGGCCCTATTGGGAGCATGAAATATGGGTCAAGTTGGGCACTGAGGTGTTATTACAGAGTTGTGCAACCACTGCATCATAACCAGAAAGGACACCTTGACACTTCGGGAGGATGCTTCAGCAACATCAGATTAAGAAAAATGAACATATTTCCAGTTTTAATTTTTTTTCTCGAGTATGATTGCATAAGTAATGTTAACAATTTAGGTAGTCGAATAGTTTCAAGAAGTTCAGGAGTTATGAACCATTGGGATGTATTTAAGTAGATAGAAATAAAGAAAAGGGGTTCTTAGTTTTGGACCTCTGGATTACTGTTAATTTGGTACTAAATTTTTTGTGAAATTAATGAAAGAAGATCAATTTTCTTGCACCTATTGATGTTGATATTTCTTTCCAGTTTCTCTCTGTGTTATTTCCTCTTTGAATGAAGTGAAGTAATGTAGCAGTCGGTCTCTTAATTACATCTATGAGTAAGAGTCAAATCACCTTAATTTGTGCTCCTTCACTTCATCTCTTCTCTTTTCGCAAACTCCTGATGGAACTTTAAAGTAATAGATCCTGTGTTTACAACATCTTATTTCGAGTTTCCTCTCTCTCCATGATTTCCTATGAAGCTAAGTGATAGATTTTGTGTATTCATCATATCATTTTGAGTTTCTCTTACAGTTCTTCTCTTCATTTCATTCGAGTATCAACAATTTATGGCATTGTGAAGGCTTTCATTATATCAAATTATTGAGGGTATTAAGTAATTAGATTCCAAAGGTGTTAAACAGAAGCCATTTGATATTGTAATTGTGACATACATTTATAAAATGTCTTAAGAATTGATTCCTTACCACAGCCAAGGAATTGTTTCTTGAGATACAACAGTGTGGATGAACATTATTTTGATGTTATGTGTGGTTTATTTTTTGAAACAAGGATTGATTATGGTAATATTGTAAACGCCATGTTTGATGAATCATTGAAGGTTGAAGCTGCCTTTGTTGCAGCAAGATATGAAGCAGTGTGTGAGAAAGAAACAACTAAGTTTGGCTTAGATTAAGCTATCAATAGAGCATAAAGTTGTTTGGTGGATCCAACAATTGGAATTGTTGAAGTTAAATTTGATGAAGAACCATTAACTGGTGATGAGTCATTGCACATGATGCAACAAAAAGAACATATTGATTTGTTGTTATTTGGTGAGAGAAACCCACTTGTGTTTTGAAGCCAAGTGGAGGACAACATGTTTGCAGTAGCAGAGGTTTGTAAAATAGTTTTAAAGAAGGTAGAGAAGGAAGAGGAAGAGGAAGCATCTCTCACTGAAGAGCATGATACACATTTTTTTAACATTGTTTTTGAATATGCAGGTACTCAAAATAGAATGGGAGCAGAATTTTAAAACAAGGTTTTTAATAAGTTCGATGCAGATTTGAAGCTCATTGAAGAATGGATTCAGAAGCCAATTGAAAAAATTGATGTGAATCTTAAAGCAGCAGTTGGAATAAAAGAATTGAATGAAATGGTGAATAATGATTTTGAGTGTGCGGATTACAGGAAGAACGCAACAGTACCTGATGATTAATGTGAAGAGAATGACATGGAAGTTTATGAAAACAAGGAAGAATGCATTAAAACATTTTTTTTGGAATGGAGTCCAGAAGAGATAAGATTCTGCTATAAAGAAATATGGCAGAAAGAAAGTTAGGAATATGAAGCGCAAGAAGCAGAGAAAAGAAGACAATTTGAATATGTAATGTTCTAGTAGAAATCCATGTTTGAACAGATTTTTGAAGAGGAACATGTAGAAGACAAGATCAGATTATTTTTCAGCGCAAATTCGAGTCAAGTCAAAGAAAAATCGCAGCAACAACAAGTGAAGAAAGCCTATAACATGAAAGCGTAACATAGAATGAAGCAATTTCGAGGATATAGAATTTGGCAGCAGAGAAAAAGAAAAAGAAAACTTGAAAAAGTTTTGAGTCATTGTAAGCCTAGCTGAGACATAGACCAACAGGCATGTTTGAGTGATATTTGAGTCATTTTTTATTGTAAGCCTAAAAGGCATAGTTAAGTCTTGTTTGAGTTATGTTGAGAAATACGGTCGTAATTAAGGGGGAGTGTTAAAGTAAGGTAATTACTCTCACATGAAGAGTTAGTCAGTCAGTTAAGTAAGCAAATCAAGTTGTGTGATAGATGAATTTGGTAAGTGAGTTAGAAAGTCAGTTAAGTGAGTGATGGTCAGGTTGAGTTTGCTAAGTGTGTGCATGTCAAGCAAGTTAGGATAAATACCCTTCATTGGGCTCATTGTATTTGTTATGATCAAGAGGGATAGAAGATTAATATAAGAGCATCAGCTCATATCGTATGTGTGTGAATTTTTTTGTGTTTCTCCTCTCTGCCTTTCTAACAGATTGGTATCAGAGCTTATTGAAAGATCCAAGAGAGAGAAGATAGATTAACAACAATCCGTGAGTGAGAGAATCCAAGAGAGAAGATGAATTAGCAGCAATCCGTGACTGTGAAAAAAATAAAAGAAATATTTTTCTCTTGATTCAAGCTATAACGCTCTTTGTAGTGGTATACAGGGCGTTATAATGCTAAAGGGGTCAACGAACATCCGCATTAAGAGTGGTTGACTTACACCATATCAGCCACATGCAAGCTCCTCTGGTTTCGGTAGCGTTAATACACTAATGCGGTGCTAGGTTCGGTGACGAGCGTTACATGCTACCATAGTCCCCTTCCGATGCGTTAGAGCTAAAAGAA
Source organism: Pinus albicaulis (assembly GCA_034641835.2). Classification (NCBI taxonomy): domain Eukaryota; kingdom Viridiplantae; phylum Streptophyta; class Pinopsida; order Pinales; family Pinaceae; genus Pinus; species Pinus albicaulis. The sequence goes on from CM076574.1 coordinate 1,021,847,836, forward strand.
AAGTCAATGAAAGATTGTTAAGGATTACACTTATTCCTTAAAAGCCATTCATCCTTTTTTAAAAAGGTTTGATTTCGTATTACATAAAGCATGAAAGTATAAAGGATTCATGAAGTTTAAAAAGAATGGAGTTTATTAATGTTTTTTTATAAAAAGGTGTGGTGGAAGGTTTTTTTAAATAAAGATTTATATTAAAGATTTTCAAAATGGGATTTTGAAAAGATTTTTTTTTTAATATAATATTTTTAAAGGATTATTTTGGGAAAGTGGATATTTATCAAAGTGTTTTTGAAAGGGTTTAAGAGATTTAAGGGATTTGAAAAATTTGTGAAATTTGCATGGTATAAAGAATTTTGTTATTGGAAAGAGAATTTAGGGTTTTGCAAAAGTCCGTGAGTCTATAATTTTTGGTGTTTTTTTCAAGCATGACAAGTTTTTTGGAGAAGATTGTGCCTTACGGGGGCGCATATTAAAAATCATATTTTTTTTTTTTTTCGGGGGCGATATGGAAGATAGCCTCATGCAAGCAGCTATAACATCAGTCATGGATCGAAAAGTGCGACTGAAGAAGACTAAGAAAAAGGATAAAAAAGAAGAGGAAAAAAATGTTGTAGTGTTTAAAGAGGTCCTGGCTGTAGCCGAGGAACTAAGACGTCTAAAAAAAGGCAAAAATTCCCTAGCTTTGAGTTTCATTCAACATGCAATGGATGAAATGGTTATGTTCAAGGTAGCAAAAGCTACAACTTCCAAGGAACCATGGAAGATCCTGGAAGCATAATTTGGTGCAAGGCAGAGTGACATGCAGCAGCAGGATAAGTCACATGCAAAGATGTTAGACAAAGATCTGAGAGTATATGAGCAAGACTTTGTGAGGAAAATAGAGCTTGGAGAAACCCATTATGCAAGCATGCATATGGATGAAGAAGATGCAACAGAGATTGCAAAAAGAAAAGTTGAAGCCTCTTTATGTGAAACAGAGAAAGAGCATATCAATGCTCAACCACTTGTTGAAAATGCAACAAGATGATGGAGCTTAGTGAAATGAAGTCGCCTTCACTAAGTGGGCCCGCAGGCAAATTCTGGCGCAAAATCTATTTTTAGACTATGTCTATTTTTAGACATATGGAGCATGGTCAGGGGATTGCAGTATGAGATTCTTGGAGTATGTGTCATGTTGGTAAAAATAGATGGGACTCTATTTTTTGGACCTATAGGTCGAAGTCTATTTTTAGACTGCCTCTCCTTAAAATAGGGAAGTCAAATATTATTTACCCTTAATAATATTTAGACTATAAACTTCAGTTTATTCTCTTGGAGCACTTCAGTTCGAGCCTTGAAAGTGGCTCATGCATCTGACAGAGGAATTACGCTATTCCCAAGGGTTTGGTGAGCACATGCATGGTTGACTTCAGTTAGGACTTCAGTGGCAGAAGTTTGGTGGAATTAATGAGACAGCTAGTGGAGTTGTGTTCGGTTTAACTTAGTTGAACTAGTTGAGATTAGTTTAACTAGCTAATCAACTAGTTATGAGTGGAGTGAATTAAATATTATTTAATTCATTAATTAGTAACTCATTATTCAACTCAAGAACACATCATTTCACTACAATGCATGATCAGTTCAGTGGAGACCAGTGAAAGAGGTAGATGAAAGGGTGGAGTTAGCTATCAGTGGCGACATCAGTTGTGCATGAGATTTGCACCACACTTGGAGGAATTTCCCATGATGATTGCGCTTTCAAGCCAAGGAGATTCGAACCTTGGATCTCTATATAGACAGGCCTGGATTGCGCAATAGAGGCAAGGCAATTGGCGGTGAGTTTTGAACCAGTAACCTGTTCAAAACTGAGCTAGTTTGTGTGTAACTTCATGAGAAAGTACCGAGTACTTGTGAGGAGTATTGTACTGAGTTTGTTACATGATTTCTCCATTATAATGTACACAATAGCTGCGGGGTTTTCAGCTATAAGCTTTCCCCATACATACTGTGTTAATGTGTATGATGATTTGATGTGTTATCGCTTGATTTTATTTCCGCATGTTTGATGATTTGAGTGGAAGAGATTATGTGTTGCATATAAATTCGAATTGTATGTGATCAGGATAGTCTCGGTGAATAATTAATCATTATTTAGCAAATTTCTACATGGTATCAGAGCTATTGAAGCAGAGATTGATCATCACAGTGATTACAAACTTATTTCGGTAGACAGAGTCTGCATGCGGGCCAGGTAGCCTCCGATTCATCTTTCTTCGGAAAGTGAAAGGTCTGGTAAATGCCCCTTGCAGTCGATCTCTGTGCTAGAAATAATTTGTTCTCACAGATCTAGAGTGGTTGAGCTTTGAGGTGGAATTCGAAATTTTGCAGCAGTTTTGTTTTCTTGGTGCCAGTGTTGAAAATGTCTTTCAACGGTTTGCGACTCGAATATGCTCTTGAAGGTAGTTCGAATTATGTTGCATGGAAGGATCGCATGGAGGCAGTATTAGAAGATAATGGTCTGAAGGAGTTCGTGGATGCGGATGTCCAAAGGCCCACTGATCCTGCTGAAGTCGAAGCATGGCAAAATAAGATGGTGAAATGTCAAAGGATCCTGTTGGAGGGCGTCAAGGATCATATTGTATCCAGCCTGCATGGAAAGGGTTCTCCATATTTAATGTGGAAAGCTTTGACGGATCTATTCCAGAGTAAGAGCGACCAAAGGAAGCTGGCGCTCAAAGATAAGCTCAGGAACATCAAGATGGAGAAGGGCGACAGTATCGCCAAATACCTCACGAAGTTCACTCAATGTAGAGATGAGCTGGGAAGTGTGGGGGTGACTATCGAAGACGAGGACATGGTCGACCTGGCTCTCCTTGGTCTTCCGAAGGCTTGGCACTCATATCAAGATAGTGTCAATGGTCGGGAGAAGCTGCCGGGATGGGAGCGCCTTTGGGCGTATCTCATGCAGGAGGAGATAAGGAGGACTACTCGAGATGGATCTTCATCAAAGGGAGCCGATGAAGAAAATTGCGCTTTGGTGGCCAAAGCAAAGAAGGGGAAGGGTAAGAAAACCTCTCATTCTGGTGCAAAGGGCAAGAAGCAGGATATGGCGAAAGTGAAGTGTTTTCACTGCCATGATCACGAACATTATGCTACCAATTGTCCAAAGAAGAAGAAGAACAAGCAAGCGGGAAGATCTGTAGATGGAGAAGCTTTGGCTTCACAGTTCGAGCTTGACTTTTCACTGATCGCATGCTTGGTTTCAAGTGTGATGGGATCGGTATGGTTCTTGGACAACGGTGCATCATTTCATATGACGGGAGATCGGGATTTGTTCTCAGATCTGGAGGACAAAGATTTGGGTGTGCACATCGAGATGGATGATGATGGCAGATACAGTGCGATTGGTATCGGTACCATATCCTTTCAGAGGGAGTCTGGTAAACCCTTTGTACTGAAGGATGTCATGCATGTACCTGGATTGAAGAAGAACTTGATCTCTGTGGCGATGTTGGAGGATAAGGGGTACGATGTGGTCTTCAGCGAAGGAAAAGCCTTCCTGCGCAGTAAGACTACTGGAGAGACCCAGAAGATAGGGGTTCGAACCAAGAACCTTTATCAGTTGCAGGTAGATGGTTGCGCAGCTATGGCATGCAAGGTGGGAGAAGTGGTGAGCCGGGATGATGAGGGCGAACTGTGGCACAGGAGATTGGGCCACCTTCACCATGGAGCTTTGAAGATTCTGCAGCAGATTTCTACTGGGCTTCCTAAAGGCACCCTTGCGCAGTCAGATCAGTGCAAGGGGTGTACTTTAGGGAAGTATGTGAAAGCCACCTTTCACGAGAAGGATAGTCGCGCCACGACGATCCTTGAGAGAGTTCACACAGACGTGTGTGGTCCTTTCTTAGTTGCTTCGACAACAAAGCATAGGTATTATGTGATCTTTGTTGATGATTTCTCTCGAAAGTGCTGGATCTTCTTCATGCAGAAGAAGAGCGATACATTCGCAAAGTTCCGTGAGTTTAAAGCACTGGTCAAGAAGGAGTCGGGGAAGAAGGTGATTGCTCTAAGGAGTGATAACGGTGGTGAATTCATCTCGGCTGAATTCAAGGAGTTCTGCAGCGCAGAAGGGATTCGGAGAGAGCTCATCGCACCCCATAACCCACAGCAGAACGGGGTGGGTGAGCGGAAGAACAGAACGATCGTGGGTGCTGCACGGGCGATGTTGCATGATCAGGGCCTACCCCTTCACTTGTGGGCTGAGGCATGCAATACAGCAATGTATGTGCAGAACCGTTGTCCTCACAAGGTTCTTGGCATGAGTACACCAGAGGAGGCTTATTCTGGCAAGAGGCCTGATATTTCCCATTTGTGGATTTTTGGTTCTCCTGTCTACATGCATGTGACGAAGGATGCGAGAAGGAAGCTGGATCCGACCGCTGAGGTTGGAATATTTGTGGGGTACACTGATACACCTCACAAATACCGGGTGTATTTGTCAGACAGTCGCAAGACTGTTGTGCGACGGGATATAAAATTTCGGGAGGAGAAAGCCATGCAGTGTTCGCTTGAGAGGGAGCTACACTTGCATGCAGATGAGGAGCTGTTAGTTCCTAAGGAGGAGCTTCCGGATGTGGATCAGCCACGAGAGGAGGTTCAGGAGGTGGAAGAAACCACCCAGGCAGCGCCAACCATCAGAGGGCGCATGCGCACTACAGAAGCTGAGCGACTGGCTCGGGATGCAGAGAAGGTTGTAGGACCACCTACAGCACAGCGCAGACAGAGACAGTCACCGGATCGGTACACTGAATACATGGCTCTTATGAGTCAATGTGTCGTGATGGAGCCATCCTCTTTTGAGGAAGCTGTGGAGGAACCCGCATGGGTAGATGCCATGATCGAAGAATATGATTCGATCATAAAAAACAGTGCATGGGAGATTTTCCCAAGACCGGAGGGGAAATCAGTGGTGGGTTCGCGATGGATCTACAAAGTGAAGCAGGCGGCTGACGGGAGTGTGGAGAAGTACAAGGCGAGATTTGTCGCCGGTGGCTTTTCACAGATCGAGGGGATTGACTATGAGGAGACCTTTGCACCTGTCGCAAGGTACTCTTCCATACGGACGATCCTTGCTCTCTCAGCGCAGATGGGGTGGCACATTCATCGGATGGATGTGAAGACTGCGTTCCTCAATGGAGTCATTGAGGAGGAGGTGTACATAGAGCAGCCTGAAGGTTTCGAGATCTTCAGCAGTGAGTCGCATGTGTGCCGACTCAAGAGAGCACTGTACGGGCTGAAGTAAGCACCTCGTGCTTGGTACACTCGGATAGACAGCTACTTCACCGGGCTTGGATTCTCCAAGAGTGAGGCGGATCCAAACCTGTACCAGATTGTGGTGGAGGAGAAGCTGTTGATCATCGTACTGTATGTAGATGATCTGATTTTGACTGGCGATGAGCAGTTGATACTTTCATGCAAGGAGGATCTTGCACGAGAGTTTGAGATGAAGGAATTGGGCATCCTTCATTATTTCCTAGGATTGGAGATTTGGCAGCGCAGCGGAGGACTGTTTGTTTCTCAGGGCAAGTATGCTCGGGAGATTCTGGAGAGGTTCAACATGCAAGGCTGCAAGCCTGTTGACACTCCTCTTCCTGGTTGTTGGAGGAAGGAGGATGCTACTTCAGCGGAGGTAGTGGATGCCACTGTCTATCGACAGTTGGTGGGGTCGCTTATGTATCTGGTCAATACACGACCCGATATATGCTATGCAGTTAACCGGCTTTCGCAAGCTATGGTTAAGCCTACCAAGCTCTTTTGGAAGGCGGGCAAGCATGTATTGCGCTATATCAGAGGCACATCGGGATATGGTCTATGGTACAGACAGGAGGATGGAGTGAAGCTTTCTGGTTTCACTGATGCAGATTGGGCAGGGAGCCCAACAGACCGGAAGAGCACTTATGGAGAGTTTTCAGCATTGGGTCGACAGCAGTTTCCTGGTACAGCAGGAAGCAGAGATCCGTGGCACTCAGTTCAGCAGAGGCCGAGTACATGGCAACTAGCTTGGCTGCATGCGAGGCTATTTGGATGAGGAAGATCCTCGCAGGTTTGTTCAGGTTGCATTTGGAGCCTACAGTGATCTACTGTGATAACCAGAGCTGCATCAAGCTCTCGGCTAATCCAGTATTTCAAGATAGGTCCAAACATATCGACATCAGGTACCATCACATCAGAGATTGTGTTCAGCGGAGGATCATGATGCTTTCATATGTTCCCACGGAGGATCAGGATGCCGACATCCTGACGAAGGCGCTCACCAAGAGCAAGTTCGAATTCCACAGAGGCAGGATAGGGGTTGCAGATAATCCATATCTTGCTGAGAGGGAGTGTTGAAAATGCAGCAAGATGATGGATCTTAGTGAAATGAAGTCGCCTTCACTAAGTGGGCCCGCAGGCAAATTCTGGCGCAAAGTCTATTTTTAGACATATGGAGCATGGTTCGGGGATTGCAGTATGTTATTCTTGGAGTATTGGTCATGTTGGTAAAAATAGATGGACCTCTATTTTTTGACCTATAGGTCGAAGTCTATATTTAGACTGCCTATCCTAAAAATAGGGGAGTCAAATATTATTTACCCTTAATAATATTTGGACTATAAACTTCAGTTTACTCTCTTGGAGCACTTCAGTTCGAGCCTTGGAAGTGGCTCATGCATCTGACAGAGGAATTACACTATTCCTAGGGTTTGATGGCATCATGCATGGTTGACTTCAGTTAGGACTTCAGTGGCAGAAGTTTGGTGGAGTTAATGAGACAGTTAGTGGAGTTGTGTTCTGTTTATTTTAGTTGAACTGATTGAGATTAGTTTAACTAGCTAATCAATTAGTTATGAGTGGAGTGAATTAAATATTATTTAATTCATTAATTAGTAACTCATTTTTCAACTCAAGAACACATCAGTTCACTACAGTGCATGATCAGTTCAGTGGAGACCAGTGAAAGAGGTAGATGAAATGGTGGAGTTAGCTATTAGTGGCGACATCAGTTGTGCATGAGATTTGCACCACACTTGGAGGAATTTCCCATGATGATTGCACTGTCAAGCCAAGGATATTCGAACCTTGGATCTCTATATAGACAGGCCTGGATTGCGCAATAGAGGCAAGGCAATTAGTGGTGAGTTTTGAACCAGTAACCTGTTCAAAACTGAGCTAGTTTGTGTGTAACTTTATGAGAAAGTACTGAGTACTTGTGAGGAGTATTGTACCGAGTTTGTTACATGATTTCTCCATTATAATATACACAATAGCTGCGGGGTTTTCAGCTATAAGCTTTCCCCATACATACTGTGTTAATGTGTATGATGATTTGATGTGTTATCGCTTGATTTTATTTCCGCATGTTTGATGATCTGAGTGGAAGAGATTATGTGTTGCATATAAATTCGAATTGTATGTGATCAGGATAGTCTCGGTGAATAATTAATCATTATTCAGCAAATTTCTACACCACTCCACCTAATGTGGATGGTGCAGATGATGGTGAAACCCATTATGAAAGAAAGCATATGGATGAAGAAGATGCAACAAAAATTGCAAAGAGAGAAGTTGAAGCCTCTGTATGTGAAACAGAACTTGAGCATATCAATTCTCAATCACTCCACCGTAACGTGGATGGTGCAGAAGATGGCGAATCCCACTGTGATGAAACACATGTGGATGACGACTACAAAGTGAAATGCGCATTGGTGAATCTAGTCGTAGCTGGTGAGTTCGGTAAAGCTGAAATTGACAATGAGCACATGCATGCTTTGATATCCCACCATAGTGTGGATGAACATTATTTTGATGTTATGTGTGGTTTATTTTTTGAAACAAGGATTGATTATGGTAATATTATAAATGCCATGTTTTATGAATCATTGAAGGTTGAAGCTGCCTTTGTAGCAGAAAGATATGAAGTAGTTGAAACTACTCATGAAGCAGTGTGCGAGTAAGCAACAACTGATTTTGGCTTAGATAAAGCTATAAATAGAGCAGAAAGTTGTTTGGTGGATCCAACAATTGGAATTGTTGAAGTTAAATTTGATGAATAACCATTAACTAGTGATGAGTCATTGCACATGATGCAACAAAAAGAACATATTGATATGTTGTTATTTGGTGAGAGAAACCCACTTGTGTTTGGAAGCCAAGTGGAAGAAAAAATGTTTGTAGCAACAGAGGTTTGTAAAACAATTGAAAAGAAGGCAGAGAAGGAATAGGAAGAGGAAGAAGCTCTCACTGAAGAGCATAATACATATGTTTTTAACATTGTTTTTAAATATGCAGGCACTCAAAATAGCATGGGAGCAGAAGTTGAAAACAAGGTTGTTAATAAGTTCGATGCAGATTTGAAGCTCATTAAAGAATGGATTCAAAAGCCAATTGAAAAATTTGATGCGATTCTTAAAGAAACAACTGGAATAAAAGAATTGAATGAAATGGTGAATAATGATTTTGAGTATGCAGATTACAGGAAGAACGCAACAGTACCTGATGATGAATGTGAAGAGAATGATATGGAAATTTATGAAAACAAGGAAGAATGCATTAAAACCATTTTTCTTCAATGGAGTCAAGAAGCGATAAGATTCTGCTATCAAGAAATATGGTAGAAATAAAGTCAGGAATATAAAGCGCAAGAAGCAGAGAAAAGAAGACAATTTGAAGATGTAATGCTGTGGCAGCAGTCCATGTTTGAACAAATATTTGAAGAGGAACATATAGAAGACAAGATCAGATTGTTTTTCAGCACAAATTCCAGACAAGTCAAAGAAAAATTGCAGCAACAACAAGTGAAGAAAGCCTACAAAAAGAAAGCACAACAAAGAATGAAGCAATTTTGAGGATATAAAATTTGGAAGCAGAGAAAAAGAAAATGAAAAATTGCAAAAATTTTGAGTCATTGTAAGCCTTGCTGAGACATAGACCAGTAGGCATGTTTGAGTGATATTTGAGTCAATTTTTTATTGTAAGCCTAGAAGGAATAGTTAAGTCTTGTTTGAGTGATATTTGAGTCAATTTTTTATTGTAAGCCTAGAAGGAATAGTTAAGTCTTGTTTGAGTTATGTTGAGCCATACGGTCGTATTAAGGGGGAGTGTTAAAGTAAGGTAATTTCTCTCACATGCAAAGTTAGAAAATCAATTAAGTAAGCAAGTCGAGTTGTGTGATAGATGAATTTAGTAAGTGAGTTAGAGAGTCAGTTAAGTGAGTGATGGTCAAGTCAATTTTGGTAAGTGTGTGCATGTCAAGTAAGTTAGGATAAATACCCTTCACCGAGTTCATTGTATTCATTGTGAGAAATATTGTGATTGAGAGAGATTGAACATAATATAAGAGCTGCAACTCACATGGTTTGTGTGTGATTTTTTTTGTCTTTCTCCTCAACTCTTCTTTTTATGAGGTAAAGTTTGGGACTGATAAGACTGTGGATGTAAATGGAAAAGGAGTGGTCAACATTGTGACCAAGTACGAGAACCAAAGATAATGTCAGGGGTATATTATGTTCCTGGTCTCTGACGCAGAAAGGATACCGAGTTATATTTCAAGGGCAAGAGTGTGTTATTTATGACAAACTCCCAAGAAAAATCCTGATAGAAAAGGTGCAGATGACGAGGAACATACTCTTTCCTCTAATTATGAACTAAAATGATCAGGTTAGTTCTTTTACAACTGCATGTTCTAATGATTATTGGTTATGGAACTTTATGGAAACTGGAGGAAAGAGGATGCTACATCGACAGAGGTAGTGGATGCTACTGTCTATCGACAGTTGGTGGGTTTGCTCATGTATTTAGTTAATACAAGACTAGACATATGCTATGCGGTGAACCATATTACTCAAGTGATGGTTAAGCCTACCAAGCTCTTTTGGAAGGCGGGCAAGCTTGTCCTGAGATATATCAGGGGCACATTTGAGTATGGCTTATGGTACAGACATACGTATGAGGTGAAGTTGCATGGCTTCACAGATGTAGATTGGGCAGGCATCCCAATGGATATAAAGAGCACATCAGGAGGGGTTTTCAGTGTCATATCTACAGTTGTTTCTTGGTACAACAGGAAACAGAGATCCTGGCACTCAGTTCAGCTGAAGCGGAATAAATGGCAGCAAGTCAAGCTGCATGTGAGGCTATCTGGATGAGGAAGATCCTGGTTGGTTTGTTCGGTTCTCATTTAGATCCTATAGTGATTCAATTTGATAATCATAGTTGCATTAAAATCTCGATTAATCCTGTGTTTCATGATAGATCTAAGCATATAGATATCCGGTATCATCATATCAGATATTGTGTGTAGCGAAGGATCATGTTGCTTTAGTAAATTCCTACGGAAGATCATGATGCAGATATTTTGACGAAGGCACTCACCAGGAGAAAATTCGAATACCATAGAGACAGGACCGGGGTGAAGGATAATCCCTTTCTTGTTGAGAGGGAGTGTTGAGATTCAACAAGATGATGATTCTAGTGAAAACTAAGCACCTTCACTAGGTGGGGCCCACAAACTATTTTTAGGTGTATGTCTATTTTTAGAATGGTGAGCATATTCTAAAATTAGCAGGATGCTGATTCTAGATGGTTGAGAAAATTTTATCTTTAGATGAGTTTCTATTTTTAGAACATGGGAGAAGTCTATTTATAGATCACATATCTAAAAATAGAATGCATGTCGATTATTATTAGCCCTTAATGATAATCAGACAATAAATAATAAATTATTCTCTTGGAGCACTTGATTTCAGTTAACTGATGTGGCAAACTAGTTAGCTGAAGGAATTGGGAGTTGCAAGGTTGGTTGGTGACTCATGCATGATGGACTTCGTTGTAACTGAGTGTGATATAGTTGTAACAGAGTTGGAAGAGTAGTTATGGGAGTTGTTATTTAGTTTAACTCAGCTAAGTGAGTTAAACTAAGTTATGCGATACACTAGTGAAAGATGAGTGAATTAATTATTTAATTAATTCACAAGTAGTGTCTTACTTGCAACTGAAGAAATACAACAGTTAACTGTTTGCATGTCAGATCCAATGGAGACCTATTGGAGAGATAGGTGAAAGGATGTCTTTGACTATCAATTGTGACTATAGTGATGCATTCAATGCATCTACACACATTAGATTTTTCCAATGATGATTGTGCAGTCAAAGCAAGGAAATATCAAATTCATTCAGGGATCTTCTTCAGCAGGGATTGCGTAGTGGAGACAGGCTGTCAGGAGGTAGTAAATTGGTGCATGTGTGAACCAATTTTTGTATGACAGTGTGCGACTATTGTATATTGTACTGAGAGCTCTATGAGCTGAGCTTCATATGATATTGTTTCATGATTCCATGATATACATAATATATGATAGTTGGGGTTTTTAGCTTTAAGCTTTCCCAATAAAACATCTTGTTATGTGCAATTGATTTTTCTTCATATGTTTTGCAATTGGCGATTTAATTTCGGCAAGAATTGAGTAGAAGGATTATGTATTTAACAGTGGATTTAATTGTTAGATCAGGGGAGTCCAGTAATATACATGCATATGGTATATAATTTCTACAGAAGCCACTTGAGTTGGTGTATATAGACTTGTGTGGGCCTATGAGGACACATTCATTTGGTGGAAGTTGTTACTTCCTCACTTTTATTGATGACTATAGCAGAAAGACTTGGGTTTACTTCTTGAAGCAGAAGTCTAAAACCTTTGCAAAGTTCAAAGAGTTCAAATCCTTAGAAGGGAACCTAAGTGATCGACAGATCAAGGTATTGAGATTGGATCGTGGTGGAGAATATGATTTGAAAACATTCCATGAGTACTGCAAACAACATGGAATTAGAAGACAATTTACAACCAGATACACACCGCAGCAGAATGGTGTAGCAGAGAGAAAAAATAAAACAATCATGAACACGACAAGGAGCATGTTGAAAGCAAGACACTTGTCTAATGAGTATTGGGTAGAAGCAATTTCATATGCCGTTTATGTGATAAACAGATCTCATACAAAGAATGTGATGAATAAAGTTCCAGAAGAAGCATGGTTAGGTATGTCATGCCATGTATCTCATTTCATATTTTTTGGATGTGTAGCCTATGCACATGTGCCTAAGAAGATAAGAGGAAAATTAGATGATCAAAGTGAAAAATGCATATTTACTGGTTATAGTGAGCAGTCAAAAGCTTACAAATTGTATAAAGCTGTCACCAAGAAGAAAATAATTAGCAGAGATGTTATGTTCAAATAACAAGAGTCATGGAATGGGATTGTAAAAAAAACAATCGATGCACAAGCACCATTGTTGGAAGAGGATGATGTAGCAGAAAAGGAGAAGCAAGAATCAAGAGAACAGCCACCAAATTGAGTCACACCAGCAAGGACTCCAAGATTTTCAGAGTAGCTTGGATCTTCAAGCATATCAACAGATCAAAATTCTCCAAGAAACTAATCAGGTAATGAATCAAGCAATGGTAAGAAAAATATGAGACGTTTAAAAGATATTTATGATGATTTGGATGTTAGTTCAAATTTTTCATTGTTGGCATTCCAACCTTCTTTGTTTGAAGAAGAAATCAGAGATGAAAATTGGGTGTAAGCCATGGATGAAGAAATTGAAGCTATTGAAAAAAATGATACATGAGATTTGGTTAATTTTACCAAACGATAAAAACCTCATTGGTGAAGTGGGTGTATAAGACAAAGTTGAATGAGAAAGGTGAGATTGACAGATTTAAAGCAAGACTTGTAGCAAAAGGATTCTCGCAGCAACCGAGAATAGACTTTGGGGAAAAATTTTCTTCGGTAGCCAGATTGGATACTGTAAGAGCAGTTCTAGCCACAATAGCTCAGAACAAGTGGAAAGTATATCAGAGGGATGTCAAATCAACCTTCTTGAATGGAATTCTAGAAGAATAAATTTATGTGCGACAAACTCCAGGTTATGAAGTTGAAGGTAAAGAAGATAAAGTTTACATTGAAGAAAGCGCTCTATGGACTGAAGCAAGCACCTAGGGAATGGTATAGCAGAATTGACAGCTACATGTTTAAGAATGGATTTTGCAGAAGCAACATTGAGCCTACCTTGTACACAAAGGTAAATGAGCATGGAAATTTTTTTATTGTTTGCATATATGTTGGTGATATGATTTTTACAGGTGATCTTGAGCTAAATGAATTTAAAGCAACCATGATGAAAGAATTTGAGATGACAGATCTTGGTCTCATGAAATATTTTCTTGGCATTGAAGTTGAGCAATTTGAAAAAGGAATTTTTATTTTCCAAAATAAATATGCCAGAGATTTGCTGAAAATGTTCAGGATGGATAATTGCAAACCTGTACCTACACCAGTTGCAACAGGTACAAAGTTAAGTAAATATTATGAGGGAGCAGATGTTAATCCAAATCTATTCAAAATATTGGCTGGCAGCCTCATGCATCTCACAGCTACAAGACCAGATATTATGCAAGGAGTGAGTTTGATTTCCAGATTTATGGAGACTCCAAAAGACACACATTGGAGTGTTGGAAAAATAATTTTGAGATACATAGCAGGAACTAGAGATTATGGAACAATGTATGCAAGTACATAAAAGAAAGATTTGATTGGATACACAAATAGTGATTTTTCAGGCAGTTTGGATGATCGAAAGAGCACATTTGATTATGTGTTCAATCTTGGTTCAGGTGTGATAGCATGGGCACCTAAGAAGCAACCCATTGTGACACTATCCGATCAGCAGAAGAAAAATATGTAGCAGCAACTTCAACAACATGTCAAGAAGTATGGTTAAGAAGAGTATTGGATGGACTCAAGCAGAAACAACAAGGATCAACAACGATATACTGTGACAACACTTCAACGATTGCACTATCCAATAATAGTGTGTTTCATCAAAAGAGAAAGCATGTTGATACTAGATATCATTTTATTAGAGAAATTGTGAGCAATGGATAAGTTCACTTGAAGCCTTGTAAATCTAGTGATCAATTGGCTGATATATTTATAAAGCCATTAGAAATAGACGTGTTTGAGTTTCACAAAAGAAACTTGGGTGTTGTAAGCCTATAAGCTGAGACATAGACCAGCAGGCATGTTTGAGTTGTCATGAGTTATGTTTTATTTTAGCGGTCGTAATTAAGGGGGAGTGTTAAAATATGTAATTACCTCCCACATGCAGGGTTAGACAATCAATTAAGTAAGCATCGAGTTAGTCGAGTTATGTGATAGATGAATTTGGTAAGTGAGATAGAAACTCAGTTAAGTGAGTGATGGTCAAGTCGAGTTATGTGAGTGTGTGCATGTCAAGTTAGGTTAAATACCCTTCACCGTGTTCATTGTATTCATTATGATTGAGAGTAATGGTACATATTGGAGGGATTTTAAATTAAATTCTGTAAATATTAAAAATTGAATTTAGCAAAAATCTCTACAGGTTTTTGCAAATGTTGACATCCTACAACAGTGGTAATTTTCTTAGGGATTTGCTGCTTGAGAAACCCAACAATGCAGAGACGAGGAAATTTTTAGCAACATTTGTTTCTGGGATCCAACATGATAATTTCCCCTTCTTCTACTATTGTTCTAGAGTAGCAGCACACGTTGGATCTATCAACTGAACATTTGTATCCATTTACTTGGATTTTCGAAAACAACAACCATAGTTGTGCATGAGTGTCAACCAATGAATTTTCCTAACATCAATCATTGAGTTGGAGTCGTCACAACAACAACATCAGTTGTCCATGAGTGTTAGCCAACGAATTGTCATAACATCAATCATTGAGTTGGAGCAATGGGTTGGAAGGCTACTTGCAGTAACTTGCACCCTCAGAAAGACGTCCTGTAGAGTGATGTCCATAGGCAGTGAGAGAGCAGGGCTATCTTTTGTTGATTTATTGTCAATTTTTTCTTATATCAATAAGATGCGGGTAATAAACAAGCAGTCGAGCTATAAAGCTCAAGCCTGCCATCTCTCCAGAAGGTATCTCTTTCAATGGTCAGGTTCCATCCATGATATGCCAATCTGTTTCCCTGGAGTTTCACCAAGATTCAAGGCATGGTTGGCGAACTTGGGGTTATTAGTGGTTGGTGAAGATGAAAATTGGGTTGGTTATTTCAAATAGAGTAATTGATCTCAGTGCAAAAGAAGGTTTTTCTGTTATATTGCCTTGATTTCATCTTGAACGTTTCAGTCATAAATTATATACATAATATAACTATGACTTTAGTTTAGCATGTAAATTGTTTGATGTCCACCTGCCATTGCTGATAGAGGTTTCCTCCTTCCCTAACTAGTTCACGGTTTATGTATTTGTTTATAATGACTACAATGTGGTGTGCATAATAATTCATTTACAATACTAAGAACAAAAGCCCGTCTATTAGGATTGTGTTTTACAAGGTTGTGCTTAATTCCTTTTTCCGTCAACTTGTAGGGATAGAGCAATGAGCCATTCAAAGCATTGAAACTCCATGTGATATTCTTCCAACGCGTTTAAGTTGAAGGGATCTTTGAACATTTCCTGATTTCAAGATGGCCCATTCCTCGAATCGTTAAACATTTCCATGTTACAAGCGTGCTCATTCATTCCATCTTCAAAAAAGGATTGAGAGATCATTTTAAGCATGCTATCCTTTGATTTATTTCTTCATTGCTTATTTAAAAATAATGTTGTTATTGTTTTTTTTAGTTCAAGTTAAAATAGAAAGAGATATTTTTCATATTATACATTTTATTTTTAAGTTCTGAGTATTAAAATATCTAATAAAATAATAAATGCTCAATATTATAAATTAAATTATATCTTTAAAAAACACATATGTATTATACTTAAAAAAACATATATATAATATATAGCAAGATTTTATGAATATATATATATATATATATATGCTTTTATGAAAGAGAATGTTGTATATTAAGTTTATATTTTTTGTTATTTTTATAAAGTATTAAGAAATCTAACAAAAATAATAAATGTTCAATATTATAAATAAAATAAAATATATTTAAAAAACATATATATAATATATTTATCTAGCTACAACAAACACACTAAAAAGAATAAACTTAATATAATACATGAATCATAATGATAACTGGAAATTTGTACATATTACATAATTTAATGTGAAACCATGGAAGAGAGGCAAAAAGAGAAAGTAATACTAAATAATAGTTATTGTCCAAAGGGATCAAGAAAACAGAAAAAATGGAGAGCACAGGAGATAGCTCATACGCCATAGGGTTTCAAGGTTTCAACTCGGCTGCCGCTTGCAGGCACAAAAAGGGCTGGCGGGGCTGCCATGGCTTGGTGGCTATGGCCAACATTCGATAGAAGATTATGGAGTTTGGGCCGTCAGAACTTTGGAGCATGGTTACTCTCGAATCATCCACAAAATATATTTGCCTTTTTCTGGCTTGTATACTTCTCGCAGGTGCATACCCTGGCCAGAAAAAGACTCCACTCACATTACAGTTGCAGTAATGATTTTTCCATCGACTCCAAAGGTTTCAAATACACAGTTATGGGGCTATTTCTCGAATGCAACACTCCAGTGGAGGCGGCAGGGGGCTCGCAGACCTGACCACTCATTTTACCTGTGACTGCGATATTCCTTAGCCCCTAACTTAGATATAGTGGATGGTTTCCTCATTGACCATGAAGTGCGAGATGTATATGCATGGTGGAATCACCTCGCCCCTGTTCTGTCTCATTACAAGTACCTGCCGACACTATGCGGGACATCACGACACCCTCACATCTCAACACATGATTTGCACTGCCAGGAAGACATCGACTAGTGTTTGTCTTGGAATAGTCCCCTGCACCATCCACACGCTCTATCCCTGGGACTCCTAACGCTAGAGGTGAAAGAAGTCAAAAAAAGCGCACCAGACACCAAGCATCAGGTAACCCCAACCTGCTTTCAAGTTTTTATTAGAACTCATGTAGGGAAAAATATATTACATTGGGTAACCTACATAGAGAAGGTAAAGAATTTGAAACAGAGCATCAACCAAATAATGGGTTTTCCAAAAAACCTGCAATCCCTTATCTGCAGAGGTAAAAGTTTACAAGATCACAAGTCAATCATGGAATACCACATTAGCCTAGGATCCACCATCACTCTAAACCTGCAGCTAAGAGGAGGAACTACTAAACAGGGCAGAGCCAAAGTCCAAGTGGGGGCTAGGGGAAATAACGCCTCAAAACATGAACACAACAAAGGGGGATCATCATACAAGAATATTCTGCAAGGGAACAACAAAGAAAACACACCTACAGAACCAGTGGGAAGTGCCCCAAGTCCATACATAGTAGAGAAATTGAATCACACACCAAAACTGTCCGTAGACACAACAGAGATAGATGAACATCGCACCACATATGAAGCACAAGCACTCATCTGCAGATTCAACTATTTTGGGCCCAAACCAATGGAACTCTTCCAATGGATCTTCACAAGATGGACCATGGACTGTGAAATTCATCTCTGTTAAAGGATTTTTCATTGTCAAACTTTCATCCTCGGAACTCAGAGACCTTATACTTCGAGAGGGACTGTGGTTCTGGGGTTCTACCGGACTCTTCATCACCCCATGGTTCCCAGATTTTGACTCAAATACTATGTCTATTTCGACAATGACGGTTTGGGTTCGGTTACACAACCTTCCCCTGCATTTCTGGAATGAAAATGTGCTAGAAGGAATTGGGAACACCATTGGGAAATATATCAAAACAGATACACAACAATTGGAGGAAAGGATTTATACACACACATTTGTGTGGAAGTTGATCTCAACAAAGGATTACCGGAAAGTATTCAGTTGAAAAACAAACAAAAAATCTGGACACAACATCTAGATTATGAAAATACAACTTTCCAATGTAGAATCTGCAGACATACCAGACACTTACAAAACACTTGTCCAAATGCAAAAAAAGTTAACCGAAAAAAGTAGAAGAATTGGAAGGCTCCAAAAGGGTGGCAATTTCCCCCTTGTGATCCAGAGGAATATGTAGAAGAAGTAGTCGAACCCGCCCCCAATGAGACCGAACAACCATCTACAGAACCAAAAGTACAAAGGAATGCAACACAAGATCCATTTGACCTGCAAAAATCCCTGGAAAGGCCTACAAAGGAGTCAATGGAAATGGAAAATGGTGGGATTAAACGAAATCATTTATCGAATACCTCAGATACAAACAAGGATAATGGGGCACACATAGAAAAAAATAAGCTCACCCTTGTCTCCCCTACGCCATCACAAGGGGCATGGCACAAGGTCGAGAAGAAGAAAGGGATAAAAACTTGATATTTCTCCAATTATGTATTTTTAGGAACCTTGTATGTTTATTGAATACCGATCTTGAATGGATGTTGGAAAATTACCTGCTGATGCAACATGTAATTTTATTTTCATTAATAGAATTACGACTTTTTCCCTGGAAAAAAGAAGAATTTATTGTCCAAAAACTAATTTATTCAAAGCATAAAATACAATGCCACAAAATCAATAATAATGCAACTAATCTTCTATACCTAAAATATTTTTAATGAAATACAAGTGAAATCAGAATTACGAAAAATGAAGTTTCTTTATAGGATGTAAATCATGTAAAAACTTGGACAAAAACCTTAGCAATGAAAATTAGATTACAATAGTAGGAAACAACCACTCACTAGAGATTCTTGCAGAATCAGTTTTCAAAGGCTATAATTTATGGAGGATTTCAAATGAGGGATTTTCACATATCACAAAGTGAAGTTTTTTGTAGAAATTGGCATTTAGTGTGGAAAATTATTCTAAATTCACTAATTCTCTTA
Source organism: Pinus albicaulis (assembly GCA_034641835.2). Classification (NCBI taxonomy): domain Eukaryota; kingdom Viridiplantae; phylum Streptophyta; class Pinopsida; order Pinales; family Pinaceae; genus Pinus; species Pinus albicaulis. Next base: position 1,021,866,676 of record CM076574.1, read on the forward strand.
ATGAATCAACAAATTGATGCCTAATTTGGCATGTGCACCAAAGGGTCAAGACATTAGTTTCACTTACAAGTGCTATGCATGATCACAATGGCACCTCCCAAAAAGAATATTTAAAACTATATTGTTATGATACAATGCAAATAGTGTACATCACTTGTGGCTCTTCATTTTGAGCATCAATCATGTAACATTCATTATTGTACATGGTTATTAAATTCTTAATAATTGAAGGTGGATTCTATGCACTTTTATGGCCACAAGGAACCATTTGAAGCATCATTAATAAATAAAACTATCGTACTATATGGGGCATGAAATTTATGGAGATGAGACATCAATGTGTCAATAGTTGTAACACCTTGTTTCCCCTGGATATGTATATATAATCATATCTTAGTGTTATTGTGAGTCACAATATAGGTGTTCCATCAATGTTTTAACTATAATCGACAAACTATAATTGATGTGAATGTATTTTGCATAATTAATTAAAATTCACCACATAGTTGACTTAAGAATGTAGTACTAGCATTGGCCATGATACTGCAAGTGGATGAGCTAGCTAGGGGGTTGGGGGAGTTACCCTTATTTTTATGTAAATAACCTTCACCAAATACCAAATTTTCAAATTCAAATTTGAAATGATTTCCCTCTCTTTCCATTTCCCTAAATATCTATTATTGAGAGAATGGTGGATAGTTAGGAAACCAACCACCCACAATTATGGAGCTATGGTTGGGGGTGGCTTGGATAGATGGAAATTTTATCCAATCACACAATAATTACCCATAATTACTTCCAATATTGATCCATGAATTCCTCTGCTATAAAAAAGAAAAAACACGAGTCTTCTTGGGTAGAAAATGAGGGTGCATATGGGGTTCGAGAGGACCATTCTTTCATATGCAGGGAGTGCAAAGAACCAATGGGAGGTATAGAAGTATATTTTTAATTAGTTTTGGGAGTTCCCATGAGAAAGAAGAGTAAAAAATCTAAAGCGAGTTTGTTTTTGAATTTTTAGTGGCAATTATTACTCAATTTGGTCGCAAAAAATCATGAAAAATCTTGCCAAAGATAAACCAAACCCATTGATGAAAAATTGAGCATGTTAATGTTTGAGTATTGAAATTTCATGTGGGATTAGAGGGGATCATTCTTTCATGTGGGGAGTGTATAGAACCCATGGGAGGTATAGAAGGAGATTTCGATGAGTTTTGGAAGTTCCCATGAGCAAGAAGAGTAAAAAATCACGAGTTTGTTTTTGAATTTTTAGTGGCAAGTATAACTCAATTTGGTCACCAAAAATCATGAAAAAGCTTTGAAAATATAATATAAACCCATTGATGAACAATTGGGCATGTTAATGCTTGAATTTGAGTATTGAAATTGGAAAGAGAAACCTAAAATTGACAAGGGTGAAGAGGGTTGGGATTTATGATGTTGTTTGGGAAAGGAAACTGATTTTGAGAGGGTAGGGTGGTGAGGGTATGCATTGGTAATGAAGGACTCCCTTGTGTTGGTGCAACCAATTGAAAATGTATATATAGAATTTGTGAAAGTATTGGGCTCAGTTGGAAGAGGGATTTCTACTATTTGTCTACCTATGAAGGAGAGTGGTATCATGTCCAAGCTGGGGGGTGGCCAACTATAGAAAGAGGTAGGCATGACTGAGCCTATGGTTTGGTGGAAAAGATCCCATCATACTTTAGTTGTAGGGAATTGATTTAAGATAACGATCTTTACTCGTTTACATGATGTTTATTAGTTGTAATTACTTGATATTTATTGTCTAAATTAATGTTATATGTTGTGTATGTTTATGTGATAACATTGATTTTAATACCATGGCTACGCATATAGGGTTAATTGGAAACATTCCACGTGAGATCAATAAGAACTTAGACACCTTTCATTAATGGAATAATTTAGAGGTGAAATCCTAAGTTTTTATAAGAGGACAAAATAAGCCTTAGTCTTCACAAAACATCTGATGATAAGGTTTAAAATATCCGTTAATGCACTTTGTTCCTTGTAAATTTGGTCTGAGGGTTTGGATAGACCACTAAGAATGATGAGACTATTATATTACATAACTTCATTTGAGAGTACTACTAATCTTCCAAAAAAAATATTATATATTTAAGTATAGTTCTGAGATAAGGGGTTGTAATATTATGTTGTGCATTGCTTGGAATAGTGGAAGCTTTGGCCTCCAGCCCATAGAATCATCCTAATAAGTCTTGTTGGGGGCTTGAACATATTTAATCTAGTATGAACTCAAGGAGCATCTAGGATGGGATATTTCAGGTTCTTTCTCAATGATTGGAAAATATTTGGCATGCACGGTCAAATATGGTGCTCTGGTATGTATTGGTAAGGATGTGATTGTAAGGTGTAATCAAGATATTTTCTTACTTGATTATTTAGTTGGGAAACTTAAACAAATAGGCATATGTACATTCAAAAAAATCGTGCAGGGGGATCTCACAATTATTTGGAAACAAGGACACATACTTATTGGCCCCCAAGCATCACCAGGAGGAAGCCCCATATCTGGATCACCCGTAAAGTCCACACCAAAATAAAGGTAATTTAGAATGCAACCCACCACCTGGGTGTTCCAATAACTCCCCACAACACCACCATTACCCCGTGGCATCATTAGAGCCCATCGTCTAATCTGTGGGTTTTTGGCAGGACCTGGTGGCACCGCTAAAAAAGGATGGAGCACCGCGACCCTCTCATACATAATTCTACAATACATTCCAACGTAAGAAAATATCTGCACCCCACCCTGTTGTATCTATGTCAACTAGGATACCATACACTGATATACAAAACTGACCCATTAAAAAAAGTGGCCCACCCGCAGTCTTTGCAGTACCGCAATCTGTGGCCCCAACACTTGGCGAGGGGACATCAGCCATGTAAGCCACACAATCATCACTAGCACTACTCTCTCGGTGAAATATCTTATCGAGGGAACACAAATACACCCCTCATATTAAGGGTTAGGATTGCAGTGGCCCTCTTCCTCTGTACATCTACGAATATCTACATGCCTAAGAGATAGGGGATGTGGCAAGACCTCCTTGCAAGGAACCAACCCAATCACAAAATATATATCTACCTCAACATAAAGCAGTAGATCAAACTATCTAATTATGAATATTTGTCGATCCACATCCCAACATCGAACCAGGAAATGTAGAAATACATCTTGTGACCTCAAAATCAGGTTATGAAGTAACTCTAGAAATCCCCATCTTGCTAGTGTTCTACTTGTAACAACATCCCTTACGATCACTATGCGTAGAGACTCCCAGTCACGCTCTCACCACAATATTCCCATCCTACCATCAAGGATTTCAAAATCATCCTCCTAGGCAACAAAAAATCAAATTTTCATCAACTGTGTGTTTATTCCCATAACAGGCGCACGAGACACACATTTTTTTATTGAATAGACGCACGGTGTGCACGTCTTCCAAGAAAAAACTGTGGCGACGCCAGATTAGGGGCCGCGCATTTTCTCGCTGAGTAGACGCATTGTCCACACGTGTGTTATTGTTACAGACACGTGGACTGCGCGACATCAGGAGGTCAAGCAACGACGTCGCGAAATGAACGACGTCACGAATTTTGGCCCTTAAGTTGAATGCTTAGTGTGGTTATCTGATTGTAACCCACAGGTTCACCGCATGTATCCTTGAAATACACATGAGGACCACGTAACTGAAACTTAGTTACACGCATGGTCTAATTTTTCTGCCCTAAAAAATGCTGTAAAGGGAACCCCTGTATGACCTACTTAGCCTAGTCTACCAAATTGACAAAGTTACGTGCCCTAACCTGTCTCTCCCCTCACATTTCCCAGGTGCACAGGATGACCACAACAGAAATAAAAAACTCCGAGAACAACGATGGTCTCCCAAAATAATAATTTATAATGAGGTGGCATAGGGCCCACTTTTCCCTATATATTGCTCTTTTTGAAAATTTCTATAGCTCAGTACAAGAGCTCACGACCTAATTTTTCAAAACCGTTAGAGACACAAGGATCATGACCACATCATCTTCATCTTAATACCCTCCATTCCATTTCTACCCTAAACTCATTTTTTGGCCCACCGCACACTCAGAGTACCACTTCAGGTGCGCCTTCTATTGTTTTTCAATTCATCTAATTAACATGATTTCATATTATTCAGGTGTTCAACAAGATGTTTTCGCTTGGGGTATTGGTCATTAAAATTACAGGTACATCAATAAATTTCTGCCAAGATCAACACCCCGGTGGCCAAATGAAAAAGCGTGTATCATTCCCAACTCAGCATGATAGGATTCATACAAAATTTTTGCATATCTTGACATCATTTCTTTGAAATACACCATAGGTTCCATCATCTCGACCATGCCTACCATCACATCCCCTTTCACGTTGTGAGCATCAATTTTGGTCGATAGAACCTTCCCACTCATGGTGACTGCATGTTATAGACCACCACATACTATTGGGATCCGTGACCATAATCTCAACCCTGAAAGCCATTTAACTTGCATGCCATGAAGATCAGACTCATTTATTCTCTTCTTCAATTATTTCCCACCATATCACCATCCCGTGCCACCCCATTCAGCTGCGACGGATCAAGACGAATGCACCTCCATGTTCTACATTGGGCCTTCCATTCCCCCATACAACACGAGCTCATTTATGTCACTTCATCCACCTCATCAACCCCACATAAAGAGAAACCAATGGGGCCCCCACCCTCAAAAAAAAAAAAAAAAAAAAACCATACCTCTACCATTATGCAGGTCACCATGTTTTTTGGAGCACCTATCTCCGTGTATGTACATCCAAACCTCCTTTCCATTCTTTTGGAAAGTGTACAAATATATTTTAGGAAAAAGGTTCCCACCCATATTTTCATTTCTTATACCTGGCAACAGTTTCTAGTCACCCTTGGTTGGATCTCACACATTATCCACATTCATTTACCCCCTTCACACTAGTCAGAACATATTTACACCTACCTTGGAAGTCCTAACAAGTCCAGGGCCATCACCGTTAGAATTTTTTTTTTACTGCCGCCACTTACGTTACAGCTCCGACCTTGGGCCAATTGTCCATATCCATTAATATCATCATCTTTCGTTATCATGCCATGCTAACCCACCTTATTATAGTATGATTTCATCTAATATCTTGATCCCCTGAATCAAGATGTTCGGGTGGTTGATGCCTCTTTCCTGTCGAATTCAACACCCATATTCTAGGATCGAGGAAGTACCTTGGACACTCCCCCCTCAAAGGGACATCCTCGGGTGGCACAATGGGAATCACTATTACCCAATGATGTCATTAGCCCCCATGACATTCAAAACCACCACAAGTTTTCATGTTAAGGTGGTATCATACTTCATGACATTGTAGTTCTTTCATTTAGTTGAAGATTCACATATCACTTAACACCTCATTCAACAGTTCTTACATTGTGATACGGGGGAGATACCCATAGTCAAAGATCTATGCATACATAAGCACTTCAATTCAAGCAGTGCTTCACCTTTCTTATGCATGGGGGCACCAAATTAAGTCTATTTGTAAAGAAATGCCCCTGAGGGCATGATTAATTATCATCTTCAATTATCAACATGTCAACCACTATAGTATTGACTGGAAAAAACTATTTCCTATATTATTGTAATAATTAATCACTAGTCTTCATAACAAGAATGGGACATGCCCACCTCATATAAACATTTTTTATTATTGATAAGGTTTTCTTTAGAGCATGGTTATCCTCTATCCTCAGTCAAGGGGTTTCCCTACATTTCCATAGAACGTTATTCTCTCTCTCAAAGAATTTAATCAGGCTCCCAGTCAGAACAAAAGATCTTGATGTATTTTGGCTATACGTTTGCTCCTAACCTCATACATAAGGGGGGAACTATTAACAAAAGAAAATCATACACTCTAAAAGACACCCAAAATCGGCTAGCCAGAATGTAAAAATGAAGATTTTCCAACTAAATACATTATGAAAGTTCAAAAATTTAATTTATCCTAAGGTTTCATATATAAAAATTGGGCCGCGTGACATGTTTTAAGGAATAAAATACGATCGCATAGATTTTTCTTCGAAAGCCGCGTGGTCAAATAATTCTTTGACTCAACAGATTTAGGACCACTGCCCCCACTTGGAGGATGTTTCTCTGACATGTACCAGTCAAGGAAAACTGAATTCGAGTCACCCTGAATATATGTTGTTAGAAAATTATATATTACAGAGCAATGAAACACATGAAATATGCGGAATCACAAGCACACAAAACACATAAAACCAGAGAGACACAGATATACGTGGTTCACCTAGTTTGGATGACATCCACCCCGAACAGCCAGTCCTTCCTTTTTATTATCTAGAAAAATGAAGAGACACAGCCTATAGCAGATCCATTGTAATATCCTCTGTTCTCTCTCACAGTCTCCCTATCACACATACCATACATAGCCGTAATACAATACCCTCATACAAATCGAGGGGTTTCCTTCTAGGGAAAAAAACCCTAAACTAAACATAACTTCTACTGTCAGATCATCCGCCTAATGAATGACCCAGATTGACTAGAAATTACTATACTTTTACAAGGCAATTTTACATCTGTTTTTAGCTTCGGGGGCGCTGCCCCCGAAACCCCCCCAGGGGGGGGGGCTCCATAAAGTCGCAGTTGCCCCCCCCGGACCCCCCAAGCAGCATTTAATTACGGGTGGCATTGCCGCGCCATTAAGGTACAGGGGTCCAACGCTGTGATACAAAATAAACAAGATAATCAAGCTCCACACCCAACAATCTCCCACTTGGAAACTGATTGTAGCAACTCCACCACTGCTTCATTTGCTGGACAATGACTCCTCTTTGGACCTAGCTGTTTCTCATTTTTATCGTCATCCTTGAAGACCAATTGAAACTGAGCATATTCTCAGTTTCTCCCTGGTTACAACTTTTGTTAGCATATCTACAGGATTCTGGCTAGTGTGTATCTTTTCCAGCTTCAACTGTCCATCTTCCAATACTGACCGTATGAAATGGTACTTGAGCTGTATGTGTTTAGTCCTGGAATGAAATGATGAGTTCTTTGCAAGAAGAATGAAACTTTGGCTATCACTGTATAACGTGCCTATATCATGATTCTTACCCAATTCATCCATAAACATTTGTAACCAAATCATTTATTTACTAGCCTCTGTAGCAACAACAAACTCCTCTTCTGTTGTTGAAAGTGCAACAACACTTTGGATTTTTGAAGCCCAACTGACAGCTGTTCCACCTACAGTAAATACATATCCTGTAGTGCTCCTCCTGTTATCTATGCCACCTACCATATCTGCATCAACATATCCCTGTAGAGAAATGTTTGAACCACCAAAGCATAATGCTTGATTTGTGGTACCTCTCAAATATCTGAGAATCCATTTTACTGCCATCTAATGTTCTTTTCCTGGATTTTTCATGTACCTTCTTACAACTCCCACTGCATGTGCAATATCAGGCATTGTGTAGACCATTGCATACATTAAGCTTCCAACTACTGATGCACATGGAACTTTAGACATATAATCCATTTCTTCTTGGATATTGGGGCACATCTCCTTACCAAGTTTGAAATGGCTAGCAAAAGGTGTACTAACTGGTTTTGCATTCTGCATATTAAATCTTCTCAACACCTTTTATATGTACTCATTCTGAGACAGTGTTAATTTGCGATTTTTCTTGTTTCTAGTTATCCTCATACCAAGGATTTGTTTTGTAGCTCCCAAATCCTTCATTGCAAATGAATTTTCCAATTTTATTTTGAACACATTTATTTCCTGCATGTTAGACCCTGCAACAAGCATGTCATCTACATACAATAACAATATAATATAGCTACCATCATTTTGCTTTTTTCATATAAACACAATGATCAGAGTGACATCTAGTGTAACCTTGTTCAGACATAAACCTGTCAAATTTTAGATACCACTGCCTTCGAGCCTGTTTTAAGCCATACAAGCTCTTCTCTAACCTGCACACTAATTTTTCTTTCCCTTTGACCTCAAATCCTTCTGGTTGCTCCATATAGATCTCTTCCTCCAAATATCCATGGAGAAATTATGTCTTTACATCTAACTATTCAAGATGTAAATCTTCCGCTGCTACAAGACTTAAAATAGTTCTGATTGAAGTCATCTTAACAACAGGAGAAAATATTTCATCAAAATCAATACCTTTCTTTTGTGCAAACCCCTTCACCACAAGTCTAGATTTGTACCTTTGTTTTCCTCCATATTTTTCCTTCAGCCTGTAAACCCATTTATTCTACAATGTAGTTTTACCTATAGGCAACCTGACTAAGTCCCAAGTCTGGTTATGCATTAAGGAGTCCATCTCTTCTTCCATGGCTAGCTCCGACTTCTTCCTAGTTTCAACCTGCATTTTTTCTTCATAACATTCGGTTTCACCAGAATCAGTAAAAAATAAATAATATAATGAAGGAGAGTATCATTCAGGGGGTCTACTTATCTTGGTAGATCTTCTAACACCACTTTCAGGTGTTTGAGGTGCCTGTTGCTGTTGTGGTGGTTTTTGTTGTTGTGGCCGTTGATCATTATTATTTTCAGGCACCTTTACTTTTTATGTGATCTCATCAAGAACTGTGTATTCTTTGTTTTATTTTTCGTGTTTCTTTTCCTACAATTGATTCTTATACAAGACCTTTTCATTGAATATTACATCTCTCCTCCTAATCATTTTGTGATTTTCATAATCATATAAGCGATAACCAAAATCATTAACACCATATCTAATAAAGGTACATTTCTTTGATTTTTCCTCAAGATTTGTTCTATTTTCTTTATTAATATGGACAAATGCCTCACAGCCAAAAGGATTTAAAAAAGAGTAGTTTACCTTTTTACTTGTCCATGCTTCCTCTGGAATACCACCATCCAAGAAACTTGAAGGCCCTTTGTTTATTAGATAAACAACAGTATCTACAACATCTACCCAAAATTGTAAAGGCAATCCTGCATGCAATCTCATGCACCTTGCACGCTCCATGATTGTTTTGTTCATCCTTTCTGACACACCATTTTCTTGTGGTGTTCTTGGAACTGTCTTCTCTCTGTGAATTCCATGCTCCAAACAGTAGCTATCAAACTCTTTGCTGCAATATTCACCTCCATTGTCTTATCTGAGACACTTTAACTTCTTTCCTGTCTCAATCTGAACCAAATATTTCCATTTCCTGAAAGTATCAAATACATTAGATTTATTCTGAATACAATAAATCCAAGTTTTTCTAGTTGCATCATCAAAAAAAGTAACACAATAATGAGAGCCATCGAGAGATTATACCTGAGCAGGTCCCCATACATCTGTATGCACAAGCTCTAATTTTTTGCTCTTCTTTTCTTTCCCAACTCTGAGAAATCTAACTCTCTTCTGTTTTCCATAAATGCAATTCTCACATAAATCCAAATCAACATTCTTCAAACCCGGTAGCAAATTTCTTGTGTGAAGAATATTCATCCCCTTCTCACTCATGTGTCCGGGCCTATGATGCCATAATGCTGCATCTTCTCCTTTGGAAGCTAAAGCATTAACAGAGTTAGAAATACCATTGCATAAATAAAATGAACCAACCTTTTCTCCTTTTGCTATTACCATGGCTCTTTTGGTGACCTTCCAAGTTTTATCTGTGAATGCTGTCACACAACCTTCACCACCTAACTTCCCTGTTGAAATCATATTTTTCTTTAGATTTGGAACATGCCTTACCTCCTTTAATAGCCATTGGTTTCCATTTTGTTTTTTTACAATAACTTTACCCATTCCAACAATTTTACAGGGTTTATCATCATCCAAACAAACTTGTCCAAAATCTCCTTGAACATAGTCATGAAAATATTTCTTATCAGGCGTGGCATGGAACGAGGCCCCTGAATCTACCACCCAGGAATCAATAACATTTTCAAAAGAAAGAATCAAAACATCTTGTAACACATCACCTGTCACATTTGCTTCATGATTGTTTTCTTGCTGTGCGTCTCCTTCTTTTCCCTTCCGAGATCTATAGTCTTTCTTTAGGTGTCCTTTCTTTTTGCATTTCCAGCACACTATCCCCGATCTGGACTTGGATCTGCCTTTCCTTGATTTACTGCGATATCCTGAGCTCTTTCCTCTTTCCATTTTTCTTCCCCTAGACTCTGCACTCAAAGCATTAATCGATGTCTCACCGGAGCTTTTCTGTTCCATTTCCTCGCTAAGGATAGCACCGACAACATCATCAAACTTTAAAGTACTAGATCTAGAGACATAGTTACTAATGGACATAACTAAACCATTCCAGCTTTCTGGCAATGAGCACAGAAATAAAAGAGCCCTAACTTCATCATCAAATTTTACCCCTACAGAACTTAACTGACTGGTAACTGTATTAAAATCATTTAAATGATCTGCAACAGATCCACCTTCCGACATCTTCATATTAAATAAACGTTTCATAAGAAATACCTTATTTGAGGCTGAGGGTTTCTCATATAGTTTCGCCAATGCTTTAATCAAACCCTCTGTTGTTGTTTCCTTCGAAATATTGAAGGCTACTGATGTTGCGAGGCATAACCGTACTGTTCTGAGTGCCTTTCTATCGAGAATCTCCCATTCCATGTCTGTCATAGCCATCGGCTTCTTTGTTTTTCCGCTCAATGGTAGGTACATATATTTCTTATACAAATAATCTTCCATCTGCATCTTCCATAGAGGGAAGTTTTGGCCGTTAAATTTCTCGACCCTAAACTTACCATCTTCCTCCATTACTCCCACTCGAACCAGGAACCCTTATTTCCTACGAGTTTATCAGCCAAATAGACCTTCGGCTTTGATACCAGTTGTTAGAAAATTATATATTATAGAGCAATGAAACACATAAAATATGCGAAAAACACAAGCACACAAAACACATAAAACCAGAGAGACACAGATATATGTGGTTCACCCAGTTTGGGATACGTCCACCCCAAACAACTAGTCCTTCCTTTTTATTATCCAGAAAAATGAAGAGACACAACCTACAACAGATCCGCTGTAATATCCTTTGTTCTCTCTCACAGTCTCCCTATCTGTTTCTCTCTCTGAGAATACACACATACCATACACATCCGCAATACAATACCCTCATACAAAGCGAGGGGTTGCCTTCTAGGAAAAAAAACACTAAACTAAACATAACTTCTACTATCAGATCATCCGCCTAATGAACGGCCTAGATTGACTAGAAATTACTATATTTTTACAAGGCAATTTTACATCTGTTTTTAGCTTCGGGGCCGCTTCCCCCGAAATCCCCCGCCAGGGGGGGCTCCATAAAGTCGCAGCTTCCCCCCCTGGACCCCCCAGGCAACGTTTAATTACAGGCGGCATTGCCGCCCCATTAAGGTACAGGGGTCCAACGCTGTGATACAAAATAAACAAGATAATCAGGCTCCACACCCAACATATGTAACCCTCAATAGAATCATCTTGTCCTACTCTTAAGTCATTATCATTCATGAACCAAGAGAGGGAAGATGGATTAAATTTTTTTGTATAAACAAGCCATGGGAGAACCAAAACAAGAGACAATGTTATGCTAGCCAAATCACTATGAGAGCAACACCACATTTCATTGTTGAAGCAAAATAAGTAAGAGCATTATCATGTCGGCCATATTTCTTCTAAGCAATCCATCATCCTAGTGAAAGAAGAAGAGTCCACCATTGAGAGAGTATTCATACTTCTTTTGAGAAAGAGGAGAATCTTGCAAATTTATTGAGGAAAGGAACCTCCTTGCTGAGGATTTTTGAACATCATAGCTCAAATAATTCTCTTCAAGTGTTTAGTATTCTTCTATTATATTAATCTTCTACCACTAGTAGTCAATAAAGGGAGCATTTTCCCATTATTTTGTTTACTTGTTTGCTTCATCAAGCATTATTTTTGTATTTATCTCTTTGCTTTAGTTTATGTTTGTAGATGCATTGTTTTAAAAATTTTCAACGATTTGTTTATCTAAGTTTGTTCATTAACAACAACTCTATCTGTGTTCCTTTGCAGGGAACAACCAACTGCTAAGGAGGTGTCTTTTGGTACACCATTGCTACAAAAACACTACTAAAATAAGCACATAAGATTGTATGTTGCTCAAAGTAAGTGATTTAAGAAATGATATATCAATTATTAACCAACTAAAGCAATGAAATGAGATGAAGCTTCAAATTATGATACGTTTTTAAAGTGAGAAAATAACTTTAAAATAAATGAGAAAGTAACCAATGAGCCTATACTGAGGTAAACATGAATCAAATGGTCAAGTTAACTAAATCAAACTTTTCCACATGAATTGATATGCTTGCATATAATGAAATAATTATCTCCAAAGTGAAATCCCAAGTTTTACTTAAAATAAAAACTTCAAATGCAAGGCGTAAAATGGAAATTAGTATCAAAACCAAATTTAGAAAATTAGATTGTGATGGTGAGATTGTGTTAATTCTTAAGGCATGCAAAATGAAAACTAAAAAACAATGCAAGATCAATCCACCCACATGTTTATCCTTCTAAATAAGGAGAAAAGGATTCCTTGGGTGAAACCCAAGCTCCCACAAGAAAAAACTAAGCCTTTTTATTAGAAACCGTCCAAATTATCTCAACTAAAACTTCAAGAGGAATCTCTTACCTCATATGTGGCCTTTCAAGCATTATATCTCCTTATTGAAATTCAAAATTAGAAACTAAGGTAAGTACAATAATAATTCTCTCAAATTTGAAAATGTTAGGTGTCTCTTGGTATCCCAAAGATTAGCCTCCAATGGTGGATGAAATCTTACACAAGAAAATAGCTAGTCTTCGATGCCCACGACCTCCTAGAAGATGAAATTTGAAGGCTTGATAGGTCCTACAAGAAAATAGTTAGAGTTTTCGTCAAGTCTCTTTTTATCAATGCTCCAAATATGGGCTGCAAAAGAAAGACACAATTAGTGTAGAGAGAACACGTGAAACCAATAAATATCATACAAATAATATACAAGAAACCAAAATAAACTCTGAAATAGCTAATATAAAATCAATGAAGTACTATTTGAAAATATTTAAAATATGAAATGTTTGCTTGTATACAAGTTATGTCCAAATGAATCCCTACAAGAACACTTCGTAAGATGAACTATGAATATCCAAATAACAAATGAGAGTTCCTTTGAAGATGCTTCAAGAGTGGTTTGGTCTCCCAAAAACTTCGCCTCACGCGTGATCCAAAAAAAATAATTCTTCTAGAATACCCCAATCACACATTAGTCCATGTAGATTTAGAGAAGCAAACAATGAATTGAAACTTCTAGAAATTAATTTGAAAATAAACTAGAACTTCCAACATCTAGAACCTACTTCCAAAATCAAATGTTAATGCAAGATAGCTTTGCACTAGCAAGTTTACAAGAGTCTATGGAAAATGAAATAACTCAAAGCATAAATAGAAGAATTTATACCAATATCTCACAATGCAGCATGCTGCAAACTAAGAGCACCCATGAATGGACCCCGAAAGTATTTTTATTGCAATTTTTGAAAAATGTACAAAGTAGTAGCGCTTCCGCAAGCACAATATCTAGTAAAACAATTGATACAATATGAGAGCTAAAATATCTATTATATATATGAATGAGAGCAAATACCAATGTAGCATCCAAGTGACAAATGGCCATGGTGAAGATCCCAAGAAGGAAATCAAATTCCAAGTGGAGGGATGAAGTAGCCACCAATCCAAATCAAATTCCATATGTGGCACCAACATATCCTCAAGAAAAATTGAATTCTACAAGTGTGAATATGATCAAATTTAAGTGTGAACCAATCAAGGAGCTAACTTAAGTCAAAATCCATGATCAAACCATGTGATGACACCTCATGTAGATGCTTCCAATGAGCTCAGTGTAAATCTCCTTGGGAGTTGCGTAGGCCCTCTTTGAGCCAACTCATAGTAGATGATGATGCCAAGTGTGAAGAGAAGGGAACATAAGTAAAGAAAAAATCCCAAGAAAATATCCGTCAATATTCTCCAAATATCTGACATGTGCATTACCTCCTCAAAAATTTGATTTTCCAAGACACCAATTGCTTCATCAATGCCAAAAATTTTGATTTCCTTGAGTGGACCATGTATTTATGATGCAAGGTGCCAAATCATCCTCCACTTGTACTTAGATTAATTCCTTTGACTTGATATAATTTCCAAGTCATTTTTTCATATGGAGCTATTTATTTTTCTCTATTTAATTTAATTTTGGTTTAATTTATTGCCATATTTCCCACTAAACTTAGGAAACATGAGTTTTGAGGGTCTAGAACACATTTTTTACCCCTCAAAGTGTGTCATAGTAGAAATTTGAGGGTGAGAGGTGTAATTTTGAGCACATATACCCCATAAAAATTCTCTAGACATCACTTATTACAATTTACTTTCCAATTTTATTTAAATTTCCACCCTACGGGATTTTTATTTTTATTTTTTTAAATAAACCCTATACGTAATAAAATTCCACAATATTTTATGAGTGATATAGTATGGTAATATGCAATGAATCTAGACATTAGGACTCACCCAAGGCCTTGCCTTCAATCCATACTCCAACTTTGTGGTTGTGCTTGAAGGAAAAAACTCAATTAATTATTAAGCCCTGTAAGGACATAATAATTAACCAAGTGAAAAAAACCTCCTAGAGTAAACTCACTTGATGAAAAGGTCCCAAGTTAACTAGATCTGTTACATGACATAAATCATCATACTAGCATCACTTACATCATCCCCACAGGGATTGTGGAATATGAGTACAACAGAAGAATATGAGAAGAAGTAGAGTTGAAAAACTCTGATGGGGCATGAAGCCTATGATACATCCTTGAGTATAGAGTCTTCAAAAAATATTCAGGCGCCACTCAATTGGTAAAAAAGGCTTACTACTATTTATGGTAATCATCTATTGCAATTTGGGGAATCATAGGAGTTGTGGATTTTAAATGGTCTCTATTGTTTCCACGATTCTCGCTTTTTCACATGTCGGCCATATGGCGGGGGTGCGAGTGTAGTAGAATATGTCCTCACTAGCCATAAATTTCTCCCTTTTAGTCACAATATCTTGGTGTCCCCCATCCCCCTTTCCTATCATGCACTTTTTTCCTTCCCTCTCGAGTTTAACCCTCTCCTTCCACCCCATCCTTCCCCTCGGGGCCCACCCTGAACCACCTTTCAATTTGACAAAGGCGACCTTGACATATTCTCTTATACCCTATGCAAGATGCTAGCATCAGAGCCACAATTCTCCTTGGTTTATTCTTCTTCCACTAAGTACACCTGTATTTCATCTTCCATTTGGGGAGCAACACTCAAATCCTTCCCCCACTCCACTCGTTCCACTTCCATCACCCCAAAATTTGGATCTTGCCCCATGAAAAAATGGTATGATGAGGAATGAAAGACTATACATTGAGAAATTTGATATGATTTCACCCTCTCTCAACCCTTTTACTCATACCTCAAAGCTTCTTATCATTGTCTCCTTCATCGCAAGAAATGACTCCTTGTCTCTCATAGAAGATGAGAAATTATGCTCTCCTTTCCTAGTCCCCTAAACAATTATGACATGCCAACTTTCCTTGACGCTCCCCTATTCCATCAACCCTACATCCATGTTCTCTCACAATTACAACCTTTATGATATTAACGAGCAGACCCAAATTCATGTTATCTCCCTACCCTCTTCCTATTACCTATTCTCAGAAAAAAGATATTAGAGAGGCCATTTGGGTGATGAAAAACAACAAAGAAACTGATGCGGAATACTACCAATTAGAGTTATTTAAGCATAATTTCAGTTCTTTACTAAGCTACCTAGGTGATCTCTTTAACCACGTATTTCGTGAAGGTTTTTCACCAGCGTGGGCACATCACATCATCCATCCGATCCACAAATTAGGTTCCAACTCAAATCCCAATAACTAAAGAACGATCGTGGTGGGCCACATGTTCTCAAAGTTGTATGCTATTGTTCTACATAGAGATATCTCCATCAACCTTGAGCAGAGACAACTCAGAACTAGGGGATAGGTATTTTTTTGGATGTCTCATCAAACCATGGACCACATCTTAACCCTTCACAGCATGATTGAGGAGGCACGACACTGCTCATCGAAAGTCTATTGTTGTTTCGTATATTTTTGAAAATATTTTGACTCTAGTCCTAAGGAATCCTTACTCCAGAGACTCAAAGATATTAGCATATTTTCAACCCTATTGGAAACTATTATGAGCCTATATGAGTCTATCCTTGGTAATCTTCGCATGACTAATGGGTTCTCTTATTTCATTCGAAGAACTATTGGGGTTAAACAAGTTTCTCCAATGTCCCCTACCCTATTTGGGATCTATATTGATGAGTTGGAGGCATTTCTACATGAGCATATCTAGGACACCGATGACTGCATTCTTCATGAGGTTTTAATATCTATTTTACTCTTTGTTGACGACATGGGCCTCCAATACTCATCCCCAGAAGGATTACAAAGGCAACTGGATGCCTTAGCTTTGTTTTTTTTATCTTTGATAGTTGACAGTAAACCTCGGTAAAACCAAGGTTGTGATCTTCAATGAGGTGAAGAAAAATTCATACCTTCACTTCCTATTCATAGGGGAGGAGGTTGAGATCACTAACATGTATACTTACTTGGGGATGAAATTCTTAGGTCCCCGCTTCAGTTTGCAACCAACGCTGCAACCTCGAATCAACAAAGGATATGGATCCTTAACTCTTCTTGAGAGACAATGATTTAAACATCAGTTCCAGGAGATCTCTTCAAAGACGAGCCTCATGGAAACCCTGATCCATCCCACTGTTTTTTATGGATCAAATATTTGGGGACCACCTTTACTTGAGTGAGATTAGGATTCAGTTGATAGATTCCAGATTCTTCTTCTCCTCCCCATCATTAGATGCAAACAAATAATGCCTCAACACATCATTCTTGCAGATTTTGGAGCTCAACCCTTTAAGCTTGAGATAGTCTTTAGATTGGTTTCATTATTGCATCGTGTCTGGGGCTTTGTAGACTCAATAAAGAGAGGGACCTTTATCCTTACTTGGCATATTTATCTTCTGAGACTATTTCCTATTTTACTCCCTCGGGCTAGGCCAAATATTGTTTTATAGGAGTTTTAGATCTCTTAGAGTCAGTGGGCATTAATTTGGACAATCTCCCTCCTTTCTGATATTTGTTAGATTCTCCTGGTCACCTTTTTCCTACTAGAAAAGAGTCGAACAAGATTATCAGGGAGGACATCTATAGGAAGTTTGTCTAGGTTACCTAGGTCAATCCTCCAGGAGGGTTGCACCCAAACATGGCCTTCTATGTTACGCACTTTGTAATATCCCAAAATAGGGAAAATCTACAAGGTTGGGAATATCTTATAATATCCCAAGATTGGAGATACAACAATATGTAAACACAATAATGGAGTAGCAGTGATACATTAACACATAGAATGCCTGAAGATCCAAATAGCCATCATATTATATCATAGCAACAAAATGTATACAAATCCTTGAGGAATAAATCACTCAAGTTAGGCAATGAAACCCTCAATAGAACATATACATGATAAATGAAGAACACTGCTACATGAAGAAAGCCCAAGGCTATGACTGCGCAGTCTATAAGGAAGAACCGCTAAAAAATGATGTCAATACATAAATATGTAAATATAAAGCTCATAAAATATGGGGAGCAAAGATATAGACTCCCAAAGAAAATTTCTAGACAATCCTGGAAGGATTGGCTGAGATATGAAAAAATACAAAATGCCGGAGTTGCAGGGGCAAGACTGAATAGCAGTTGCAACTCATGAACTGGATGGAGATGGATGAATATGATTTCCAATATGAAATAGGCCTCCTCCAATGGATCTTCCAAGTGAAAGGCTGATCCTAACACTGAAGATATCACCCTCCAAACTAGCAATGCAAACCCCCACTGCAATTTCTCTTAGAAATAACGCAGTCAAGGAGAGGGAATAAGCTGTAGGTGATGGGAAACGCTTGGCCTGATGCCAAAGATGTGCAATCAGCTCTTGAATCTTCCTCACTGACCTCCCAGAGGAATAGAAGCTCCCTCCTCTGAAATATAAGCTCTAGAAGTGGTGTTGTGGAACCCTCCACTGCAACACCCTGCAACACAACGTTTACTGCTACAGGAATAACGCTGTATCTAAAGGAGGTGGCTTGGCCTTGAGCCTAAATGTGGAGAAATTAAGTACAAGTCCCTCAAGAGGTCTCTCAAGAATGGAGAAGTATTCCTAAATAGGAAATCCTTGTGCTAAGCAGCACAAAAATCTCAGTTAAACAACTGAAGAAAGAAAATAGTCATGCAGACCAAAATCAATACTCAATAACATGTCCTCCTATGGCTGCCTTGTCCTCCCTTTATAAAAATGAAAGCCTTCTTGCCTTGGCCCCCACACATTAGGGTTTCATACACCAAATGATATTCCCTCCATTCATACTGCACTGTCTTCTCAAGTGCTCCACTCCCTCTATGGAAACTCTGTTGACTTGGTCCAACTTGACCTTGTCCTCATGCATTTACCCCCTTTTCACACTGGAAGGTGAAAAATATAGCTACTCTGATGGTCCCTTTCACACTATGAGGGATTTTTTTTCTACTCATGGGCCTCCTTACCCATTTATTCATCTCCTATATGGTATAAGAAAAATTAATGTTCCAATTAGCTTCATGCTAATTTTGGGAACTTTACAGTCCTCCCCTCGCAAATGTTGCTTGTCCTCAAGCAATTGCAAGGATATAACTGAAGGGAATTCTTGAGGCATGAGGGTTGATATGAATTGGGATCTACCATCCCCATATGAATCTCCCAGCCCCAAGCAATCATCCATACAAAATGAGTTACCTCCAAAAATGGCAACTCCTGAAAGTCTTCTTCCACCTTTGGCTCATGCAAAGTAGGTGGGCTGAAAATATGATCATGGCAGACAAGGTAGTCTACCCCACGCTATCCTTCTCTCCACTCATGGTAAGTGTAGAGTATGTGTTGATCTTGGGCTGCAATAATATTTCTTTAAGTGGCAAAATGAAGAACAATACTCCAAGGATCTCCTCTCCAACATTGAAGAAGAAGCTGGCCCAGAACATCTCATCCATGATGAATAGGACATGATCATCATAGGGTATCCAAAATATATTTTTTCTGAAGGTTTTACATGATGCTGCATGATAAAAACAATGTATCAAGTGGACACAACTCAGTCTCTCCCACTACAACTTCAGAAAATAGCATGGCAAGTGGTGTTTTGACAAATGACTAGTTGTGTGAATCATCACATCTACTAGTGAATAGTAAATGAGTGAATGTGCCAATTGAGCATACAAGAAATAATCAAACACTTGCCCATGGTTATACAAAGGATGGCTCTCTCCATCATAATATTTGGAAACATTTTTTTTATGATGCTCAACAATAAACTTTCCCTCTTGTGGAGCAATGCATTGTAGATAATGGTAAGAAGATGCAAGTATTGTGTTACATAATCAATAGATGCAAAAAAAAAATTCTCACCATGTGCTGAAATTAAAGTGATGCATGAATACATGAATAAGTCCATGCTCCAAAGGAACAATGCTATTAGCCTATGTAGACAGGCTCCTGCCAACTCATAGCTCATTTCTTTGACATGATCCTTGTCAAAGACTCCTCCAATAATGCTGCTACAAATATGGAATTCCTCCCAAGATGGAAGTACTTCCTGATCATCTAAGGCAAATTAGTAGCCCCTTTGCACCATGACAGTGCCATATCCTACTCCTGCAACATCATACCATGTGTGAGAAAAATATGCCCTTGCTCTCTCAAGTAGAACCCAAGCAACAAAAGTGTTTGCTGCCTCCCTATGCTCTCATCATACAAGTTATGTGATGAAGACATAATGAATGATATAAATGTCACATTAACATCATGCATCCATACTCTTTTCTGCTCAATGATGCAAGCATCCTACCACCTATTCTCCATCCCCATACCCTTAGAAAGAGGATATGCCAAGTGATGGCCAAACTCCTTCAAGAGTAACTAGCGTAGCCAAGCCTCCTGCTGCCCGGTGTCATAGATCTGCAAGTGTTTTACTAGCCTCTTGCTCTTCATCCACATCAACTCAATAATTTGTGGATGCCTCCTTCCATCCTCCATCTTGGTACTCCTCCCATGAGGGATACCATCCTCCATGTGTTGATGAACCTTGCACTTCATGACATGTTGAAGTGAATCTCTAATGGGATCTCTCCATGAGACCTCCTCTTCATCAATGGCCTCCCAAAACCAATAAAGTTCTAGACCTGCTGCAGGTAGAAGTTTCTCTTTGAGCTAGGAAGTGCTCATTGAGAAAGTGTCATCTAGAAAAGAGAAAGTGTTTCTCACTTCAAGATGTCTACCATCTATCTCTTCTTCCTCCAAGTCTTCAAACCCCAACCTCAAGTGTGGTATGCAATCCAAGAATGGCTCATGAGGATGACGGTTCATCTCTCCCTTGAATGATTCAAGGTTTCACAACACAGTGAAATTATGTTGCTCTAAATCAACAACATGCAATGAAGTAGACCCATCCATAATGTTTGCTGAAATGATAAGATATGGAAATTCTGGCATACCTTTGGGAAACTTGGAAGCATCTTGTATGGCTGTAAGGGCTTCCTCCTCCAATGTGCTGGCTTCCCCAACCGCTGAAGATGAAGGCTACTCCTCCATGACTGTGACAGTGTTGGTATATGCCTCTTCAAATGGTGGTGAGGGCTCCTCCCTCCTTTTGCCAAATCTCCTGATCATCCTTTGAGAAAACTCAACAAGAGTAGATACCCTTGCATGGATCCAATGGCTGAACCACCAAGTATTTGCTTCACCTTCAAGGTGCAGCGCTGCAATTTATACAACTTTTCTATATACTACAGGATGTAGTAGGAAGAAAGCCTCTAGCTTCATCACCCAAGCCCTTGCTACACATTTGAGTGATCCATCAAAAGTGGACAATAGAAATCTATTGCTTCTCATCATCCCATAGCTGTAGGGTCTTCTCTCTTCCTTCAGCTGAATGAACTATGGTAAAGCTAGAGTCTCCTTGGAGGCTCTAGATTTAGCTTTATATTCAACAAGGTATTCCCTTAGAATTTCAGATTCCAAGTGTTCTTCATGCTTCATGTCTTCTTCTCTTTGAGAGTAGGAAGTGCATGGTCCTTCATCTCCTCCTTCTTCTATCTTCTTAACCTCCTTGGAGAGGTCCTTTCTGGGTCTGAAAACTGATGAGAGTAAGCTCATTCTCTTCATCATCTTGATCTCTTCTTCTTCTTATGGTTGAAACTCAGAGGCTGAGCCAAAGATCATGCTTTGATACCATTGTAATATCCCAAAATAAGGAAAATCTATAAGGTTGGGAATATCTTATAATATCCCAAGATTGGAGATACAACAATATGTAAACACAATAATGGAGTAGCAGTGATACATTAACACATATAATTCTAGAAGATCCAAATAGCCATCATATTATATCATAGTAGCAAAAGGTATACAAATCCCTGAGGAAGCAATCACTCAAGTTAGGCAATGCAACCCTCAATAGAACATATACATGATAAATGAAGAACACTACTATATGAAGAAAGCCCAAGGCTCTGACTGTGCAGTCTATAAGAAATAACTGCTGAAAAATGATGTCAATATACAGCTCATACAATATGGGGAGCAGAGATATAGACTCCCAAAGGCAATTTCTAGGAAATCCTGGAAGGATTGGCTGAGATATGCAAAAATACAAAATGTCGGAGTTGCAGGGGCAAGCCTAAATAGCAGCTGTAACTCATGAAATGGATGGAGATGGCTGAATATGTGCAATAAGCTCCTAAATATTCCTCACTGACCTCCCAGAGGAATAGAAGCTCCATCATTTGAAAGATAAGCTCTAAAAGTGGTGTTCTGGAACCCTCCACTGCAACACCCTGCAACACAACGTTTCCTGCTACAGGAATAACGCTGTAGTTGAAGGAGGTGGCTTGGCCTTGAGCCTGAATGTAGAGAAATGAAGTAAAAGTCCCTCAAGATGCCTCTCAAGAAGGGAGAAGGATTCCTAAATAGGAAATCCTTGTGCTAAGCAACACAACAATCTCAGTTAAACAACTGAAGAAAGAAAATAGTCATGCAGACCAAAATCAATACTCAATAACATGTCCTCCTATGGCTGCCTTGTCCTCCCTTTATACAAATGAAAGCCTTCTTGCCTTGGCCCCCACACATTAGGGTTTCCTCCACCAAATGATCTTCCCTCCATTCATACTGTGCTGTCTTCTCAAGTGCTCCACTCTCTCTATGGAAATGCTATTGACTTGGTCCAACTTGACCTTGTCCTCATGCATTTGCCCCCTTTACACACTGGAAGGTGCAAAATCTAGCTACTCTGATGATCCCTTTCACACTATGAGGGATTTTATTCCTACTCATGGGCCTCCTTACCCATTTATTCATCTCCTAGATGATATAAGCAAAATTAATGTTCCAATTAGCTTCATGCTGATTTTGGGAACATTACACACTTCTTGGAGTTGAGAGACGGGCTCATTGTTCGACCCTAGTATAAAATTTTCCACTAGATGCATGCTCTTCGCATTCCTCTAAGCTAGTTCAAAGTATTTTCTCATAGACTTCGGGTAGAGTTAGACCACCAAATTGATAGAACAAACATAATATTCCAGGTATGTCATTTATAGGAAGTGGATACTGAGGTGCCTTCATTTTTCAATGCCCTTTCTACTACGAGATCCGAGGAAGGTTCCATTGTTTCTTCAGATATTATCGGACCCTTGCTGAATTTTTTAGGTATCCTGATCAGAGATGTTTGGCCCTATATATGTAGGAGTTTCTTAGGTTCCGAGCACGTATTCTTCAGCCTCCCATCAAAACAGGCTCCACACAGAGGATCACAACATTTTTCAGGGTACTACCTTTAGACAGAGGCACCAAGAGACTGAATGATACCAGTACATATCTAGAATCTAGATTAGTGATTATCCATGGGACCTCACCTCGCCACATGAGATATTAATAGCAGATCCATCTCAGATCTGTTCTTAGGAGATAAAATAGGTCCTACAGACCTCAACAACACTCAAAATCCCCCAGGAAATGACTTAGTGGATAGTCTGCACTTTCCACCAGATCTTCATCGGGTAACAAAATTTTTTAAGTTTTCTTTATTGTTCTTCATTCAACCTCAGATGTTAGGAGAGATAGGTACGATCCTCAGACCCATCAGCTCCTGTATCTTCTCTACCAGGGAAGTTCATGCATTGTATCTCTTATGCTCATGCATTGTATCTTTTGTACTTCATGCATTGTATCTTATATATTCATGCATTGTATCTTTTTTAGGAGACCGTATGGTTCTACCAAATTATATGGAAATCATTGTAATCAACATTCCCTTTGACCTAATTTGTGGTCAATAGTTGGATATAAATATAATTATCTTATCTTATCTTCTACATTTTGATTATTTTCTGGTCATTTTTGTTCAAAATTCAGCATGGATTTTCTTGATTGACAAGTTTGAGCTATGGAGTTTTCATATTCCAAACACCCTAGGGATTTTTGAGGGCTTTGAATCCATTTGTTCATTCAAAAACTTATTTTAAAAAATGAAATGTCACAAACTTGTCCAAAATTGTATGGTTTGATTGCAACCATAAAATCCAAAATGTAGAAGAGATACCATAGTTCCTCTAACTCTTCTACGTTTTGGCTTTTTCCGAGCATATTTTCCAATATATTTTCTTCAAAATCCAACATGCATTTGTTAAATTTACAAATTTGAGCCATGTAATGTGCATAATTGAAGTGTCCCAAAATTTATGAGGGCCTTAAATTTATTTATGTATTAAAAAAAAACATTTTAACAATGAAAAATCACAATTTCACTCACCAAATTTTGTTTATAATAACTAGAACGTAAAAGAGTAAAACCACACCAGATTTATTTTGTTTATAAAAAAAAACCTAAAATAGTTATATAACTCCTTGTTGGCTTGAGGGGCCCTAACCTAGGTTCGGAGGTTAAGGTTTGCCAACAAACCCCTATACTACTGGCCCTTTTGGCAGTGACCCACTTGCGCAGGCCAAAGTCTCACCCGAACCAGTATGGGAGGGTGCTGGAACCAGGTTTCCACACCCTAAGAGAGAGTAGGTAAGTCAAGTAGATCTGCGTTCGCAGCTTATCGAGTTTGCACAAGACAGATTTGTTCGCAGGTTTGTTAACAATAAAATCCACAATATAACAGAGCTACAGATCTAGTCAATACCTTCACATCCACGTGTGTATCAGCAGTTATCATAACACATCATTAACAAATTACAGATATAACATAACATAGAGATATTCACAGCAAAACAGATAACAGATAACACAACTGTATTCTTAGCTCTAACAGAGCCCAAGGGTTCACATCAATAGTAACACATAAGATCCGATAACACATAGCTACTTTAACTATATCTACATATATTAGCATAAAAAACCTTGTACCATCCAAACCCAACCTACACACATAGCCAGCAGGGTCCGCACACAATAGGACTGAGGATCTCCGTGCACACAGCCAGTAGGAGTCCTTACCCAAACGACCCAACCATAGATATAATAATTCGCACTTAGCATCAGACTTAATTATTCTCTACCTTAAGACTCAAAATGTTCATCTATTTATATCGACTTAGCCTACGCTTCCAATGGTCCGCAAACCATGGTTTTCGGACTCTTGGTCTACCTTGACCCATTACAATGCATTCGGGGCTTTGACCCACCACAAAACCCCTACACTAGACTAATTAAGACAAAAAATATACAAAATTGTACAAAATTCGCAGCTTTAGAGGACCTTGTTCCAACATTCCCCCAACACAATCTTGTGACTTGTCCCGAGTCACTGTGGCTGTGGGGTCTCCACCTGTGCCTACAACAGCCTAATTGCCTCAACCAGTGGGGGCAGCACTCCTTCACTCTGAGCAGCAGTGTTCTGAGAAATATCCACGAATTTTTGTGAAGTTGGTCCCTTTGTTGCAGTTGTGACGCTATCCAGAGTTTGGTTTAGTTGTTTAACAATGACATCAATATCATGAGAGAGCTTGAGGGCGTCATCAGCCCATGGCTTAAGGCGGTTGCTGAGAGTCTTTTTATTTTGGTAGAGTTCGTCAATATCATCTCGAAGGGCGTGGCTGGTTCACAGTCGTGCCAATCGTTGAGCAGGAATCAGAGTAGGGATAGTGGCTTCCAGTTGCTCGAATGCTTCTTCCTTCTGTCGCAGGTCCTGGTTGATTTCATGCAGGAGTGAGTCGCGCTACACCTTGGTCCGTAACTGCATAGCTGTTTCTAGTAATTGGGCTCCTTGAGAAATCTGTCCTATAATCACATTCATGGCCGCCGTAACCAATGCAACTCGATGGGCCCACACCTTCGGTGGTGTCTCTGGCTTCAACTTGGCCTGCAAGTCTGTGGCCTGTTGTTCCATCTCTATTTTGATCGTCTAGATCTCGGTCCTTGAGGCCCGTAATGATGCGAACAATCCCTCAATATTGGCCTGGGGGGTGGCAGAGGCTGGAATATCTTTGGAAACATCCGCGCAGATCCTACTAATGAGGTGTTCCAGTTCCGTTTGCTGCGCAGTGGTGATGGTACACACAACTTGTACCTGGGAAACTTCAACATTTTTTTCCTCAATTGTCTACTCAGCTACAATGAGCTACTGGTGCACTCGATGGTCCCGGTGTTGAATTTCTTTGAATAAGGATGTGTGGAGAAACTGCAATGATTCATGTGGTAACCTGGCTAGATCCAACCGTACCTCTACACAGGCCTGGACTTGCGCTTCCAAGTCGGGAAGAATTATCGCGAGGGATACGCCTAACAAGGAACATAGGTGGCTTTCCACTGTGACAAGTGTCGTGCTGCTAGTTGCTGAGGCCATTCGTACTTGAATCATACTGGTTTGTAGCGTGTCCGTATTTAGCTGTAGAGCTCGGAGCTTGGCCTGAAGTGTGTCGACCGCACCTTTTTGCTGCTCTTCCAAAGCCATCCATTTCTCTTCTGAAGCCAAAGTAACTGTATCTACAATTTGCTCGAGGTCCCCTTCAGTCATTGTAACCGCTTTGTCACGTTCTGGTCATTGGGAGCGCTACTTCTTCCGTGACCCCTTAGCGGGGTCACCCGTTCGCTTTGTTCCTCGAGGGTAGTCAGCACCTCCCGCCTCCTGTCCTTCGGTACCGAGATCCTGCTGTGCATCCTTCTGTACTGCGATTTCCGTGCCTTTCCCTGTACTCTTACCGGGCTGCGAACCTTTCTATGACGCGGCTTCGGTGCCCTTCCCCATGCTTTTGCTCGGTCCTCTGGTTTCTTTGGTGATGATAGGCGGGGTAACCTTCGTGGTGCTTTTTCCTTCAGTACCCTTCGCACCTGTTTTGAAGCCTATCTTCCAGTGAGGAGGCCATTGCACAATTAAATGGTCAATTTCTTCATTGGCAGCCGTATAGGGGAGCGAAGTCCACGCAGGATCCTTGCGGCCTCGGATTTGGATGTTATGCATAGTCACCTGGAATGCAGCAATGATTTTATACTTATCGCAGATATCTAGTGACAGATGTGGCCGAGAGTTGATAGCTGCTATGAGCCCACTCTGAAAAAACACCTAGAAGACTTGGTTGTCCTCGATGCGCTGTGCATCCTTAGAGTCTGACAAGTTCATATATCGAGCCCCCTCGCACATGTTTGGGGTGAGCTCAAGGAGGACTGATTCCTCTGGTGCTTCCAAGGTGACCAACGCAATGAAAAGCAACAACCAGGAATAACAAAATGCTCATCCCTTCTCCTAGGATTCACGAACATTAGCCAAAAAATTGTTGCACAAGTACTGGGACCAATTGAAGTAGACCCCTTTCTCGCACTGGCCTGCCAATTGAATTACATATGCGGGGACGGAGGCCACCTAGAATTTTCGCATCATCTTGCATGCCAATAACAGGGTACCCAACTGCGTACCAGGGTCGCAATGGATTTTTTCATGAAGCCTCAAGTGTTCCGCTCCACATGGTAGGTTTTGCACACGTTTTCAACAATCTCCCCCTCATACTTCTTACCAACGCGTAGCAGAGGGTCCGACCCTTCCATGGGAAGACTAGTAATTTGATGAATGAGCGCAACATCGATGGGGATTCGATCCTGGATCCATAAGCAGCCCACATGGACTAGGGCGAGCTACTGACGTGCCAGACGGTCTGTGATATTGCAGTGGCCGAAGTGCGACATCCTTAGCAAGTTTAAGAGCCCGGACCCTACCAATCCACGTACCCAACGCATGGGAAAAAACTTTATCCCATTGTCTTCCTGTATTATGTCAAGATATAATTAGGGTGCCAACACAAGGAAGGCCTCCAAATTGGCCTTGTTGGCTCAAGGGGTCCTCACCCAAGTTCAGAGGTTAAGGTTTGCCAACAAACCCCTATACTACTGGCCCTTTTGGTAGTGACCCACTTGCGTAGGCCAAAGCCTCACCCGAAGCAGTATGGGAGGGAGGTGGAACCAGGTTTCCGCACCTTGAGAGAGAGTAGGTAAGTCAAGCAGATTTGTGTTCGCATCTTATCGGGTTCGCACAAGACAAATTTGTTCGCAGGTTTGTTAAAAATATAATCCACAATATAACAGAGCTACAGATCTAGCCAATACCTTCACATCCACGTGCGTATCAACAATTATCATAATGCATCATTAACAGATTACAGATATACCATAACATAGACAAATTTGTAGCATAACAGATAACATATAACAAAAATGTATTCTTAGCTCTAACAGAGCCCAAGGGTTTGCATCAACAGTAACACATCAGATCCAATAACACAGATCTACTTTAACTAAATCCTCATATATTAGCATTAAAAACCCAGTACCATCCAAACCCAGCTTGCGCACACAGCCAGCAGGGTCCGCACATAGCAGGACTGAGGATCTCCACGCACAAAGCCAGCAGGAGTCCTTACCCAAACAACCCAACCACAGATCTAATAATTCACGCTTAGCATCATACTTAATTCTTCTCTACCTTAAGACTCAAAATGTTCATCTATTTATATTGACTTAGCCTACGCTTCCAGTGGACCGAAAACCGTGGTTTGCGGACTCTTGGTATACCCTTGACCCATTACAATGAATTTGGGGCTTTGACCCACCCCAAAACCATTGTGCTAGACTAATTAAGACCAAAAATATACAAAATTGTATAAAATTCGCAGCTTTATGGGATCCTGTTCCAAAACTCCTTTTCCTAAAACCACACCTTGCACTAGTGAACGCCTTTGATAACCATGCCTATTACTTTCAACAACTAAATGATCATTCTTATGATAGTGAGTGTCTCTCATGGGGATGGTATAATAATCAAGCACTTGAGTATGAGAAATTAGGGCTCTATGAATCACCGTTTCCTCCAGAAGGCCTTCATGCAAATCCAGTCCTACCAATATTTTCTTGATAATTACAATCATTGATGTTCAAAATCTCATGTTTTCCTCCCCCATCAGGTTTCCAATCACTTTGATAATGATAAGGGGAGACCTATAAGCTTGACCCAGACTGAGACAACAATGGATTTTTTCGACCTGGCATCAAAAAATGTGGTCCATCATTTGAGAAAGAGGGATGACCAAAGATCTTATGCATGTCCCTTTCTCCTTTTAGGATGAAATCCATCCAAACCTAAGCAAAAAAAATGAATTGGGGGACATATTTAATGTATGGTTCCTAAAGAATGTTGATATTACTTTTTAGGGTATCCTTTCCCATGTGCATATCACTAAAGCAAGCAACTAGAGCTTTAGATGCCTTTCCCATTGTTGGCCCTCAATTTTGACCCTTTTTTACCATGCATATTCCACTTTCCTATAATCCTTTACCATCATATCATGGTAATATTTGTCATATATTTTCCTCTTTTTATACTTTAAGGTAAAATTATTATGTCTTTTAATTTTTGGAATTTTTAGTAAAAATTGGGTATAAAATTTATTTTTGGCAGAAACATAATTTTCTGTAATGGCTCCTTTGAAGTTGTATGTGCAGGACACCTAGGTACAAAATAAAGTTAAATTAAAGAAGTACATGAAACAAGCATGGACAGACTTCTATTGGCATACCCCAAATGAGTTAGAAAATGCCCAGTCAAAGTTGGTCAAACATGACGAGTCACTCAGAAAATCCCCTGATTTAGGGGAAATTTTGTGATTTTGTGGAATATGTCCAAATGTTGTGCAACAAAAGGATGAGTTCAAACCTACTAAGTGGAATAGGACTCTTGTTGGTTGTTACAACAATTATAATTGATTTTGTTATATTTTTTTCCTATTTAAGCACAATTATTCAACAACTATGAACAACAATATTATTATCATTGTGATTCCTCTCTTTCTGAATATATTTGAAGACTTGTTCTATATTTATTATGCTTCATTGCGGTGGGATTTTAATGGTGAAATTTTGTAGCTGATTGTTTTAGAGGTGTACCAAGCAAAGGTGGAGGGCCCCCATTCTAGCTAAGTACACTATTTTGTTCATTAATGTGCATAATTGTGAATAACAAGTATTTTAAGTTTTATGTATATTTCCATTATAATTTCTTGTGAATATTTGCTATATAAAATTGTTAGCATGTCATGACCATTCAAATTTTGGAAGTGATCTCATTTTAGTGACTAGTTTGGATAAGGACAATCTAGGTCTCCAAGTTGGAGCCTATTTCTTGTGAACTAAGAATTGAATTGAAATTTCTATTTATGCATTCATCATTTCTTGCTTTCTTAAATCAATTTCTTTCTTAAAATAGGCGTTATGCTTTATGTTGAACTTGGTTTTGTCGAAAAGGAAATCAATAGGAAGGACAACCAGGATCTCTAAGTCAAGAGACTCTTCCTTGTTGACTATGTTTCAATCATTCACTTGTTCATGGTTATAGATTAGATTTCCATTCTTTTCAATATTTTTATATTTATAATATGCATTTCCATTATCTTCATATAAACAACTACTTCCTACACTATCTTATTCTAAGATCCATACACCTTGATGTGCTTCTAAGTTTACCATATGAATTCATAATTAAAACATATGCTCTAATTCAACTCCATAAATTGGACTGACATTTTAGGCATTGTTCCTGGGGAAGCACACTTAGATATAGCTTATTAGGAAGCTTGTTTAGGAAAACATTAAAAAAAAAAAAAAACATCAAAAATAAAAAAATTGCAGGATTTCTTTTCATTATGGTTATTTATGCCTATAAAAAAAGACGATAAGGGTAGATATATGAAACAAAACCCCCATACTACTAAACCATCTACATTCGAACTAACACCAATTGCTAGGAAACCAAATTTAGAGGATCTAGAGGAAAAACAACGTTCAGGACAAAGGTTAACTTTGGATGAAGGAAAAACTTTATTAGCTTATGAGGTAAGGAGAAAACAAACACAAGAAGAACCACCTTCAATAGGAAAACATAAAAAGAAACCAATTGATCAAAAAATTCTTGAACAACTTGAAAAATTTGAGGATATACAAGCTCAAATATAAACTGAAACATTTGAAAAAGTCAAGGAAAAGATGAAGGAAGAAGGACAAGGATCCACTATTCTAGGATTAACTCCAGAACAAAGGATACAATATGAGAGACAACAGAAAAAATGAGAAAGAAAGAGATAGGAAGAGAGGAAAATAAAAGAATCCACTGAAAGGGAAAATGCAAACAAAATAAGGGAAGATGAAAGAGGAGACAATGACCAAGAAACTACTTTTGGATTCCCAATCTTAGATACAATAGCAATATTGGGAGAAGAGGTAAAAATGAAAAAAATTCCACTTTCCATTTTGCCAAAATTTTATGGTATGTATTATGAATATCCCAACTCATTCTTATTCTAATTTGATATCTTATTTCGAACCTAAGGATATACTGATGATAAACAAAAGCTTTGTCTTTTCCCTGCAACTCTTAAAGCATCTGCATTAAAGTGGTTTATGGGATTAGGTGAACATACTATTACCAATTGGGAAGACATAAGAAATATTTTTCTTAAGAAATATCAAGCATATTGTAGGCCTAGATATTCAAAAGATGACATTTTTAGAATGGCTGAACAAGAAGATGAAAGTATAGAGGAATACTTGGAAATATTTCTCTACAACTTACAAAAATATAAACATCATTCTTTAAGTCTAGATACTATTCGAACAATCTTTTTAAATGGAATACGAGATGAATATCTTGATATCCTTAATGCTATGGGTAAAGGAGATATTTCATATCTACCATTCGTTGAGATTTCAGAGTTATGTCAAAAATACTCAAGAGGAAGAGAAAAAACTAGGAAGAGAGATGCAAATTCCAAAGCTACTAAATCAACAATAGGGAGTATTACAAGAGCTGAAATAGGAAACTTGTTTGAAGATTTCAAAAATGATATCTTAAGCACATTAGGGACACAAGTTGATGTTCTTAAAACACGAAAGAAACAAGAGGATAAAGATCAAGTATTATCAATTTTATGTCCTAAATTTAGGAAGAAGCATCCATTAAGAGAATGTCCTTTAGAAAATATTCATGTTTGCGGACTTTGCACTGAAAATCATGCAACTGATCATTTTCCACGGTTAAGGGAATTGCAAGAAAATAAAATAGAGGAAATCCAAGGGATTGAATCTCTCTATTATTTAGCACCAAGAAGACCTTGGCAACCTCGATTTGCAAGTATGTATCAAAATCCTCCTCAACATTTTACTCAACAATTTCCTCAAGGCTATCAATATTCTGTTCAAAACCAAGGGAATGCTCATATGCCTTGGCAGACTTTGCCTCCTCAAACCACTCAAAATCAACATTCTCAAGGTTGGAGAGGGTATGCCTATGGAGCCCAACCTTCTCAACAATACTATTTCTAATCATTTCAATCCTATCGTCAACAACCATATCAATCATTTCCTCAACCATCCTTTCCATATCAACAATTTCAACAACCTCAACAACCAAATACATTATAATCACCTGCACCACAATTAACATAACCACAACAACTTCAGCTGCCATCTGATCAACCACCACATATACCAATTCAATTTCCATCCCAACCAGTGGAAAATCTGAGTAATAAGTTAATATATAATGTGGAATAAGGAACCTCATTTCCTACATATTCAATTATTCTTGTTCAAAATGTTCATCAATGGTCTAGGAAAGTACTGCAAAAAGTCTCCCCCATCATCATAGAAGAACAAATACAAGAAAAAGGGAGTCTTGAAAAATCCAAAACAAGCATGCAAGAGAAGAGAATCAAATTAAAAAAGGTAAGGTAATAATGACTCAAACACCTCCTTTTTCTGAAAGATTTTTTCAACAAAAATCTTTTATTACTATTCCTGAATTTGATATCTTAGATGAATTAAAGAATGATTATGTAAAAATTCCTTTATTGCAAGCAATAAAATATATTCCAATCTATACAAAGGCAATTAAGGAATTATGCATAAAGAAAAGTGGAAAAAGAAAAAAAGACCGACCAACAATCTGTCATTGGAAGATTAGATAGCCTCATGTCAACAAGTAGTGTAATTGAAAAACATGTTGATCTAGGAATCCCAATGGTTACAATTTCAATTAACAATTTTTATTTTTTATTTTTTATTTTATTTTTTATTTTTTATTTATTATTATTTTATCTTTTTATTTATTTATTTTTTCTTCAGTTTGTAAAACTTTGATTGACTTGTGGGCTGTTGTTAATGTCATGACTACAGAAACGATGAAATACCTCAATTTTCCAAACATTCGACCAACCAGTACAATTTTAGAACTAGCTAATAGATCTAAACTAGTGCCAGAGGGTGTACTTGAAGATATCATCGTTTCATTAGACTCTTGGGAATATCTGATAGAATTTTTAGTTCTACAGCCAAAGACAAATTTTGGAGGGCACCCATTAATTCTTGGCAGACCTTGTTTAGCCACAACTGATGCCTTCTCTGGTTGTAGATCAGAAAGTATGATTATATCAAATGGGAATGAAATAAAACACACAACACACTATCCTCTCGCTCAATATCCTTCTTTTTTATCATGACCTGATGAAATAGAACAAGAAAATGAAGAGATTAAATCTATTATAAGTATTAATCAAGATTTTGATTTTAGAGAAGAGGATAATGAGGATTTAATATATTTCTCCATTTCAGAGCCAGATATTTCAGAACAGTTGAGAACTATGCAATATAAGGCTGCAAGTCAAATATTGGAACAACACTTTCAAGAAAATTGCACAATAAATTCCTTACAAATGTCATTTGATGCTATTTTTCCTGCTAATTCAATTACACATTCACAAAGAAAAAAAAATTAACTTAGCCTTGAAAAATCTCTTAATATTGTAAATAATTTTCAACCAACCCAAGAAAAGCAATTGGTTAAATTATTAAGGAAATATTCAAAAGAATTTTCTTGGAATTACATTGATATGTAGGGAATTCATCTGAAACATGTATTCATCATATATACACAGATGAAAATATTAAACCTATAAGGCAACCAAAAAGAAGAATGAACCCAATGATGAAAGAGATAGTCAAGGAGGAATTACAGGAATTACTATAGGTAGGATTTATTTACCCTATCTAAGATAGCCAATGGGTTTCTCCTTTAGTGATTGTTCCAAAGAAAAATGGGAAATGGAGAGTCCGTGTAGATTATAGGGAATTAAACAAAGCAACACTCAAAGATCATTTTCCCTTACCATTCATTGATCAAGTCCTAAATTCAATAGCTGGGATTTTTTTTTCTCCTTTTTAGATGGATTTAGTAGCTATAATAAAATTAAAATAGCATTGGAGGATCAAGACAAAAATACTTTTACATGTCCTTGGGGTACATATGCTTACAATGTGTTACCATTTGGATTATGTAATTCACTGGCTACTTTTCAAAGAGAAGTTTTGGCCATCTTTGCTAATTTAATACATGAGTGTGTAGAAGTTTACATGGATGATTTCACTGTATATGGGAATACTTTTGATGATTGTTTGAAAAACTTGGAAAACGTTCTACAAATATGCATCGAATTTTTTTTATCTCTCAGCAATGAATTTTTTTTTATGTGCTAACTGAAGGAATAGTATTGGGACACCATATTTCTTCTTCAGGAAGAAAAGTAGATCCAACAAAAAATAAAATCATTGTGAGTTTGTTACCACCAATGAATCAAAAAGAGGTAAGGATTTTTATAGGATATGCATGCTATTATCAAAGGTTTATTGAAAAATTTAGTAAAATGGCCTTGCCCTTGTTTAAACTGCTTACAAAGAACATAGAGTTTCAATGTAATATTGATTGCAAAAATGCATTTGAGAAACTAAAACAAAATTTTTTCCACAACACCAATTCTTAGAGGACCAAATTGGTCATTTCCATTTCACGTATCCATAGATGCATCAGATACTACAGTAGGAACATCATTAGGCAAAAAATATAATCAACTACATTATGATATCTATTTCATTAACGAGAATTTAACTCCAGCTGAGTTGAATTACACAGTTAATGAAAATGAAATGCTTGTTGTAGTACATGTAGTAAATAAATTCAGACATTACATAACATGATATGAAGTGTTCATTATTACTGATCATTTAGCCATTAAGTATTTAATGAATAAAATCATCACTAATGGTAGGATTACTAGATGGTTGTTATTAATGCAGGAATTTAACATTACTGTATTGAATCGACCGGGAAAAGAGAATCAAGTGGCATATTTCCTTTCAAGACTTCATCTTCCTGGTGAGATTGTTCCAGTTTTGATAAATTTCCAGATGAACATTTATTTGCAATATCAGTTAAAACTCCATGGTTTGCTGAGATAGCCAATTATTTATCATCTGCAAAGTTTTCTTCTCATT
Source organism: Pinus albicaulis (assembly GCA_034641835.2). Lineage (NCBI taxonomy): Eukaryota > Viridiplantae > Streptophyta > Pinopsida > Pinales > Pinaceae > Pinus > Pinus albicaulis. The sequence continues at coordinate 1,021,901,840 of CM076574.1, forward strand.
TCAAAAATAAATAGAAAAAATAAAATAATAAAAGATAGTGCTAGATGTAGTTGGGTCAATGGAGACCTTTTCTATATTGAACCCGACATGTTAATTAGAAAGTGTGTAAGATAAGAAGAAATTTTGGATATTTTTAAAGCATGTCATGATGAACCATGTGGTGGTGATTTTGTAGACAAAATGATAACATACAAGGTGTTGAATCTAGGCTATTATTAGCCATCCATATTCAAAGATTCAAAGATCTATGCCAAGATGTTGTGTAACCAGCTCTAAAAATAGAAGAAAAGAGATATCAACGCCTTAGAAATAAGCCACTTCGAGGGGGCAACCTCCAATACATTACATAAATGAACAATTCTTGGATGATACAATTTACAAAACCTCCTTTCTATATATAGGAGTCCATGTGGCCATAATCTAATCCTAGTGGGCCATAATGTAATCCTAGCCGACCTAATAATAATAATTTAAGGGCACAATAATAACAAAATGGGGGTTACAACGGTACAATAATAACAATAAGGGGGTTACACTAATAACAATAAGGGACTATACTAGTAATATAGGGACCTAAAATGCCCCTCTCCTTCAAAAAAGTGTTGTCCTCAACACTTGAGTAGCTCTGGGTGCTTTTGTATAAACTTCTCATCCTCCCATGTAGAATCTTCAGTGGGTAAGTTCTTCCACTTGATGAGATACTCTGAAATTGATTGATTCCGTAGCTGTCGAGTTCTTGTTTCCGTGACCGCTTCAGGTTCCAATATGATTTTTCCTTCCTCATCAAGTTCTGGCAATATTGTTTGAACCGAAAGATTTTCACCTATAACCTTCTTTAAGCATGAAACATGGAAAACTGGATGTACTCGCGAAGAAGCAGGAAGCTCCAATTTGTATGCCATAGTACCAATCTTTTTCAACACCTTGTAAGGACCATAGTACTTTGGCGATAATTTATTATCCTTCTTAGCTTGCTTGAGGGACATTTGTTTGTATGGTTGTAGCCGTAAAAATACCCAGTCTCCTACATCAAAACTTCTCTCGCTGCGATGTTGATCTGCCTCTTGTTTCATTCGATTTTGTGTCAAATTCAGGTTATCCTTTAAGAGTTGGAGAACTTCTTGTCGATGCTCGATGTGATCTTCCATTGCTTGAACCTTTGAATTTTCTCTTAAAGATGATGTGATGGATGGTGGATGATATCCATAAAGTGCCATAAATGGGGTCATTTTTGCTGCAGTATGGAAGGAAGTGTTATACCACCATTTAGCGAGAAGTAACCACTTGACCCATTGTGTTTGTTTATCAGATACAAAACAACGAAGATATCCTTCCAAACATTTATTTACTATCTCAGTTTGACCATCAGATTGAGGATGATAAGATGAGCTATGAGCTAATTGAGTACCCAAACAGGAAAATAACTCCGTCCAAAAATTTCCAGTAAAAATGGGATCTCTGTCGCTCACAATAACCCTTGGGCTTCCATGTAGCTTTTGAATTCTGTCCATAAATATAGTAGCAACTGTACTTGCTTTAAATGGATGAGATAATGCACAAAAGTGTCCATACTTTGTAAGTCTATCAACTACCACCATGATGACACTCTTTCCTTCGGACTTAGGTAAACCTGTGATAAAATCCATTGAAATATCCTCTCAACGTTGACTTGGAATGGATAAAGGTTGTAGAAGTCCCGGGGTCTTAATTGTATCAACTTTATTCTGCTGGAAAACCAAACATTTCGCCACCAAATTTTGAATATCAGATTTAAGGCCATCCCAAAAAAATTCTTTCTTCACCCTATGGTAAGTTTTTAAAAATCCTGAGTGTCCTCCTAAAGGATAAGTGTGAAATTCCAGAAGAATATTTTGTTTTATTTGGGTATTCTTACAAAGATATAAGCGATCTTTGTACCATAAGGAATCATTTTTCCAACTAAATGTATCAGATGTACTAGGATCTTGCTGCAAATTTTGAATTTGTGTCCATACATCTTTGTCCTTCTTCCATTCCTCTCTTGCTTCGGTTATCTAATCTGGTTGGATAATAGAAATGGCACAAAGCAATGTTTCCACCTCTTCATTATTTCTTGAGAGTGCATCTGCAACAACATTAAGCTTTCCTTTTTTTGTAGATTATTTCAAAGTAATAACCCAACATCTTTGTGACCCATTTTTGCTGCTCTTCTAAAGATAGTCTTTGTTCCAAAAAGTGTTTAAGACTATCATGATCAATTTTTACCTTGAAGTGTCTTCCCATTAGGTAAGTTATCCATTTATTTAGTGCATGCAATATTTCTAACATTTCCTTCTCATAAATAGGTTTCTGTAAATACTTTGCATTGATTGGACGACTTTCAAAAGCAATGGGTCTTCCTTCCCACATTAAAAGAACACCAATTCCATTTCCTGAGGCATCACATTCCACAATAAAGGTTTTTGTGAAGTCTGGCGTAGCTAAGACTGGTGTTAGGCACATTGCCTCTTTAAGATGTTAAAACACCTTAGTTGCTTCAAGAGTCCATGAAAATGCATCTTTCTTCAATAATGTTGTTAGAGGTGCTGCTATTCTCTCATAATTCTTAACAAACTTGTGATAATACCCTGTTAACCCGAGAAATCCTCACAATTGCTTTATGGTTGTGGGGAATTTCCATTCCTTAATGGCTTTAATTTTGTTAGGGTCTACTTTAACACCCTCGTGAGAAACAATATGACCTAGATATTCCACCTCTTGTACTCCAAAGAAACATTTGGATGTTTTTGCATATAATTGTTTCTCCTGCAATAGTTTGAGCACCCTGTCAACATGTTCAACATGATCCTTCCAAGGCCTGCTATAGATTAGTATATCATCAAAAATACTAGCACAAATTTTCTAAGGAAGGGTTTGAAAATGGAATTCATCAACCCTTGAAATGTAGAAGGTGCATTGGTAAGGCCAAAAGGCATGAACAAAAATTCATAATGACCCTCATGAGTTCGAAATGCTGTTTTTGGAATATCTTCAGTCTTCATTCTAATTTGATGATATCCTGAATGAAGATCCAACTTAGTAAAATAAATTGCTCCATGTAATTCATCCAATAATTCATCAATCACAGGAATGGGAAATTTATCTTTAATGGTGAGCTTATTGAGCTCCCTATAATCCGTACACATTCGCCATGATCCATCCTTCTTGTGTACCAATACTACAGGAGCAGAGAAAGAACTTTGACTAGGTTGAATTATACCCGCCTCTAACATTTCTGCAATCATACGTTCAATTTCGCTCTTTTGGAAGTAAGGATATCTATAAGGCCTGATGTTTGGAGGAACACTTCCTGAATCAAATGAATAGCATGATCATGATCACGAATAGGTGGGAGTCCTTTGGGAGTTTCAAACACCTTGGAATGATTGTCCAAGACTTGTTGGAGATCTGCAGAAATAGATGATTTTGATGTTGGAACTTCTAGTGAGCATAATTGTGCAATGACGCCTCGTTGTTCTTTTTTTAGAAGCTTTGTCATGACATTAGAGCTTATTATCTTTCCTGGCTTCCCCGCAATACCCCATAATTCAACTTCCTTTCCTTCTGAAAAAAATTTCAAGAAAAGTTCTTGAAAATTAAAAGCTACCGTCCCCAAAGATTGTAACCATTGTACTCCTAGTACAACATCAGCACCTCCCATAGGAATGGAAAGGATTGGACTAGTCAACACATATTCCCCCATGGTTAGCTTGATGTTATGGCATTTTCCAGAGCAATTTATAGTTCCTCCATTTGCAACCATCACTTGACATTCTGGTGCTGGGTATAGGAAATAATTTAATTCCTTGGCTACCTTACAATGAATAAAATTATGGGTGCTACCTGAATCAATCAACACTATTACCTTTTTCTTCTTGATTTTTCCTTGTATCTTGAGAGTTTGAGGAGTGGTAATTCCTGCCAGTGCATTACATGATATGGTCGGATTCATTTCTTCCTCTTCTAGAGTTGGTTCCTGGTGTATATCCTCTTCTCGTTCATTTTCTTCTTCCTCTTCACAATATATGTAAAATAATTTCTTCTCAGCACACTTATGACCTTTAGTGTATTTGCTATCACAACTGTAGCAAAGCCCTTTTGCTCTTTTTTCTTCCAATTGTTATGGTGTCAACCTTGTAGGTTGTGGAAATCTAGACGTAGCAACACTTCCTTCTTTATAGAATTGAGTGGTAGGCTTCCTTGTCGCCATAATTTTACATTCAACTTTTCTTGCCAACCTGAATGCCTTCTCCAATGAATCAGGCTCCAAAACACGAACTTCATGTTGGATGTTATCCTTTAAAGTGCCTATGAAGAGATCAATCCTGTGTTCCTCTGGAATATCAGTTACCCTTATATTCAATTTTTTGGAAGTCCTCAATGTGCTCCCCCACTAAACCCTTTTGTTTGAGATTTATCAATTGGCTAAAGAAGGTGTTGCTCTTTGTATCCTCATAATGTGCTATCATTTCCTTCGTAAAAATTGACCAAGTGACAATTTTTTTACGGGAGCAAAGTCATCGATACCATACAAATGTATTTTTTTCTAAATGTAAAGTTTCAATGCGTACCTTTTGTGTGTTTTGCACGTTATGGAGATCAAAATATTGCTCCATCTGTAGTATCCATGTTACAGGATCCTTTCCATCAAAATTCCTCATATCCATTTTTGGAATATTGTGGTTCTTCCCACCAACATTAGAGTTTATGAAATCACGATTAACATTTATTTTGTTCTCATCATAAGGTTCTTCTACAATCTTTTCACCATTAGGAAACATTTCTTGTATCAACTTTGTCAAACCTTCTATGTCTGCTTTTAGATCATTCTTCATGTTTTCCATGTTGTCTTTCATGTCATCCATTTTAGCTTCCATGCCATCCATCTTAGCTTCCACGCCAACTTCCATGCCATCCATCTTAGCTTCCACGTCTTTCTTCAAACTTTCCATCTTTGCTTCCACGCCTTTCTTCAAAACTTCCATTTAATTTTTTGTTGCTCTTTGCGAGAGTGAAATTTGTTGCACTTGCTCTTGTAATTTTGATAGATCATGTTGCAATTCTTCATCTTCATGAGTCATAGTAGAGCCTTCTGAAGGCTTAATGGGTGTTTAATTATTTTTACGAGGCATATTTTAGAACCCAATACTGATATCTATTCTACAATATTCCCTTGAAATAAATTCAAATTGATTCTTCAAACAAGACTTATGCAATTCGGAAAAACAAACACACCTTTTTCTTGCTTTTGAGAAGCTCGATATTGAAATTGGATTATCTCTGTGATTGCAGCTTTTCAATATTTTAAATTCAGCACTGAAGTAGCCCTCTGAATTCTCTTTTGAATGCCACAGGTCTGACCTGATTTTGATTCTCCAAGACAAAGTTATGTCCAATCTCCTACAATGACCTAATTATGGACTGGTTCAGTAGAGCTAACTTGTACGACTTTCCACGTGTCACTGTTTCGTTTTTCACCTCTGAAATTGATAGCCAATAAACTGCAGTCCGTGCACTTGCGACCAATTTTCACGGCACTCCAATCCGATGCTCAGAGAGAGAGTTATTGAAATTTTCCCACGATAACCTATTTGTGATGAAATTCGGGAGCCTGAAAAAGCACTACCTTCCATAGATCATATCTCCAAAAATATTGCGAACCAAGCTCTGAAATTTTGCAACTAGTTTCCTCAGAATTTCAGCTTCGCACCCTAAATATTTCATATTCTGAACCTTCGTAGAAAAAAATTTATAGTGAAAATTCCACGACGACCTGTTTAGGAGCCTGAAACAAGACCTAACTTCCACAGATCATATCTCCAAAAATATTGCGAACCAAGCTTTGAAATTCTTAGAAAATCTTCCTCAGGATTTCGGCTTCGCACCCTAAAACTTTTAGATTCTGAAACTTCGTAGAAAAAAAGTTATAGCAAAAATTCCATGATGACCTGTTTCGAGCAGCGAAACGCTAGAATCCAAAGCTCTGATACCAAATGTTGTGTAACCAGCTCCAAAAATAGAAGAAAAGAGATATAAAAGCCTTATAAATAAGCCACTTCGAGGGGGAAACCTCCAATACATTACATAAATGAACAATTATTGGATGATACAATTTACAAAACCTTCTCTCTATATATAGGAGTCCATGTGGCCATAAAGTAATCCTAGTGGGCCACAATGTAATCCTAGCCGACCTAACAATAATAATTTAAGGGCACAATAATAACAAAATGGGGGTTACAAGGGTACAATAATAAAAATAAGGGGGTTACACTAATGAAAATAAGGGACTATACTAGTAATATAGGGACCTAACACAAGAAATGTGACAACTCCCAAAAAATAGGGAGACAAGTGCATTCTGATGAAATTCATTTGAAGATACAAGTACTTGTAGAGCCATTTGAACAATGGGATATTGAATTTGTGGGACCTATTAACCCATAATCCAATGGGAAAAGGTACATCTTAGTGTGTATTGATAATGTGAAAAAGTGGGTGGAGGAAAAGGCAATGGAAAAAGCAACAAAAAATTCAATGGTATATTTTATTTTTAAAGAGATATTTGTTAGATTTGGATTACCAGGACAGATCATCACTGACCAAGGAGAAAAATTCCCTTCAAATCTAATTAGATATCTTATAGAAAAATATAAAATCAAGCACATAAAGTCAACTCCATACCACCTGCAAGAAAATGGACAAGTGGAATCAACAAACAAAGTGCTTCAAAACATCATGACAAAAAAAGTAAAGATGCACCAGAAGGATTGGTCAGAGAAATTGAATGAAGCATTATGGGAATATAGAATAACATGGAATAATATTACTGGGCTCATCCCTTATCAGCTAGTCTATGGAAAAGAAGTTCTTTTACCAATTTAATTTCAAATCCACACATATAGACTTGCAACTAAACTTGGATTAGACCTATCAGAGGCACAACAATAAAGGATCATGCATCTGGATAAATTACATGAAATCATAAAATAAGCAATGGAACATACATCATTGGTGCAACAACAAAGAACCAAATGGCATGAAAAATTCACTAAAAAGAAAGTATTTCATATATGACACAGGGCACTTCTGTTTGATTCAAAGTACAAGGATTTCAAAGAAAATTTCACCACTCACTAGTTAGGGCCTTATGATATTGAATAAGTCTATAATAATGGATCAATGAAAATCAAGACAATCGATGAGGCAACAACATCATTTCTAGTCAATGGGCATAGATTGAAAATCTACAACAAGCCTGTGAATAAAGAAGATTTCCTCAAGAAAATATCAGCAAAATAAGACATGCAAGTTTTGGAAAATCATAGTCATGTGCCTTCCTTGCAGAATAAAAATAAAAAATAAAATGAAATTAAAAAAAAAAAAGAGAAAAAGAGAAAAAATAATAAAGAGATTTGACTGTGAAAATCCATATTTCTGGCACAGTACAAATCTGAATTCACATTAGAAGCCAAGTCACTTGGCTACTTTGAATTCCTTTTAAAAAAAATGTGTTTTTGATTCATTTTATGCTTTAGGTTGACACTAAGCTAGGACATTCTATCCTCCAATTTCGAGACTTGAGGACAAGTCTCAAAATAAGAAAGGGGGAAGACATAATAAAACAAGTACATTTGTTTTTTTTGCCTTGTTAACATCTTAGCAACTCAACATGGAAGAGAAACTCAACATACTGTAATCATCATATTGTTAAAATCAATATGGAATCAACATCAAAATCTTCCACAAAGGGACTTGAAATCAACATCAAACTCTGTCACAAAGGGACTTGAAATCAATATAAAAAATATGTCACAAAAGACCTGCATACAAAGAGTTATTTGAAAATAAGTTGACCATAATACAAAGAGCTATTTGAAGATAAACGGACCAACATACAAAGAGCTATTTGAAGATCAGTGGACCTGAATACAAAAGGGAAACCAATTAGAAGAGCTATTCAAGGGAAGTAATGGAAATGCTATAAGTTACTTTTTTTTTTTAATGCCTTTTGATTTTGAAAAAAAAATATTAAAATAAGAGACTAATTAAACCTTGGTGCATAAGAGTCATCCCCTACACATACCTAAGACCTTTCTCTTTTCATAAAACCTTTACCTTTACATCCACTGAAACCAAAGCTTCTTTGACACAAGTAAAGTCAAATTTACATGTCTCTTTGCCTACCACATGAAGTCTTCCTGCATGGGTTAGTGTCATATAAAAATGGGAACAATATGTTTTAAATAAGGAGATACAACACTATGAAGGAATATTGAATCATGATACATTATTCTATTCTCTTTTGGTTTGAAATGACCTTGAAATGGTCATTTCAAAAGCCACTTCAAGAATAATCATTAAAAGGAGCATATGGATTACGTCATGAAGAAGTAGAAGACATGGAGATATGATATATCATTCCAAAAAGGACTTTGAAAGGATCACTGAAATCAATAGAAAGACAACAAGAATGATACATCATAAAAGGCTTATTTCAACATGCAAAAACCCATTTAGTAAACTAGAGGATATATGCAATCATAATGAAGTTTATACAAACAAAAATCATACAAATGGCATGAAAAACTTATCAAGGACATAGGAAATTACAGAGAGGGTAGTATAAACAAAAACTCATCATGAAAATGCTTTTCAAAGGACTCCACTACAACTGTTTAAGAAGTAAGGACAATGAGGTAGTATTTTTTTGAAAATACTTGGCAAAAAGGGCTTGAAAACACACCTACATGAAAACAAGGAAAACATATCATTTCAAAGCAAACATATCAGTTCAAAAGAAAACATAACTCAGTTCAAAAACTACAATGCTCAACATAGAAGCTCAGAGAGGAAACATAGGCTCAGAACTGGAGAACGAAGCACAGGATCACGACCAAGAAGTCAGGTATGAAACACAACCCAGAAAATTAGAAATCGATTTTTTAAAGGAGACAGAGAGAAAATTGAATAAGGAATAAGTTGTTAAAATTATAGGGTATGCATGGATTCTAATGCTGAGAATATCTCGAAAAAAGCCAAGGAAAAGGCTGAATTTTCAAAAACATAACTCCATAAACTAAACATTGAAATCTTCCAACATATCCTATGAATTGTGTGGACATTACACATTTGAGTTTGGTTAGGAATTAAAGATAGATAGTCTGTCTTTAGGTGAGATCCTTATTTTAAGTTATCATTTAAATGATGGATCGTAGGCTTAACTATGAACTCCAGTTATAATATTGGAAGCGTAATCCAAGTCCGAGTTAGCAGATATTTGGTGGCAGCATAATTCAAGTTTGAGTAGCAGATATTTGGTGTCAATGTAGTTCAAAGTCTGAGTTAACAACTGTTTAGTGGCAGTATTGGCTTAATTCTGAGCTCCAAGTGTAAGTTTGGAATCAAAAGCTTTAAATCCAAAATCCTAGTCACGTTATTTTCTACACAAAAGCAGAGCTCGTGCATGATGGTGTCAAGTGGTGTTGGTGAGTGCACGATAGTGCAAAAATTATGAATGACATTTTGAAAACAGAGTATTAGTTGCCAGAGAAGAGAAAGGTGCCAAAATATTGTAATATTGTTTATATCTTTTCCAGAAACCGAATTTTGAAATAATTACAACATAAAGATTGTTTCTTGTTCCCAGAAATTGATTTTTGAAGGCATTACAACACATTAATTGTCTCATGAATATTCAAGAATGATTTTTTTTTTGCATTTCAACGCAGTGATTTAGCAGTTACAAGTTAGAAATTTCTCCTCATATTCGCGGGTATTCAACAATTAGAGATTTCTTCTTGTCCTTATAAATCACATTCAGATCAAAGTCCTGGTAAGTATTATCTCTGTGTTATAAAAAAAATTCTCCTTCAAATACCTCAATAAGTTGAATTTCTCTTTACAACACAAAGTAATTTCTCTATTATTTAAAGATTGAAAATGAATTTTTCTTCTTTAAAAATAGAGTCATTACCGTTTCCATGAGATTATTCACTATTGAAGGTTATTTAAATTGGTACAGAGACCAAAACAAGAAAGAACATACCTATCCAAACTTGAGTATGGGAAGCAAAATTGAGCCCATAGGATTTCAAATCAAAAATTGGAATAAGAAGACTATAGAGAAACTCTATCAAGCAAGCTAATTAGAATTTCTTAGCAAGTTTAATGGGAATAATGAAAAATTGACAGAGATGTTTGTGTCTAACTTTGATAATGAGAAAACCATGGTAGGAGGCATTATTATTCCAATCATACCAAAATACATTTCTCAAGCCACAAATATATCAATGACAGGAGAAGAATATCATAGAGGGAAACATTTTAAAGAGAAGGGATAGAACTAATTCTTAGAAAAGAAAAGGAAAGGAGCATTTGACAAAACCAAAGGGATTTCAAGGGAGTGGTTGAGAGAACCATGGGCATAATTGGTTCTTATTATTCAAAAATACTTCACCTATGATGGGATTTGTAGAATAATACATCTATATCATATCAATTTCTGTCAGACCAGGAGGTAACTTCACAAAACTGAATATGAATTAGATGGAGATTGTGTGTGTACTTATACATGGAGGTGAGGCTATTGGGATTCACTTCCCAATGTCTCTTGGCCTTCCTTATTTACTAAATTACAATAATATACAATCTCACCCAATCCATTAGGATTAGGTGTCAACATTCCCCCCTTTAATCTGAAGGGATGTTGGTGAGTCCAAGCATCGTTCTGAACTTTTCAAACTTTTCTCTTCCAAGCGCTTTGGTGAAGATGTCCGCAGTCTGCTCATTTGTATTGATGTGCTTTGTTCGATCATGGAACTTCGGGTTCTTGGCCAACCTTATTGCAGAAGTGTTGTCAATCATGAGTGGTGTTGAATGCATCTGTTTCATCTGCAAATATTCTAGGATTTTCCTGAGCCACACAATTTCCTTTGTTGCTTCAGCTGCTGCCACATATTCTACCTCGGTTATGGAATTTGCTGGAACTGACTGTTTGCGTGTTCTCCATGAGACAGATCCTGATCCAAGACACATGGTATAACCTGAAGTAGACACCCCATTTTCCTTGTCCCCATCAAAGTCTGAATTAGAGTATTTGATCAAGCTTAAATTGCCTACCTGTGTATATTTGAGTCCAAAGTCTTGAGTCCCCTTCAAGTAATTTAGAACTCTTTTTGCAGCAAACCAATGTCCTTCACATGGTTTTTGCATAAACCTGGAGAGGATTCCTGTTGAAGATTGCAACAAGAAACAGTGAAGGAGGCATCCTGAAACATCATTCCTGATCCTAGTTGGAAAGTGATCACCAAACTAGGTGGGGGCCACACAGGTGATTTTTGTCGCAAAGTCTATTTTTAGACTATGTCTATTTTTAGACATGTCGATCATTTTCTATGAGTTGCAGGATGTTATTTGTGGATGGTTGGTCAAGTTGGAAAAATAGATGGACTTCTATTTTTAGACATATTGGGCGGAGTCTATTTTTAGATTTCCAGTATAAAAATAGATATGTCGAATATTATTAGCTCTTAATAATATTTGGACTCTAAACATTATCTTATTCTCTTGGAGCACTTCAGTTAAGTGCACAGATGTGGCACAGGAGCTGACATAAAGAATTACGCTATTCCTAAGGGTTAAGTGGAGCTATTGCATGGATACTTCAGTTAGAACTCATGTGAGAGAGTTTGGTGGAGTTGATTGAGGAAGTTAATGGAGTTGTGTTCAGTTTAACTGAGTTAAACATAGTTGAGCTAGTTGTATCTAGTCTAACTGATTGATACACTAGTGAGAGTGGTATGAATTAATTATTAATTAATTCACTAATTATAAACTCATTAATCAACTAAAGAATACATTAGTTAACTTCAGTGCATGGACAGTTTCAGTGGAGACCAGTGAAGAGGTAGGTGAAAGAGCAGTGTGGCTGTCTGTTGTGACTATAGTGATGCATGAATTGCATCTATATATACATTAGAGTTGCCAATGATAATCACGCAGTCAATGAGAGTGGGATTACATCGAATTGGTCTTTGTAATCAGCTTGGATTGCGCAGTGGAGGCATGCTAGCAGGTGGCAAAGATCGGTGCAAGGATTTGCAAGATTGGGCTTGATTAGTGTATGACGATTGTACTGTACTGAGAGCTTGTGATAAGCTTTGTATGCTTTGTATGAGATTTTCATATGATCTTCATGTTACATAATATATAGTTGGGGTTTTCAACTTCAGGCTTTCCCGGTAAACAACTGTGTTATGTGTGCTTTTATTGCTTCATGTGTTTTGCAATCGTTGATTAAATTTCCGCAAGAATTATAGTGGAAGGATTCTGCATTTTGCAAGAAGATAAATATTGTGAGATCAGGAGAGTCCGGATATATACATGCATATTGTATATATAATTTCTACAATTCCAACAACAAATGAGATCTCTGGTCTGGTGGTAGTAAAGTAGATAAGACTTCCTACAAGCTGTTTGTACTTCGTTGCATCCTCAAATTCCTTCCCTTCAATGGATGTGAGCTTCAAGTTTTGTTCCATTGGAGTGGTTAAGGGATTGCATTCATTCATGCCAAACTTGTTCAAAATATCTCCAATGTACTTTTTTTGAGAAAGAAATATAAATTTAGGATGTTGAGTTACTTCAATACCCAGATAGTAATGAACACAACCCAAATTAGTCATTTCAAAGCTTTCTTTAATTATTTCTTTATGGATGCAATATAGCTCTCATTGTTCCCTGTCATCAAAAGATCATCTACATACACCACAAGATATACAACTGTTTTTCCAACTTTCTTAACAAACAAAGTTGCATCATTGAGATCAAAATGTTTGAAGTCAAGTTTTAGAATATGCTCAATTAATTTCTCATAACAGGCTCGTGGTGCTTGCTTGAGGCCATACAAGGATTTTATAAGCTTGCATACTTTGTGTTCTTGGCCCTTCACAACAAATCCTTCTGGCTGGGACATAAAAACTTTCTCCTTTAGATCTCCATTCAAAAAAGCGGTTTTTACATCCATCTGATGGACTTTCCATCCCTTCTGAGCTGCTAGGGAAAAGAGTGTCCAAATGGGGGTCCATTTTGCTGTGGGAGAAAATTTTTATTCATAATCTACCCCTTCTTTCTTTGCAAAAACTTTTGTCACAAGCTTAACTTTGTGCTTTTCAAGTGAGCCATCTGCTTTGTACTTGTTCTTGTAGACCCAATTACAACCAATTGGTTTGGTTCCCAAAGGAGGATCAACCAGCTTCCAAGTGCCATTCTTTATCAAGGCATCATACTCCTTTTGCATCGCTTCATTCCATTCATCATGAGAAGCGACTTCTTTGAAGGAATTTGGTTCATAATCTATAGACAAACTCAATTCACAGTTATAAGAAATATCCATATCAACAGGTGAATCAGAATTATCTACATCACCTTCATTTTTTCTAGTGGAACTTCTTGTTCCTGTCTTTCCAACCTCATCGAGACGAACGTTTTCTAGTGTCTTTGTCAGCCATTTTGGGGGAACTTTCTAAGATGGCCCATGCTGCTCATTTGAATGAGTTGGAATTGAATCAAGATTCAATCTCTCAATTCTGTCAATCACATCGTTCAAGGTGTCATCCATGGTTGGTTCTTCATGTGGGGGAGATAGTGCTTCGGGAAATGATTCCACAGATTGATTCAGTATAGGAATTCCCCCTTCAAGATGTGGAATCTGATTATCAAATTCTTGAAAATACTTTGCATGAGTGAATCTATCCAGGCGATCAAGTTGCCGCTCAACAACATTCTCAGTTTTGGAAGAGTCAAGGAATATGACATCTCTTTCTATTACAAAATTTTTATTGACTTCATCATAGAGATGATATCCTTTGGAGGTATTGGAATAACCCAAGAAGATACATTTTCAACTTCTAGCACCAAGTTTATTCCTTTGTACCTTCAGTGTCAAAGCATAACAGGTGGAACCAAAGACCCTGAAATTCTTTACCGAAGGAATGTGGCCATACCACATTTCATAAGGAGTTTTGTTTTTGATTGAATTTGAAGGACACCTATTCTTTATGTATACAACACATAGAACTGCATCAACCCAAAACATCAATTTTACATTCTTAAAAAACATCATGGAGCGAACCATATTTAAAATTGTCCCGTTCATTCTTTCAGCTACACTGTTCTGTTGGGGATTATAGGGCACAGTTGTTTGATGTTTAATCCCATGTTGAAGAAAATAATTTTCAAAATCGTTTGAAGTTTATTCTTTTCCATTATCAGTATGCAAAGAGCCAATATGAGTTTGTGCATCATTTTCAATCCATGCATGAAAATTCTTGAATGTTTTAAAAGCATCAGATTTGTTCTTCAATAAGTAAACCCAACACATTCTAGTGTAATCATCAATAAATGTCATCATATATTTATTTCCATTTGTAGAAGCAACAGGCATAGGGCCACATAAATTTGAATGAATAAGCTCAAGTTTTCTATGTGCTCTGGAATGTGAATCATGAAATGGTTGTTTGTTATGCTTTCCTAGAATATAAGAATCACATTACTTAAGTTTCCTAGGAATTGCAGGCAGTCCATTAACACCATTTTTATTCAAAAATTGAAGGCTGTCATAGTTTAAGTGTCCAAATCTAGCATGTCATAAAATACTTGATGGGAATGTACCTTCATCATGATGTGAACTGAATGAAAAGTTTTGTGCATGAGCAGAGGAACCTTGCAGCTTCAAGAGTCTTCCTTCTTCTATTCCCTCCATGACAAGTGAGCAATCTGATGCTTTTATGACCTCATCCTTGCCATCAAACATGTGAATGGAGTGTCCTTGCTGGAGGATGTGGACCAAGGACAACAATATTCTCCTCAACTCAGGGAGGTATAGAACCTCATGTAGAAGATGATCTGGAAGACCAGGAAACTTAAGCCTGATTGTGCCAAGCCCTGATGGCTTGAGTTTGGATTTATCTGTGAAGTATACTGCTCCATCAACTTTGTCAGTAAATTCTTCAAAAAAATATTTTCTAAATTTCATGTGACATGTTGCTCCTTAATCTAGCAAACGATCATTTCTCCAAGAATTAAATGAAACAACAAACACGTTTTCAGTTACTCCATTGCTACAATGTGCTACAACATAATGAGCGGATTCAGGTGCTTTACCTTTGTCTCTATCATGAGTTTTACCTTTTTCTTGATTTCTTTGCTTCTCAATTTTGTCTGAAGGCATCTTACATGTAGATGCATCATGAAAGTATTTATTGTAGCATATGCAATGAAGATCAGATTTTTCAGTTTGAGTTTGTCTGCCCCCCCTTCCTCTTAAATTTCTTCTTCCTCTTCCTCTTCGGCCACCTCTTCCTTTGGAAGAATCTTGAGCATGAATCTTCTCTCTATGTGCAAAGCATACAACCTCTTCAGAAGATAGAGGGGCTATCATCTTTCCAAAAGATTTCTCTCTTTCTGCAAACTTTTTCTCAAGGGAATCAAAGGTGATTTTCATGAGGTTTCCACTTGCTTGCAAGGACTCAAGATAATGTGAGTAAGTGGGATACAACGCCTTAACATATGCTATGAGAGGTATATCAACTTCTACACTAGTGTTGTTAATGTCATGCATGATAGATCTTACTTCTGAAGCTAAAACAAGAGGGTCATCATTTTTCAATTCAAGACTGAACAACTTAATCCTTAATTGAACAATTTCAAGTTCTGAATGTGAGTCATAGAGTTCTTTTAGCTTGCTCAAGGCTTCATAGGAATTCGAAAATGGTGTAATATGGCGACTCACCTCTTCATTTATGGAAACTGCAATCAAGGCATAGGCCTTGCAGTTCTTGTTTTCCCAAATGGCGATCTCCTTGTCTGAAGTGGGCTTTGTTGGTGGAAGGTCTGCTTCTCCTTCATAAATTCCTCTCCACAGCTCATTAAAAATGAGAGTGTGCTTGATTTTCTGAGAGCATTCAGGATAGTTCTCCTTGCCAGAGAGAACAACTCCTATAACAGATATGAGAGAATGAATTATTTTGAAGAAAAAAAACTTTGCTGTCATAGTAAAAACTCAATTCTGGTTTCAATTCTGCAAATTATTATTATTATTATTTTTTGTAAAAAAAAATTGGGGAAAAAACAAAGGTATTATCTGAGGGAGGTATTTTCTGGGGGAGGTGTTTTTTGGGGAGGGTTTGTACTAGGGGAGGTATTTTCTTGGGGGGGGGGTTGTTTTCTGGGGAAGGTGATTACTGGGGGAGGCCAAACTGTGTAAAAAATCAGAATG
Source organism: Pinus albicaulis (assembly GCA_034641835.2). Lineage (NCBI taxonomy): Eukaryota > Viridiplantae > Streptophyta > Pinopsida > Pinales > Pinaceae > Pinus > Pinus albicaulis. The sequence goes on from CM076574.1 coordinate 1,021,918,137, forward strand.
ATATTTGGCTGAATTATAAAAAAACGCAGAGAGAATCTATGTGGGAGGGGAGGGGGAGGAATGATTGGGTGGGGACGGTGGGTTGGGAGGGGCGGGTGGGGAAGGTGGGTTGGGAGGGGTGAGTTGCCGTGAGCAGGTGGGGAGGGTCGAGCAACCATGAGAGGGGAGGGGGGATGGGGAGAGTGGGTGAGGGGTATGGGGAGAGCGGGTGGGGAGGGCGGGCGTGAGCGGAGAGGGAGTGCAGGTGAGGGGGATGGGGAGAGTGAGTGGGGAGAGCGGGCGTGAGCGGGGATGGAGAGAGCGGGCGATGGGGAGAGTGGGTGGGGAGGGAGTGAAGGTGAACGGTGAGGGGGCGGGGGTGTGAGGGGTGAAGATTGTGAGCTGAGAGTGACTGTGAGGGGGCGGGGTGCTGTGAGCATGAGATAGCAGGGAGATGCGGCCGAGGGGCCATGGGCTGAGAGCGACTGTGAGGGAGCAGGTGGGGAAGGGAGGTGAGCGGGTGTGGGAGCGATGGGTGAGCGTGAGCGTGAGGGAGGGCCGAGGAGTGTGAGGGAGAGCGGAGGGATTTGAGGTGACTATGAGTTGAGAGCAAAAAAAATTATTTTTCACAGTAAAATTGAATGTGCAAAGAACTGTAAAAATTATTTTTATAGCAAAAATGTGGTAGAATTTGCAGTAAAAAAAACGTAAAATTATTCCAGAATTGTAGAATGGAAGGAGCAGTAAAACAGAATGCCAAGAGAAGTAAAAAAAACTGAATGCACAATGACAGTCTGCAAAAATGCAGAACATGAGGGAGTTACACCAAAGGAAAGAATGCCAAAAATGGGACTGGCTCTGATACCATGTCAGAGCAGGAGGTAACTCCGCAAAACTAAATACGAATTAGATGGATATTGTGTGTGTACTTATACATGGAGGTGAGGCTATTTGGATTCACTTCCCAATGTCTCTTGGCCTTCCTTATTTACTAAATTACAATAATATACAATCTCACCCAATCCCTTAGGATTAGGTGTCAACAATTTCCTCCAACATATAAAAGGTGATTGTAAATTAAACCTCCCTTATTTTATTTTCTAGAAGTTTAGTGAAAATGGTTGAAGGAGTGAAAAGAAAATCTGGAAGCAAAGAAACCGACTACTTCCATCAAGGGTTAATAAGAATCCTTATTGAATATCAGTTGAAAAACATAGGTGAGACATGGGAAACTTTCTTGGAAAAGGATCATTTTGTAGAATTTCAAGGGGAGGAAGAACCAATTAGAAATGAAGAAGCACTTACACATTTTCATCTTTCTAGAGATGTTATGCAATCACCATTATATCCAAGAACCAAAAGAGGGAATAACCGATGAGAGGGAGAGATCTTTTATATCTTACCCAAAGAATTCAAGGAAGAAGGTGATAGAAGAGCCTTCTAAGGGAGACACATACATTGATGTGGAACTATTAGAAGAAATGAATCTTAGTACACCTCAACAATCACATCATGAGATCATTGAAGAGTTAGAAAGGGAAGCATAAGAAAATCTTAGAGAGCTAGAAAAAATATTCTTGGATTTATGGATCGTCATCCTATTCATCTGCAAAGAAGATCAAAGAAGTGTTTGAAGAGGTTCATGGTGAACCATCAGAGACTCAAAAAGAAGAGAATGCAAAGAATATCCAAGGAGTTTCCGAAGAGGTTCATGATGAGGAACATGCTAAGAAATCATGGAAAGACATCTAAAGAGGGAAAATGAAATGTACAAGGAGAAAAAAAAAGATTGCAAAAGAAAACAAGAGGTTGAAGAAGAAGATGAAGAAACTAGAAACACATAGTATCCTCATCTCAAAACAAGCATACATGTGGTTAAAAGAGAAGAAACATTGGCAGTGCAAATATGAGAAACAGAAGGTGAAGAGTGTAATCTACAGGCTGAAGAAAAAGGACAAGAAGGCATTGATATACTTTTACAAGCAACCCAGTTAGAATCTTTCCCATCAGGAGGTAGGTACATAGGAAGAACAACGGGAAAATTAGCATGCAGAGGCGGGAGGTCCAAGAAAAAAAGACAAGCATGAGGACATTCTTGTGGATCAGCAAGGGGGAGATGTTGGCCCTCAATTTTGACCCTTTTTCACCATGATTATTCCAATTTAATATCATCCTTTACCATCATATCATGGTAATATTTGCCATATTTTTTCCTCTTTTTTCACTTTAAGGTAAAATAATTATGTCTTTTAATTTTTGGAATTTTTAGTAAAAAATATTTTTGGCAGAAACAAAGTTTCCCGTAATGGCTCCATTGAAGTCGTATGTGTAGGAAACCTGGGCACAAAATGAAGATATATTTGAGAAGTACAGGAACCAAACATGGACACGCTCCTATTTGCATGCTCCAAATGCGTCAAAACATGTCCGGTCAAAGTTGGTCAAACTTGACCAGTCACTCAAAAAATCTCCTGAATTAGGGGCAATTTTGTGGTTTTGTAGAATATTTCCAAATTTTGTGGAACAAAAGGATGAGTTCAACCCTCCTAAGTGGAATAGGACTCTTTCTGGTTGTTACAACCATTATATTTGATTTTTTTATACTTTTTTCCTATTTAAACATAGATATTCAACAATTATGAACAACACTATTATTATCAATGTGATTACTCTATTTCTGAATATATTTGAAGGCTTGTTCTATATTTCTTATGATTAATTGTTGTGGGATTTGAATGGTGAATTTCTTTAGCTGATTGTTTTAGAGGTGTACCAAATAATGGTGGAGGGCCCCCATTCTAGCTAAGTACACTATTTTGTTCGTTAATGTGCATAATTGTGAATAACTAGTATTTTAAGTTTTATGTATATTTCCATTATAATTTCTTGTGAATATTTTATGTATAAAATTGTTATCATGTCATGACCATTCATATTTTGGAAGTGATCTCATTTCAATGACTAGTTTGGATAAGGAAGGACAATCTATGCCTCCAAGTTGGAGCCTCTTTCTTGTGAACTAAGAATTGAACTGAATTTCTATCTATGCATTCATCCTTTCTTGCTTTCTTAAATCAATTGATTTCTTAAAACAAGTGTTATGCTTTATGGTGAACTTGGTTTTGTTGAAAAGGAAATCAATAGAAGGAAAACTGGGATCTCTAAGTCAAGGGCGTCTTCCTTGTTGACTATGTTTCAATCATTCACTTGTTCATGCTTATAGATTATATTTCTATGATTTTCAGTATTTTTATATTCGTAATATGCATTTCCATTATCTTCATATAAACAAATATTTCTACACTGGCTTAATATTAGATCCATATACCTTGGTGTGCTTCTAAGTTTACCAACCTAGATTGATAATTAAAACAAATTCTCTAATTCAATTCCATAAATTAGACTGACACCCATTATCTGGTGCATACATACATCTTTGCCCAAGTCAAAATGAACAAATGTGAAGAAATTTTTTAGGGATTATCTTCCCTGATATAGAAATATCTCTCTTTTCGCCCTCCATTGAGCCCTTAGTCAAAGACTGGGGCCTTGTCCTTCTATATTTGAGCAGAGCTTCAGAACATCCATCAACATAGCCTCCACACAATGATTTTCCCTCTTCAGTGACCAAAGGGGATAGAATAGATAAAATTGGATCTTAATTGGCAAGAGGATATTAAGTAAAACCTAGATGTAAATCCTCCAAAAACCTCACAGGTTTGACTTTGGTAGAAGAGATGTTGGACGAAAGTAAATTAGACTAGTGTTAAACCCTACCAGAGCCTCAATATTCTGGATGAATCAAGTCATGGGAAGCAAACTAAGCACTTTATTATGGAAGATAAAGGAACTATTGTAGCCGCTATAACACCACCCAAAATTTTGGGTATATTCGAAATTTCGGGTCCCCCTCTGCTCGCTAGTCATTTAGGTCTTTCACCCGACGTGCAGTCAGTGTTAATTAGGAGGGAAAGGGGTCCGATATAAAGACGCATTCGAGCTTCTTAGAGGTAAAACTGGAGTGCACATCCCACATAAATGTATTTGAGATTGCATGCAGTGTGTTTTCAATTTCAGGCTCATGCAGGAATGAGAAGCTCACCACGGAAGCGGAATACCGATAATAGGTTCACAGTAAGAGCATTAACAAAACATATGTCGGCATGGTATTGGCCCACTGACCCTTACCTTTTGGGGCAGAGAAATCATTTCACTTATTCTGAATCCACCGAAATAGTTAAGTGTCCTTCGCATACGTCGTTGTAAGCATAGTCTCTGCATTGCACAAACCCAAGAAATTTGAATTATGGAATCACTGTGTCGGCATAATTATAAGTCAAACCCACAAACTTTCACCAGCCGGAGGCTAGAGTTATTCGATATCATGCAGTCGCTTGTGATGGAATACAAAAGGGAATCGTGTTGCCATGGATAACCCGAATGCTACCACCTCATAAGCAACGTTCTAAGGGGTGCGCTGTATGGAAGCCGTTTAAATGAGGCGTCGTCCATTGCTTCGGAGAAAGCTTCAGACGTTATGTGGACCCATGCAAGGATTCAGTGTAAGTCTGTCGAAATCCACATGTCTAGAAGCAACCAGGTCACAAAAGAGGTCAATACATGCACAAATGAAAGGCTGAGAGGCGTTTCCATGTTAAGTGTACACCAGATCCGCAACACCGTTGTCGATAGAAGTGAGCAGTCGGTACATGAAGGCCCTCACTACACTGAAAGACTGCAGAGAGCAGCTTTGCCACATCGCACACGCCTTATCGATCGCCATTAGAATCCTTTTCATGAAGCGCTGGCATGAAATGAATATGTATGCGCTGGGACTGTGACCATGACCATCGGAGGCTCATAAGGGAAGGAGGAGACCCACTTCGTCATCCAAAATGTGATTGCGTCCAAGACACAAAGGGTCACCGGGTTGCGAAATGGGTAGGGCGAAGGAAGATGCGACCGAATTAAAATCGCGACCCTGCGACCTATTGAGGTCGCATCCCACATCAAGAGCGTAACCGCACGACCCCCAAATGAGTCGCAACCTCTCTTAGTCGCTGAGTCGCATAGCTGACAGAGCGAATGAAAATGCGACTTGCAACCTTGTGACTTTTGTAAGAGCAGTCGCGTTAAATCCTCCAGGTCGCCGAGTCGCAAAACTTGTGAAGCGAAGGACAATGCGACCCAGATGGACTTGCGACCGTGTGACCTATATGAGGTCGAATCTCACATTTAAATACAGTTGCGCTACTGCTGAGGTTGCAAAGCCTCACTTCGAGAAGGAATCTAGAGTTGCGACCTCGAAGTTCGATAAACCTGCGATCTGAGAATTCCATGGTTTGTGCACGTGAAAGGAGAGGGCCCGCCAACGATATCTAGAGAAAGGACATGACAAGTAGCAGCACCATGGCTCCAAAGCAATTAGAAGTGTCAAGGTGCAGCCTTGTGGGAAAACGCAAACTAGAAGCTCTCGCTCGAAATGCCACTCGTCATTTGGAAAAAAGAAAACTTGCATTCCCCCATGCGTGCGACCAATGTGTGATTAATAATTACACGTATATACAGGGTTCGATTGTCCATCCTTGAGATGTCCCTTGCATGGACCAGATGGAGCCCTAATTTGAAATGCGTTGCAACGTAGTGATAGCTGAGGGCATTATCAACCTTAAGCCATTACGGTCATGGAAGAAGCAGTTTTGCATGAAATCACATAGCTGTCATATGGTTGGAATCCATGCAAATGTGCCTCCTTTATGTGGCCGTTGAATTTTTCCTTGTTGGTATTTAGACAACTCCAACTGTGTCCAGAAATTCAAAGAGTCGCGGACGGGGAAGGATCTCCCTCAAGTGAAGTATCTGCATGCCACACTCGGTCCACATTGATACCAATCTACATTACAGTGATTAAAGAGAAAAGGGCATAGAGAAAGCTTACCCTAGCCATTCTCTCCGATGATTCAGTAGCTCCACACTTGACCGCACAGGGGTCTAAGTTTATTATTTTCATTCTTGCAATTATTCAAACATGCTCTTAGTATCGATGTTAGATCATGAAGACATGTAACCTAAGCTATGTGACTGCACGTGGAAGCCATTGGTTTACACGATGATTTGGAGTTTTCCCAGCAAGAAAGAGGGCATGTTTTCAAATCAAGGAATGGAAGATAAGGAATATTTCTATAAAATCCGGAGATAACCAAAAGAAGGTCGCAAGTCGCAGATCTGTTCGAGGTCGCAGATTGCAGATAGTCCGAGGTCGTAGGTCGCGGATGGTCCGAGGTCACAGGTCACAGATGTTTTGAGGTCACAGGTCGCGGATGGTTCAAGGTCGCAGGTCGCGGATGGTCCAAGGTCGCAGGTCACGGATTGATCTAGGTCGCAAGTCACGAAATCAGTGAAGTCGCAGATCCTGGTAGGTCGCAGGTCGCAGATGTTGGCAAGTCGCAGGTCGCAGAATCCTTCAAGTCGCAAGGGAAACCAACAGACAGGAAGGCGAAAATCTAGGGAAGCCCAAAGGGCAAAGTTATATTATAAATACTCCTTCTGGAACGTGTAAATGATCTTTTGTTTGGGACTCGAGCTGAGTACATTGTATTACTAGAGGATTATACATTTGAGCATGAATACAAGCATTTTGAAAAATCCCTTTGTGGATTTGGTGTTGTCATATGTATGAGCGCTATTGAGTATTATATTTTTAGTTTCTGAACATCTTTAGATTAAGGGAACTGTATTTTCAATTCATATCACAATTGCATAACAGTTTGCTGAGTACGTTAATGGTGGTTGAGTTCATTTCACTTTCTTAAAGAATGCTGATGACTTTGTATATTAGCATTTGTGTTATCATTTAAAATTTTTAGGAAGTGAAGGGTGTTCTTGGCATAAGGAATTGTTTCTTTTGTGGTCAGAACAGTTTACAAGCATGACCCGAATGATGTGTTGTTAACAACACTTCCTTCGGTACTTATGCTTTATTATTTCCTCTTGCTACTCATAGTGTTATATGCACATTTAATGCATCCAGTGGTTTATAGAGTTTAAGAAAGACCCAAAGAAAGGAGAAATTAGCGGTAGCCGGACCCACACCCTGGACGGGATCCCTATTCCAAACGGTTCAAGGTCTAATTGGGACTTTTTACCGGGGAGATCCCCTGCTGTTGGCCGGACAAATTTTCCCGTCAACAGGAACCTGTCCTTTTAGGTATACCTTTAGGTGTCTCTCCATGTACCACATATTGTCTCGCATCAAAGAAATAAGGACGTTATCTACCGAGACCACAAAATTTCCCAGATGATATATTTCTTGCCGACATTCGGTAATTTGTTTTCTTTAAAAAATCAGAATGTTGGAGTGTTTGAATCAATTTTTTGATGGTGGAAATGGATTCAACTCCATTAAGAATCCTTGGGGAACCCAAAATCCTGAATGTTGGCAGTTGTAACCCAAATTTTCAAAAATTTATGTCATATTTTTCATAATCTTGCTGGAATTTTTGTTATTTTCCTGGCTAATTTGTGGGTTCTTTAGACCATGCTAGAAAGAAGTGTTGGCATATTGATTCATTGTGACATAAAGTGAGATCGCCTTTTCAAGGATTTCAGGGATATCACTCATGCAAAAAGGGGGTTTCAATAGTCAACCGCGTAGTCTAAAGAGCTCACAATTCTTCCCAAAAAATAATATGAATTTGGTTATGATTTTGAGAAAATCCGACATTTAAATTTTTTTTTATCAATTACAGCTATCAAGCCTAAATATTTTTGGTACCATAGGGGTTATTTATGGTGATGAATCTATTTTTTCCTTCAAAAAACTGATTTAGGCACTTCCACATTCATATTTCTTGAAAAACTACTTGTTGGATTTCGACGAAAAATTCATCTTCCAGGTGAAATTGTAGGCTCAGTGGACAATGCCGCAGTAAAATACCTCATCGCATGCCATCATTGTCATAAATCACCATAAAATCCCTACATCATTTAGAAATCACCATAAAGTCCCACCATTTCCTTAAGAAATTCCTTTCCACTATTTTAATACAAAATTTAAACCTATTCTAAGCTCTCCTAACTTTCCAAACTAGTTAAAAGCTAAAAAAGGTTGTATGAACTTAAAAAACACAAAATAAATAATAAAGAGGATCCTTCTCAACACTTTACTTGAGTTTCACCATAATTCCTTTAATTGTGGGCACCTTTCCAGTGTTGTGTTGAGTTCTCAACACACACATACCCATGTTTGGGTCCATCATTAGTTTTTCAACTTTTGGTCCTTTAACCCTAATAATTTTTGAAGTCATTTTAGAAGTATGGAGGCCTTATAAATTTGAGTTTATTTTGTGGATGGTTTCAAAGCATGTTATTTTGAATCATCATTTTATTCACTTTTCATTATTTGATGGCATAATCTTGGCTTTGAATGTTTTCTTTAGTTTTGATTCAAGATATATTTTCCTAATTACATTAATTCTTCACTTTCTTGAAGGTTGATATAATGATTGATTGAGCCCTAAATAAGTCGAGTATTCGAATACAGGTAATTCATTCCAATGCAAATATGAGTCTATTATTCAAAGCATTGATTATTTCGTACTTTTGAAGGATTGGGAAATTTCTTTTATTTTGCTTTGAGTAATAAAGGATCATTGAGCTAACCCATTGCATGAGGCGTGGACATGTTTTTTTTGTGTGGGGCTTATTCCTTACCAAATCATATGTTTAAATATCATGGGGAGGGGTTGAGGGTGGGAGTCATCTATGGGGGTGAAAAATGGGCATCCAGGCTTGGTCGAGCTTCATACAATATTGATGACAACATCTTGTAGTTGTGCAAGTCGTTTTTCCATTGAGGCTAGCGCCTAACCTAACTTGGGAAATATAGGGGAAAATGGTCCTTGAGCTAACCATACTTATTCATTCTTCCTTTGATTCCTATAATTACTCTTATGGGTCTTCGTCAACTTGTATCCCAAATACATTTTTAAGGCTATCCATCCAGAGCCCTAAGGTTATGTTTTTAGGATTTGGGGTAATGTTCATTTTTTCTATTGTGAATGCTAATGAATTACCCAAGCAATAATCAAATCAAACCCTTTTGAAATTTATGTCTACATAATGCAAGCTTGTTGTACTTCCAAATTATTTTCATGAAGCTAGATTGATTTGAATTTCATTAAACCATTTAGATTTCTATGGGATGAGATTGAGTTGTCCGAATTTATCTTAGGGTATCTTTGAATACCTTAATTCAAGGGTAGAGTCTGAGCACTTTGATTGCATGAGTTATTAGAATTGCCCAATTTAAATGTATAAAATCCACGTAGATTCAAACTGCTAATTGTAATATGCTAAAACAATAGACTTGAGTCTACTATACCAATTGCAGAAAACCAATTACGATCGAGAAATCACAAAGCATAAAATAGAAAGAATTTAACTCACACATTACACAATGATTTCCTGGGGAAATCCTCAGCTAAAAACCCCATTATATGTATATTGCATTAGTCATAAAATATGAGAAGATTTGAACGATTTTCGCAAACCTGAGAAATATCTGCACTATCTCTATCTGTCTCACTACTTCCTAGACAAGCGTAGGCCAATACTCAAACAATTTTCTGCTTGCCTGGATCCCTATTTCCTTGCATTGTTTCCTTGGGTAATTATCCCATATCAATTTTTTTTTTCTAAGTAAATTTGATCTATTAACAAGTTGGTAAAATTACATCGAGACCGAAGTCAGTGACTGCTCCCTTGGAGGCAGAAAATTCAGGAAAAAACAGTGTTGTAGACTGTCGAAACCCACGCAGGGGTGCAGAACCATAGTTTTCCAAGAGATACTTTGACCCAGAAGAAAAAAAAGAGGGCCAGAAAACATCAAAGCTTCCATAACAGAAAAAAACCCAGAAGGTTGGGTGATAGAGACAGAAAAAAGACCAAGCAATGAACCCATTAGTCTTCCGGAGGCTCCTCCTCAATCCTGCACCAGCCGGTGGCGTGCATGTCAGAAGCAGGCTCGTCTTGAGAAGCCGGGGCAACAGGATCAGCAGAGAGCATGTCTTCATCCAGAACCGAATCTACAGGGCACGACGGAGGCTGTGCTGGGAAATTGCCACCACCCAGATTGAAAGCTTAGAATTGGGTGTCAGGAGCTGCAGCATTCGCCTCAGGAACTGCCGGATGCGAGCTAGACTCCCCATGAACGCTGTCTTCCAGGAAAACCACCGAGAGAATGGCAGTTATCCGAGGGCGATTGAGGCTACTGTTGAAGGTGAACCGAGCAGTGCCAGTTGTTGGAGCAGAGGAGGCTGGAGGACGGTACGAATGAGGACCCCAAAAAAGGCGAAAATCATGCGAGCGCCCCCGACCAGAACGAGTTCTGGGGTAGTGGCTCGAGCCTTCACCAAAGGAGGAAGAGTTCGGAGATGGGCTGGAGAGAGCATGGGAAGGATGGCTCCACGAGCTTCCCCTTCTGCTCCTCAAACGGTGTCGTATCCTCGGCATGATGAGAAGGAGTGGGGTCCAGAAAGCGTCCAAGACCACAGTGAAAGCCAGCGAAGGTTGGCCTGAATGAGAATCCGAATGAGGACGCAGCAGCTGCTTGACAATCCCAGGAGAATGAACCTCCCTCCTCATAAAACGCACCAAGCACTGATAGACTCTCTCCCACCTGTAGACGCAACTATTAACGACTCCAGAACAATTCTGCAGGAAAGCTGAGAGCAGGTGATATTTAACCTGTTGCGAGCGATACCCACCCACATCACGCCATGCCTCAACATGCGCCCAGTCCATCCTTTCCATACCAAGCCGATCAGTTTTCTTAACTGCATCCATGGTGAGAATCTCGCCGAAGCATGCGGAGGAATGGTTCGTGACAGTCGAATTCGAGCGAGAGCAGAAGTTTGCAGTGCCCATAGCGTTGGAAGGAGGGGAGGATAAATGGAGCCAGCCGTTGCGCAGCTGTCCATTTAACACCTCGTACCGGAAGGGCAGATGGCAGCAGAGCTTTGAAACCCTCCGTCCCATCCCATTAAATCGGCATTGAAACACCCGCATCCAGGGATTATCCCATATCAATTAGTGAAATTATCAATTGGAATTGCACAATACATCACATGCCTTCCTCTGACTGCATGCACCACATGTAAAATTTGGATGATTATACAACTGATAGTACACTACCCTTGAAATAAAATCTCCACTTGGTATTTCTATGACATGACATGCATGATTTATTTATGGCTGATTTATCAATTATCTGATTGATCACTGCATGTCATTCAAGTTCAAGTTCCACACTTTGACCTTTCACTATTTCGTCCATTAGTTGGAACTAGTTAAACTGAATTTAACTTAGATAAACTGACTTAATTAATTACAACCCAAAATAAGCTCAACTAGGACTCCTATTTTGTAGGAGCCACTCTACATGACTCAAGGTAGATCCTCAAATCGAATTAAATGAACCAACTAAGTCAAACTAACTTAGTTAACTCGTACAAGTTTTCATGTGATGTGGAATTATAATTTTATTCTAATTTAATTCAAGGGAAAATTAAATTAGAGTCTTTCTTGGTGCCATTTTCAACACTCCCTATTAGAAAGAAAGGGATTATCTGATACCTTGATCCTACCTCTATGAAACTAAAAATTGCCTCTTGACAGTGCCTTCATCAAGGTGTCTACATCATGTTCTTATGTAGGAATGTATTCTAGCATCATGATTCACTTTGCGCATAATTTTTGGGATGGTGATATCAGATATCAATATGCTTGGATCTATCATGAAAAACTAGATTAACTGGGAGTTTGATGCAACTCTGGTTGTCATAGTAAATCACCGTAGAATATATTTGTTGACCAAACGACCCAAAAAGGATCTTCCTCATCCAAATAGCCGCACAAGATGCTTGACTAGAAGCCATGTACTCTACTTCTCCTAAATTGAGTGCAACTGATCTATGATTCTTGATGTACCAGGAAACTACTGCTGACCCAATATTGAAGATTTCACATGATGTGCTCTTCCTGTTGTATGGATTCCCTGCCCAATATGCATATTTTAAGCGTTAAAACTTCAATCCCTTTGTCCATCTGTACCAAAGACCAAACTGAATGGTGCCTCTAAGGTATCTCAGCACATGTTTGGCTACCTTCCAATAGATCTTGGTTGGAATAACCATTGCTTGACTAAGTTTGTTAACTGCATAACACATGTCCAATCGTGTGTTCACCAAGTACATAATTGAACCCATAAGCTGCTTGTAAATGGTAACTTCTACAACTTCTCCTGAAGTAACATCTTCCTTCCTCCAATTCCCTTCTAGAGGAGTCTCCCTGAGTTTAATTCTCTCCATGTGAAACTTATTCAATATCTCGTTGGCATACTTACCTTGAGAGACAAACAATTCCCCATCTCTTTGCCAAATTTCAAAACCAAGGAAATAATGCAAGAGCCCCATGTCTTTCATCTCGAATTATCTTTCCAATTATTCTTTGCAATATTTTATCATCTTCTCATCACCCGTTAGAATTAATTCATCAACGTACAATACTATAATCAATAATTTACCTTCAACCACAATATGGTAAATTTTTGCATCTGCTTCACTTTTGGTGAAGCCCAACCTGGTGAAATAAGTGTCGAGTTTGGTGTACCAAGCATGAGGTGCTTGTTTCAGTCCATATAATGCTCGCTTGAGTCTACACACGTTCGAATCTATGTCGAAGGTCTCAAATCCTTCCGTCTTCTCTATCTACACCTCTTCCTCAATCACTCCATTGAGGAAAGTTATCTTTACATCCATCTGATGTATTTTCCATCCCATCTGTGATGAAACTGAAATAATAGATCTGATTGAAGAGTACCTTGATACTAGAGCAAAGGTCTCCTCATAATCTATTCCCTCCACCTGAGTGAACCCATTGAACACAAATTTGGCCTTGTGTTTCTTGACACTCCCATATGCTGCTTTCTTCACCTTGTATATCCACCTGGATCCTACAACTAGATTTTCCTTCAGTCTTGGGACAACTTCCCATGCAATTTTCCTGATAATGGAGTCATACTCCTCTACCATGGCATCAACCCATACTGGTTGTTGCATTGCTTCCTCGAAAGAGGATGGCTCCATCTCTATAGTCTCGCTCATAAGATACATGTCAATAATGTATCGTTCTGGGGATCTTCTCTACTTGCTCTATGATGTGGGTTCTCCCACATTCTCTCTAGCATCATGCATCAACCTATCAGCCTATTTGGTGTGCTTCCTTCCATCTCTAGATGTATTTGCATGAGTGGGTGCTTCAACTCTCCGCTCCTCTGCTTGTGGTTTCTCCACATCTTGTGGTTCTTCTTTTAGAGCTAAAATATCCTCATCATCATGCATCTTAATATCCATTTCAAGGGAAATTAACATGGAATTATATTAATAAAACTTCAAATCTCTACAAACCGTTGTCATCATGTGAATTGGAAGGTACACTCGATAGTTTTGTGGTGCATCAAAGTACCCCACAAATATGCCCAGCTCAGTTGTTGGTTATAGATTTTTCCATGCATCTTTGGAAACATGAAAGTAAACTGATGAACCAAATATTTTAAAGTGTGCCACATATGGCTTCTTACTGGAAAAGGCTTCCTCTGGTGTAATCATCTCAAGGATATGATGAGGACTCTCATTATGCACATACACAATTGTGTTGCAAGCTTCCTCCCACAATTGCAATGGTAGGCCCTAATCATGTAACATCACCTGTGCAATTCCCACCATGCTTCTGTTCTTCCTTTCTACAACCCAATTATACTGTGGGTTATGGGGTGTTATCAACTCCCATCAAATTCCTTTTGATGCACACAAGTTTTTGAACTCATTCGACACATATTATCCACCATTTTCGCTCCCGAGAGCCTTCACTATACTGCGTGTGTCTTTCTCAATAGGTGCTTTTAGCTCACAAAATTTTGAGAACATCTGGTCTTTCTTCTGCATGAATAATATCCAATACTTATGTGAAAAATCATCTAAAAATATCAAATAATACATGTTTTTGGCCATGGAGGCCGTCGAGAATGGTCCACACACATCTGAGTGAACTCTTTCAAGGATCGCTTGCACTCAGTTGTCCTTATCATGAAAGGTGTCTTTGGTGTACTTCCCCAATGTACATCATTTTCATGTATCATGTTGCACAAGTGCACCCTTGGGAAGTCCTATAGAAATATTCTACATGATATTCAAAGCTCCGTGGTGTAGATGGCCTAATATTCTATGCAATAACTCACCGATTTCTTGGCTCTGCACCTTCTCTTCTTTCGTTCCAAAAGTAACACAATCTTCTACATCCAATTTGTAGAGGTTATTCACCCTAACCCCGATCTTCTTCACTTGTCTCGTGGCTATGTGACAAAGGAATTCCTTTCCTTTGCTAAAAATCACATCGTAGCCATGGTATTCTAACATGGCAACTGAAACTATATTCTTCTACAAAACTGGAACATATATGACATCTTTCAATGCGAGAGGATAACCATACTCCCTCTGAAAAAGTAACAGTACCGATTTCAGTCGCACTATAACTTCCATTGTCTCCCATCTTGATGTGCATCTAGAGGTCCTTCTCCTCCAGGTCACTGAAGAACTCTTTGTTTCCAGTTATATCAAATTAGGCTCCATTATCCAGGTACCACAAAGTACCCATCACATATGACACCATGCATGCTAAGAGGGTAAAATACAACAAAAATTGTGAAGCAAGTTCTTGACCTACTGCTCCTCTTGAGGGATTTTTTCTAGCCTTCTCATGTGGACACTTCGTGGCATAGTGTCTCAGCTCGTGACAATGAAAACATTTAATCTTGGACAAGTCCTTCTTCCTTCCCACCTAACCAGAATATGATTTGGAATGGGATGAATTTCCTTTCCCTTTTTTTGCCTTTCCATCCAAGGCACAATTATCCTCATCATCATGCTTGGATGAGGATCCATCTCTAGTGTTCTGTCGAATCTCTTCTTTCACCAAGTTGAACCACAATCGCTCCCACTTTGGTAGCTTCTCCCTCCCATTTACTGGATCTTGGTAGTTGTGCTAGCTCTTGGGAAAGCCTAGAAGTGTTAGGATCACCATATCTATATATTCAGAAACTGTAACACCAACACTTCCAAGCTCATCCCGACATTGGGTAAATTTGGTCTAGTACTTTGGTTTTGTGTTTCCCTTTTCCATATTTATCTTCTTAAGTAATTTAGTGCCAACTTCCTATGGTCACTATTGTTTTGAAACAAATCTGTTAAGGCCTTCCAAATTTCATATGGAGTTTCCTTTCCATGGAGGTTCAAGACGATATGATCTCGAACTCCTTATAAAAGAATCATTTTAGCCTTTGCTATGAATTTCTTCCACTCTACTAGGTCTTGTGAATCAAATGGCTTTAGGATGTCCTTTTCAATAAAATCGTTCAATCCATTGTCTTCCAAGACTTCTTCCATCCGGTAATTGTCTTCATGTAATTTGAGCTACCCTCAAGGGAATACTCGAGCCTCAGACCATACAACACGATCTTGATCCTGTTGCTAGCTCTAGAGAAGAAATATGCAAAACTTGTTCCTCCTGCAACTACAAACTCGTGTTCTTCTCTTCTATAGTGATTTCAGCTCCGATACCATGTAAAAAATCCTTGTAGATTCAAACTTCTAATTGTAATATGCTAAAATAATAGACTTTAATATACTCTACCAATTGCGGGAAACCAATTACGATCGCAGAATCACAAAGCATAAAAGAAAAATAATTTCAATCACACATTACACAATGATTTCCTGGGGAAATCCTCAGCTAAAAAACCCACTATATGTATATTTCATTGCTTAGAAAATATGAGAATATTACAATGTTTTTCTCCAACCTGAGAAACCTCTGCACTATCTCTATCTGTCTCACTACTTCTTAGACAATCCTATGCCAATACTTAACCAATTTTATACCCGCCTGGATCCTTATTTACTTGCGCTATTTAATTAGGTAATTAGCCCCTATTAATTATGGAAATTCCAAATTGAAATTTCACAATACATCATAGGCCTTCTTATGACTGCATGCACCACTTGTAAAATTTGGATAATTATACAAATGATAGTACAATTCTTTTGAACTCCAATCTAAACTAGGTCTTTCTCTGATATAACATGCATGAGTTATTTATGGCTTATTTATTAGTGTTCTGATTGATCACTACATTTGGTTCAAGTTCAAGTTCCACACTTTGACCTCTCACTAGTTCTTCCAACAGATGGGACTAGTTTAACCTACTTTAACTCAAATAAACTGAGTTAATTAATTACAACTCAAAATAAACTCAACTAGGGCTCCTATTTTGTAGGAGCCACTCAACATGACTCAAGTTAGAACCTCAACTTGAATTAACCGAACCAACTAATTCAAACTAAATTAGTTAACTTGTAAAAGTTGTCATGTGATGTGGAATTACAATTTTATTCTAATTTAAATCAAGGGAAAATTAAATTAGAATCTTTCTTGGTGCCATTTTTAACATTAAATAGTTTAATAATGAAATGATGTACATATCATAGGACCTTCATTTTTGCGTCTTCTATCTTCATTATCACTCGTCACAATGCCAAGTCATATGATTTTTTTGTGAAATGTATGTACAAGCACTCCTTATCTTACAATACTAGATAAATCCTTGTTGTAAGCCATAATTGACTAAATGAAGATAATTCACATTGTGCAAAGATATCATGATGATGCAAATGTTGTATCTTGAGAGACAACCCCCGGCTGAAAAGAGGTCAGTGCCCATGACATTTATTAAAAATGATGATGAAAATACTTTACTGTCCCAATTTTCTTAAGCCCCAGAGATTTAATCCTTATCAGTCTTCAGTGTGAGAAATTTTTTCAAAGTGGCCTTCTGGTGTTGAATACAAATGGAAAATATAGAACAAAAATAATTGATGGTGGAAAGTCTTTAACAATAGGCTGCCTATGCATGATCTCTTGTTTCCAACTTTAGAAGAAAAATGTAAGTATTAGGAAGTTAAATATAGAAAATAGGAGCGTATCATTAAAGATTTTAAATTTAATTTAAAGAATTGTAAAATTAAAAATCAACAACTTCATTACTCAATTATAAAGAAGAATGACATAAAAACAAGATGTCACTGGAAAGAAAAATCATACTCAATAGATTCTGGAATCACTTGAAAGCTTTATTCATATGCACATGAAGAAACAAAATACAAAAAGTTTTGCTTTTGAGGCCAAAAACTTGGAACCCCTTCTCTTCCTCTTAATTGTCTTCTTATACAAAATTTTCAGAATGAGATAGTTACAAAAACTACTAAATATTGTCTTCCTAAACTACTTCGGAACTAATTGTTCCTTTGATCATTATATTTTGAAAAATTAAAATTAAAAGATAAATAGACAATCCATGAAATTTTAAAAACTAGTGACGTTGTGAATGGTGTGATGGCGAAACGACCACATGGAACTTGCGTTAGTCTGCTGATGTAATATGGGGGTATGATACTGTACGAGAGAAACCTGATGGAGGCCCCCCACAATAATCTTGGACCTTCAACCTGCAACGTGATCAAAATCTAAAAAAACTTTACGAAGGGACTCAGAGATTTAACTGTCGGGCAAGTTATGCTGCCGAGTTTGCTCTATCCTACGAGTCCCATTGTTTCTTTCCATCGCGCTCGAGAAATCACATGAATTTTAACCATGACAACGTAAGTAAATTGTGGCCCACCAAAAATTTCATCAATTTATTTAAAACTTCATAAAACTAAATTAGCTCCCTTAATCCATCATTATGGATTTAATAAAAAATAAAATAACATCTAATACTAAAATTTGTCATTGTTTTTTGATTTTGAATTTTTTTTTCTTACACCTATAGAAATTTTTGAATGTATAGGAAAAGTAAAATGAGCTACAACATCTGGCTCCACATGGGGATAGTGTTTCTGAGATAGAACACTAAGAACCACAGATTAATGCCTTCACCTCGGGCATGGAGTCAAAATTATAGCTTAGAACATTGCAATGAAGAGCTCACCGAATATTCACAGTGATCAAACCAGTATACACAATGATAAAATGAAATAAAGTCGGCGATGGAAGTAATGTCTCAAATAATTCCCATTCACAGGCAGCTGCAACCATTCACCATATAGATTCTCCAGAATGAAAGTTTTATTGGCTCTCGCTTCTACAATTTTGAAAGGACCAAACTATAAGGGATCAAACGTGCCATGTTTTCCTTTATCTTCTCTCCTTGTATCCTGCCGAAGAACCAAACCTCCAAGTTGAAAATAATATCTTTGGATTTTGTGTCAAATATTAATTATTATCTTCTCTTGGCAATTGATTAGATCCCCCATTACTTTCTCCCTATTTTCATTCAATTCAACCAATTGATTCATTCTGCTTGTGAGTGCATTTGGTTCTTGCCGTGCATCTTGGATAAGTGCCACAATAGGTTTTACTAACTGAATGGGAAATAAAGCAGTTGTTCCATATACTAACTCAAAAGGTGATTTTCCAGTCGACCTCCTAGTAGTAACTCTGTTTTCCCATAGGGGAAACTTTAGTTTTGAATCCTAGTTTTTCTGATTTTTTGCAATTGTTTTCTTAAGTATTTTCACCAGAGCTTTATTTGAAGATTCTTCCAACCCATTTCCCTATGGGTGATAGGTGGCAGAATGAGAAAGTATCACATTATATTTATGGAAGAAGTCAACCAGTTTTGCAGATTTGAAATCCTGAGCATTATCTGCTACCATCCTTTTCAGATAACCAAACTTGCTGAAAATATTTCTTCCAAGAATTTAATTACCACTACATCATTATCCCTTCTTGTTGGAACAACTTCTACCCATTTAGTAAAATAATATGTACCTATTAAAATCTATCTATGTTGTCTGCTGGAGGGTGGATTTATTTCTCATGTGAAGTCCAGTCCCCATAGTCTAATGGGTTCTTCCACAAACACGGGAATCAATGTTAATGGCGCTAATATTTTCTTTTTAGAAAATATTTGGTATTTTTGACAACTTCTCATAAGTATATAAACATCAGAAAATAGAAAGGGACAAAAGAAACCAACCTTCAAAATTTGATGTGACGTAGTATTCCAACACAGTAATGTCCACCACAGAGGCATCCATGATATTCACTCACAACTTCTATAGTTTCTCCTTCCATTAAACAAAGTAGTAAAATACCAACTGGATCTCTCCAATACAACCTTCCATTTTCCATTACATACTTTTGAGTTTTGACTATGAGAGATTAATATTTTATTCTATTTAAAGAAGAAGGGAAGCTAAGGAAACATAAATAATTGACAATATCTTTATATCACTGGGAACAAACATACTTATATTGAATCTTGTTATCAAGCTCTTCATTTTTACCTTTCTCTTCTTCAGTTTTGGATTCAACAACTTCAACCTGCAGATTAATTCCCATAGCTTGATTATTGGCTTTTGTTAGCATATTTGCTAGTCCTTGTCCTTTCACCATCTTATTTGGCTTGATGTCCATATTATACTCTTGTATTTTTTCAATCCATTTTCCTCATTTTCCTTCACTATCATTCTGAGTCAATACATCCTTGACAACAACATTAGGAACATAAGAAGTAATATGAGATTGAAGAATATAAACTCTAAAGGCATTTAGTTCTTTCACTAAAGCATAGGCCTATTCTGCCACAATATTATATTTCAACTATGCATTCCTTAACACCCTAATGAAGAATGATATAGGTTGCTCCCTGTTTTCTTGATTTCTCTATAAAAGTACTGCTACAAGAGTAAAAGGGGAAGAAAATGAAAATATATGAAAAGGATTATGATAATCAAGACTTACCAATACAGGGCCCCCTTGAAAATATTCTTTAATTCTAGAAAAATATTCCCTGACAGTTGTAGTCCATTTTATTTCTGCATTCTTTTTCAACATATTATTAATTTCCTTAACAATATCTGCATAATTTGGCACACACATTCTTAGAAAGTTGATCTTCCTAGAAAAATTTGAATCTACTTTTTGCTCCTTGGAAAAGGTATGCTCTTTATGTCTTCCAATATTTTTGGATCCATCTTAACCCCTTCTTTTGAGACAATATGACCAAAAATTTTCCATCTTTCAAAGAAAAATGAGACTTTTTTGGGTTTAAGGATAAGCCAAACCTTCTGCACTTTTCGAAAGTTTGTTGTAAATTCCCGAGATGCTCCTCATCTGATCTAGAAAAAAATGTGATTTCATCCAGATAAATTGCTACAAAATTCTCCTTTTCACCTACAAAGGTTACATCAATAGCCCTTTGGAATGTAGCACCAATGTCCATTAATCCAAAAGGCATTTTGGAATATATACAAGTGCCCCATGGAGTTGTAAACACTATCTTTTCCTGATCTTCTGGTTGCATTGAAATTTGATTTTATCCAGAAAATCCATTAATCATCGATAATCTAGAAGATCATGTAACTTTATGCAATATGTGATCCATTTTGGGAAGAGGATAATTATCTTTCAAAGATGCCCTATTCAAATTTCGAAAGTAAATACACAAATGAATTTCCACATTCTTCTTCCTCACGGGAACTAAATTATCCACCCAATCAAAATATCTCAGAGCAACAATTATTTTAGCCTGTAATAATTTCTTGACTTCCTTCTCAATTTATGGCAATAATAAAGGATTATTTTGCGTCAATTTCTGCTTGAATGGTTTAATCCCTGGATTTAGAGGAATTTTATAGTGGATGATGCTGGTATATAAGTATTTAGATCCTCGTAAGACCACGCAAATATATCAATATATTTCTTAAAAATATCAACATACTTCTTTTTAAATTCTTTGGAAGATCCTTGGCCAGTTTCACCATCCTTGGCTACTACTATGTTCCAAGATTACAGTATTCAAGATCATCTTCTGAATATGTCTTCTTAGCATTGACAACAACATCATTTGAGTTAAAAAATCTTTCCAGGGTTACCAAAACTTTAGGTATCACATTATTCTTTAGCTTTATTGATTCATTATCTTGAAATCCCTCTGTTTCATCCTCTTGATCAATTTCCAAATTTGAAAATTCACCTACCATTTCCAGAAAATATTTGATCTGTTCTTCATATTCGAACACTTTCCAATACTTCTATCTGGAATAGAAGGTCGACTTATAATTTCCACTTCATACCTGAGCCTGGGATTCAATGGAGGTTTAAAATTACTAGCTACAACTTCCAATGAATAAACTAGTCTATTACCTTCCCTAGGTATAAATTGTATATTAAAAGCATTGAAATAGTTATCCACAAAATCCCACACTTCATTTCTATATGTTTTCAGCCTTGGATGTTTAGCTGTTTAGCTTGACATTGATTCTTGATTTGTTTAATTATTGTCTCTGAATCTCCAAAAATAAAAATACATTGCATTCCTAAATTTTAGGATACTTGCAAACCAAGAATCAAAGCTTCATATTCAGTGATATTATTTATAAATTCAAATTGTAATTTATAAGAGAAGGGAATAATATGACCTTTTGGAGAAAGTAGAATAACTACAGCTCCATTCCATTCTTTTGAAAAGGCACCATCAAAATACAACTTCCATACTCCACTGATTTCCATCTCCTTGCTTTTAATTGTTGAAGGGAGTTGCACTTCTGTATCTTCAACAATTTCATGTGATTATTGTAACATGAAACAAGAAAAATCTTCCTATTTATGACTATAAACATGAGAATTACTTGAACCGTCCTTTGTGATAGTCTTCAAAAACCTGGTATCTTGATATAACCTCTTTTCCTCTTCACCAAAAACCGCAATAATAGCATAAGTGAAATCTAGTTTGAGTACTCCTCCAAAATTAGCTCCCCAAGAGTTAGAGAGTAGCATTCCAAAACAGGTAGGTATATCTGCAACAACCACATCCATTATAGTACTTATGGTAGGAATATGAGCTAATGAAACCACCAAATATTTGATCAATCCCATACATTTTACCTTTTTATAATCAAAAGAATATAGGTGTTTATATCATTTTGTAATTTGCAATTTTAATTGATTCATAACCGAAAGTGGAATCAAATTATGCGAAGCACCCGAATCCAACATACAATTATGAAGAATAAATGTATGCATGAGCAGAGAAATATAAAATGATGATGTAGAAGAATATTATTCCTCCACATGTGGACCAAACATCACCACAGGTCTATCCTCCTGCAAATTAACTGCATCTGCTGAATGATTATCTTGTGAAAGATTTATAAATTCAGGAACCTGATTTTCATAAGTAGGAATCTTTACTAGTTCAGACAAGGGAATTGGAATTTTGAGCTTTCCTAATTCTTTTAATAAATTAAAAGAATGAATTTCTTTCACTCTCTTCAATTGTTCCCCTTAATTTAAGTTCTGATTTGAGATTTTTTGTGAATTAATAATAGGCTGTTGATAATATTTATGCAACAACCCCAGATCCTGCTTGTTATTAGAAATTTCTCCTCGCTGAAATGTAACATTTTGGGGTGTGTTGATTTGTTGTTTCCATTTTTCAACTTTTCTGGTAGGCCGTTGTTGGACTGTCTGATCTGTTTGCTCCTCTGCATTGTCTTGAACCCTTGACCTCTTCCTGGATCTAAGATCATAATCAAACTTTTTGTGCAACTCAACCTACATAAAATCTGTGATTTTTTTACAATATTATTCAATTTACTCTGCACCTAGAGAGACTTGAACTTCTTACTTTGAAACTTCACCTATGACTTCTCCTTCTTCCTCCTCATATAAAGTATAAATATAATTTTCTTGTTCGTTAAGAGCTTCATCCACTACTTCTTCTGGCTCATCTTCAATATACAAAGGTGGTTGTATCTGGTATTGGTATTTCCTATCCCTTTGGATGATTTGCAATGGCTTCCTTCTAATTTGAGGACTGAAATTCCTATTTTTCCCTTGTTGAATTTGTCTTGGAGGATTTTTATTTTCTAACTCCAACTTCACTAGTTTATTTGAAAAAATTCTAATGAATTTAGTCATTTCATCAAGTTTTTGGTCATGGGAATATTTAGGCTGACTAGAAGCCTTTACTTCTTCTTTTCCCTTTCCCTTATCTTCGACCTGTTGCTTTGACTAAATTTTTCTTGCTACGGATAAATTAGCCCCAATTTCTAATGCATCGGTTTGAATTTGGTCTAAAGTAGGAGATCTCCTCTCTCTTAGTGTAAAACCAATGTCAGACTCAAATGCCCTTGCAAACACTATTTTTTCTCTTGCAGGTGAGGAATTTATTTTTGCTGGCAAACTGTTGTATAATTTATTAAATCTCTTAATAAAATCATTTACATCCTCTTCTGGTTTTCTTTTAATTGGATTGAATTCAGTTAGAAAATAACTATGATCCTTTTTCTCACCCCATCTTTGTGTGAACATATTCTTTGATTCCTCCCATGTATTAATAGAATTAGAAGGAAGTGTTTTGAACCACTTCCTAGATTCTCCATCAAGTGGCTACACAAATAATCTCAATAAAACATCCAGATACTCAACATTCAAATTTTAAGCAAAGGCACAAAACAAATCAATATGTTTCTCCATTGTTACATCATCTTCCTCTGTAAACCTAGGTAGCAGTTTAAGATAATCTTATGGAAAAGCATTCATTGGCTGCAGAATATTTAAAGGTGCATATGTGTTTAAGAGGAATGTTGGAATAGCCATGTTTAAATTTGAATGAGATACAAAAGAGCTTCCTTCCTGAAATACAAATGACCGAGGAGGAACAACAAAAATAGGAACGGTTGGCCAATGGCAGAAACAGGCTGATATGAAATAGAAAAGTCAACTATATTAACCTCTTCAATTTATGGGAAATAAAATGACACCGAATCAAACAATTCTCCTTCCAATGCATGCTTTGGGAAAATAGTCTGAGGAGAAAATGCTATTTTTTGAAAAAAATCAATATTTCTTACAACTTCTTTTGAATGAAAACCTAGAAATTGTGGGAAAAAACTGGTACCAGGAGCATACAAAGTAGGATTTAGAGTTAGTGGAGATTTTTCTTTCCAAAGCCTCCGATAAACGAAATTTTCTGTATAAAAAAGGATAGGGGCTTTTTGTTATGAGGTATCAGACCTTGTGTGGGGCCTTTTAGGAGCTATGACTGCTACTTGATGAGAGATTCATCCTAACCACTTTATTTTCTCACCAAAAAAATAAATGAATATTTATAAAAACCCAGGGAAAAACAAATTTATGTCTTCATTCCCCGGAAATAACGCCAAAAAATATTGTACCTTGAGAGACAACACCTAGCTGAAAAGAGGTCAATGACCGAGACATTTATTAAAAACCATGATGAAAATAATTTATTGTCTCAATGTTCTTAAACCCAAAATATTTAATCCTTATTAGTCTTCAATGTGAGAACATTCTTTTAAAGTGGCCTTCTGGTGTTGAATACAAAGGGAAAATATAGAAAAAAATAAGTGATGGTGGAAAGTATTTAACAATAGGCTGCCTATGTAGAATCTCTTGTTTCCAACTTTTGAAGAAAAATATAAGTATTAGGAAGAGAAATATAGAAAAGAGGAGCACATTATTAAGGATTTTAACTTTAATTTACATAACTGTAAAATTAAAGACCAACAACTTCATTACTCAATTCTAAAGAAGAATGACATAAAAATAGGATGTAACTGGAAAGACAAATCATTCTCAACAGATTATGGAATGACTTGAAAGATTTATTCATATGCACATGAAGATCCAAAATACAAAAATTTATGCTTCAAAGGCCAAAAACTTGGAACCCCTTCTCTTCCTCTTAATTGTCTTCTTATACAAAATTTTCAGAATGATGTCATTACAAAATTGTCAACTGCTAACTGTTTTCTTCCTAAACTAATTTAGAACTGATTTCTCCTTCAATCATTACATTTTAAAAATTTAAATTAAAAGATAAATACACAATCCATGAAATTTTAAAACTGATGATGTCATGAATGGTGTGATGGTGGAACGACCACATGGAACTTGCATTAGTCCACTGATGTAATTTGGGGGCAAGCTATTGTAGGGGAGAAACCTGATAGAGCCCCCACACAATCATCCCGGAACATCAATCTGCAACTTGATCAAAATCTACAAAATTTTTACTAAGGGACTCAAAGAGTTAATTGTCGGATAGGTTATGCCGTTAGGTTTTCTCTATCTGACGGGTGCCATGTTTCTTTCCATCGCGCTCGAGAAATTGCACTACTTTTAACCCTGATGACGTAAGTACATTGGGGCATAATAAAAATTTGTGCAAGTTTATTTAAAATTGTATAAAACTAAATTATCACCCTTAATCCATCATTATGGATTCAATAAAAAATAAAAATAACATATAACACTAAACTTTGTCACTATTTTTTTATTTTGATTTTTTTGTTTACACCTATATACATTTTTGAATGTATAGGAAAAGTAAAATGAGCTACAACAACAACAACATGAAAAATTTATTACCTTGCTTTGATGGTTACATACACAAGGAAAATAAAAATGACACAAATATATTATGGCATGTACATATGCATTTCTCATTCACATACAATGTTTTCTCTATTGTATATAGGCTTTTTAACCTTGAGTTGCATCTAAATCCAAGTGGTTGGAATTTTTTGTCAACAAACATGATGTAATTGGCATGGGTTGTGGCATTAAGAGTATTGAAGTTATGATGTGAACTTAGGATGATCTTAGAGTGTTTGTGGTGTACATATCATGTTTAGGCTAGTGAGTCAGGGACTATTTTGGGGCTTGTGCGCTCATGTATATAGGTTTTTATATTAGTGTGTTTATGTCCATATGTTTTTAAGGCTAGAGTGTCTGTGTGATTTTAGGCTAATGAGCCTATGTGTTAAAAGGTTAGTGAGGCTAGTTATGTAAACTTGTAGTCAAATGAATATTAATAAAATATAACACTTTTGTAGATGAAGTTAGACAAAAGAATATGGGGTCCAATACTACACAATTGCAACAGGGGCTAAGTGATGAAGGGCTTAATCCTAGGGGCCTTGTCAAGTCATAAAATGGAGTAGATGATTTAACATTTGTTTTGTCAAACCCTGGTAGGTAAACTATGAGGTGAAACACCATATGTGTAAAGTGGTTACTTAGTTATTTCCTATGCAGAAACAAAGAACAAATTAATTATAGGTAAATATCAGAGTTGATTCCAAATTGCAATGGTTTTCATATTTCTAAATTCAATTTCTGACCTTGTTGGAACAAGATTGTAAATTCAAACAAAAGCATTACACTTTCTTGCCAAATGCTCTTTTGAAATAGTAATTGTCTAGTCAAAATTGATTTAGAAATGTAATAGAAAATAATTCTAGGTGAAATCAATGTTGCAAGCTTATAAGAAAATTCACTCAAATACAATAATAATTATTTTAATTCAAATGAAAAATTCACCAATTTATCACTCTAATCACTATTTCAAGCACAAAAAACTTTAACTAATTATGATGATTTAAATTTAAAACACATTAAATACTAATCACGAAAGTAAATCTAACTAAACTCTGGTCCCTAGCCATGTTCAGTCATCAAACTAGATTACTATAGGAAAACATAACACACATTACAGGAATTCAATGTGATTACAAGATCACTACAGGAAAAATAGAGCATCCATTACGAGAATTCTGTATGATTATAGGATCTATTATCACCCTTAAAAAAATTTCTAAACTCTGTAAGTTTACACTGTTTTAGTCATAGTGTCAAATAGGTCCTGAGTTACTTTAGTCTTGACAAAGGGTATGTTATAGGTTTAGAAGTCTTAAAAAGTCAGTTTTCAATTTCAAATAAAGTCTTTAGGTCTCATCCCATGGTTGAAAAGTCTCATCATTCACTTAAAAATCATGTCATCAAATTTCAGATGAAACCCCTGCAATTAGCCACAAAACCGTAGTTTCGTAGCGCGGTTAGTTCAAAAATTTAGTTTTGCGCTACGAAAGCGCTGCTACTTTCGTAGCACAAAGTGCAAAAAATGCACTATGTGTGCTACAAAAGCACATATTCTTAAAAGGTCATGTCAAAGCCCAGAAATTGTTAGAAATTCGTTAGGTTATGAAAGGGTAACTTCATGGTCAGTCAGTTAGGGGTCATATTCGAAATGCTCAACCATCCATATCCATCATTACTATGGCAGGGGTTTCATATTGAGAAAAGAAATTTCAAATTCGAAAGGTATTGTTTGTTTTAGTCATTCGAGTTTTCATTTTCTCATACTAAACTGTGAAACATCCCTGTTTCGAGCTCAAGCTTATGGTTATTCTATACCAAGGATATTTCATACATTTTCAAGCGAGGTTGATCCTTTTTCAAGCGAGGCTGCCAAATCAAATCAAGAGAGGTTGTTTGCAAGAGAGGTTGATTATCAAATTCTAAAGGAAGCCAACAGGGTTTTTATGAAACAAGTATGGCTAAGGAAAAAAAGAACCATAGATCAAGACATTGTTTGATGTCTGAACTTGAAATCACAAGAGTTTTAGATGAAGACCAAACAGTCATGGATGCTTTCAGTAAAGCAGGTTGTTTAAAGTTCTATGAAAAGATGTAGGGCGGACATACTCGGGTATCAAAATAATTTGCATTACATTTTAGTGGTACAAATACAAAGCTTGGGATGTTAAATATGTTAGTGACACCTGAAACCATTGCTCTAGTGACTGAAATACCTATAGGATAGGAAACATGGTTTAAAGGTTTTAGGTTCGATATGGAGGCATGCATGATGTTTTTGAAGCCATAATATGCAGAGATGGACTTGATTAATGCAGTTCCCAGAAACTGTATTAAGGATAGCTATGCCAAACTACTGCTCAACATCTAGAGATATTTCACGTGCGAAGGCAAGTACCACAAAGTTTACACCTATCATTTCAAACTCCTATTACACTTCACAGGTATGATATTGTTGGATTTACCATTTTTCCTATATAGAAGCATTTCTAAAATGGCTGATAAGGTCCAAGTGAAATCCGATGACTGTGAAACATATCTATTTCACCATGACTTAATTAAATTTTTGGTTTTGAATGAGCTCTAGAAGATTAGTAGGGATTGGTCCTCTTTTCTATTTATAAGTGGATTTGAAATGGTAGCTCCAACTCCAGCTAAAAACCCTAAGGGAAAGGAAAATCCATCCCCACCAGTAGAATCCAGTCAACCTGTAGCTGTAAGGACCAGGAGGTTTTTCAAATTAAAGCCAAGGAAACAAGTGAAAGGTAAAGTAGAAAGGACACCAGTGATTGTTGCAGAAATCCCTCCACCTACAAAACAAGGGTTACAGAGTACCAAGGAAGAAAAGTTTGTAAGAGTCATAAACACTCATTTGAGAGCTAGCAACAGAAGGTTAAGAAGACAAGTTGAAGATCTGGAGATACAGTTGAAAAATTCTCAAGAAAAGTTAAAAGGGCAGTGAAACAGAGTGATTGGGCAGTAAAGCAAAGTGATAAATCCATAAGTCAATCTCTGATCAAGATGAAGGAAAAATTTGATGAAGATTATGTTTTTGGGGTCATGTTGTTGTGTTTTTGAAATAATACCAACACCTTTAAAGTTTAAACATCCCCAAGGTACAAATTTTGAAGACAGTTTTGAAAAAACTGCTTACATAGCAGTTTCGTAGCGCAGATAGTGCAAATATGTTGAAATGCACTACGAAACTGCTGAAGCAGTCTTCTAGCACATTTTAATATCAAATTTTGGGTGAATTTTGGTGAATTTTGACTTGAAATGGTTGGTGGAAGTGTACAAATAGCATATGAAGGTTTACTTGAAGAAAGCAGGTCAAAATTTGATTGAAAAAAGGAGTTAAACACTGCGCTACGAAACTGAGCTGCTTTCGTAGTGCAGGTTTATCCTTTGTCTTTTTGCACCATTCGAATTATAGTTTCTACACAGCTTGAGGATTAAAGATATATGGTGAATTTTTGGCAACATGACACATGTAGACCTGATCTATTAATGATAAAAGTACCCAAAACAGATAAAGAAATCAAAGAGACTAAAAAAACAGGAAAACATGTTTCCTAATTTTTAGGAGAACATTATCATTAACAGCAGGGTCACTTCAAGTGAAAGGTCAGCATCCAAATTTGACTTCATGGGATCGCAAGTGGAAAAATATGTAATAAATATTAGATAAGGTTGTTAGAAGGATATTTAAGAGTTTCAGTCCTATTAGAATTAGGACTTTTCATAAGCATTATAGTTGTCAATTTGTAATAAATAGCATGTCTCAGATTAGGAAAGGTGTCAAACTCTTTGAGTTTGATGTATCTAGTGGAGAAGAAGGGATCCTATCTTGTAAATGTTCTATAAAGAGCATAAGGTCGAAATCCAACAGGTTGGACATTTTTATTAGCAAAGACTATGTTTTGTATGTAAAGTGTTTTTCAGCTTAATGCAAAGTTCTGTTTAGACAACTCAAGATTCATGAGGAGTTCTTGTCTATTATTGTTCTAATGGAATTCTTTAATATTTCTATCTGCAGTGGTGTTTGTTTATGATACTTAGAATTCATTCATAATGCTCTAACTTCCTTCATAGATAAGCTGGCTGTGTGTTTCACTGTTCTACATGTTTTACTCCTTGACTTGAACTCCAAATGCCTTGACTTCCATGCTAGATAGACTGTGATGTTTTTGCTGAAGTTATCTTGACTCCATGGCCCAATGAATGTTTGCTAATGTGATTTACAACTAGTTATATTATCTATTTGTTTTCCATATAGAGTTAGGCATCTACTTATTTATTAAAAATCATAAACCCTTGAGAGAGCTGTCTCAGGTTGAGGAGGCTAAGCCTCAGCCAAAAGATTGGTTTGAAACAGTTACACAAGGTTAACTTGACGAGTAGCCTATCAAGTCTGATTTTGTGATAACATGATCACTACAGGAAAATTATAGGAAATTTGTGTATTTACAAGAAAATAGAGTATGCACATTTTTGAGATGTATAACAAAACCTATAGATAGAAAGAATTCAAATTGTAACAAAAATGATAAAATACATGAAAAAATGTACACAACACACACTAGGGGGGCCTCCTAGTGTATGTTTCCAATGAAACACTAAAAAACTACAAAAAATTGTGCATCATATCAGAAAAATCCTTCTTGTATGAATGAAATTCACAAGATTAACACATAATCGCCACTTTGTTCTAAGATAATAACTATAATATATGATGCTGATAACCTATATCTTCTTTATACATTGACTTATATATAGAAAATGTCAAACTTAATCTGACTTTCCCAAAACAGAGGGTCGGTTCAACGTTTCAAGTTAAGATAAAATGATTAAAAAGGAAAAAAAGTGATATTCGCATTGCCTCATTGATCCTTCATGACTCATGCTAATTTCCAGGTACAACTGATTGAATTCGAATTAATAGATAGGATTCAAGAAATTTCATAAACGACCTGCAAGATTTTTTGAGTGGATATGCTACATTGACCAACGTTTGACTCATGGGTTGCAAAAACCTACGAGGAGGTCATATAGCTATTCCTCCATTAGATGAACATCTTGATCGTGATCCATGTGTCAAAATCGCATTAGCTAGTGTGGAATTCCAAAAAACTTGAACAAATTACAATAATTTTGCATTTCTTAATTCTCTATAATTACATGAATTTCTACAATTCTACATTTTATCCATTAGCACATGAAATAAATGCATTTAATGAATATTTATGAATTAAAAAGAAAAAATATTTTCCATAAAGGACTATTACCTTCAATTTATCCTTTTTATGCCATTTCCTTCATCAAATTGGTAAAATAGAAGGATTTAATGTTCAAATGGATGATGAAAAGGTCGAAAATGAGGTGGACAAACTTACCAAAAAATGTTCCCAATAGGGCTAAGCTATTATTAGAATAAGCCCAAGTGAAAAGTGCATATGTTTTTATCTTAAGTCCATAAAAGTGAATTTATTGAGTGCCATATGTCAAACAAGGGCATGCACACAAAAGTGAGAGTTTTAGTGTTATTCTGTCATCCTTTACATCATTCTAAGAGGGGAAAGGTGAGGAGAATTCTTGGAGGGGAAGAAGGGGTGACCTTGTGATATGTTTTGATTATTAATAAAATCCTACACAGATTTGTGGGAAAGGGTATAGGTTCTTTGGTGTGAGGTCATACAACGAAGACATCTAAGGGTAGCTAGAACTCCTAGAAGCCATATTTTTTTGAGACATCCATGGCTAGGCTGAGTTGGGAACCCTGAAAGGGTAGTGGAAAAAGTTGATGGAATACATTGCCTTAGATTGTGTAGGCTAATGGAGGATGTGGTACTATTGGTTTGGAGCCTTTTGGAGTTTCGTACTTGGCCCTATATGTTGAGTATTGGTTATATACAAAATTTGGTTCCAGGTAAGCCTTTGTGCTTGTGGAGTCGTTGCCTTAGCTCGAGGTTGACTCATTTTCAAGAGATTATGAGTAGTGTGGTCTATCGTTGGGTAAAACGTCTAAAGCCTGCAACTAGTTGGTGCTTCTCTAAAAATAAATGTGTTTATTTTTATGTTTATTCTGATGAGATTATTTATGTATTTTCATATATTTCATATGAAAAATAATATAAATGGTGTCAATTGTACATTTATCTTCTTGTATATGAGATCATTGCATAATAGAATGCATTAGACACACACGATTGATGTCACAAGAATATAATTCAAGTAAGATGCTTAGAAAATAAAATCATAGAGATAGTGATACACCCTAGTGAGTGATTAGGCGTGTTACACAATAGAATTTTGAAAATATTACATCTCACAATTTTGTAGATCACCGTAATGTTATTTCATTTTCAAATTTCTTGTTATGATCTATCTATAATTAATTTTCAATAAATATTTGTATACTCTGTATGCAACTATTTTTTAATAAATATTTTCATGGCTTATATGTTAATAAACCTTTGTTTCTCATTTGAAAATGGAATTGAATGCTTCAAAAAAATCAAATGATTTTGTTGTTTTTATTATATTATTTCAAATATACAAATAATTCAAGTCTTGTATTGAAAAATGTGTTGTTTTGTTTTTGAAAATTTATGTAATTATCTTATGCAAATGGGAAACTTATATTGTGAAGTGCTTGTTTTTTTACTTGCTATATATTTTTACTTAATATATATTTGAAGTGTCACAACTGTGGTGAAAATACCATGTAATATAATTTAATAAAGGAAAAACCAAGGTCATGGGACACGTATTCCAGGCTGAATTTTGGGAAAAACATCTTAGTGCAGGTGCTCACATGGTTTATTATGGCTATGGAAATTTTCAAAGGCAATGGCTATAGCTTTGGAAAGGTACAGTGGCATTTATTTATGACAATAATGAAAACTAGGAGAAAAGAGAGGTGAAAGGTCATGGGTTGCATGTGAGGAGGAAAATGAAGGAAAATAATGGAAAATGAAGAAAATAGAGGTCTCATTAATAAAAAGGATTATGCAGATCAATTCATGGCTTTTTTTCAATGCAGTTATGGAGCACTCATTATTCTCTCTCTCTCTCTCATACGTTTTATTGGAGCACTCTTGGAAAGTGTGGCATACTTGGTGATTTGGAGCAAGAAGGCAAAGGAAGAGTAGGAAAGTGCAAGAGGACATCGATATCAACAACTATAATGGGTTTTGATTGTAGATACTGAGTTGCATGTATGTTTTCCTCACTAGTTTTGGCATGCATGGTGTATGCATGTGATTTCTTGGCTATGATCTGTCATTGGCATGGAGGATTGCCTGGATTGACAATGTATTTTCCTAGCCTTTCCATCTCTTGGATAGCCATTTTGTTGTGGGTTCATTTCATTATTTGTTTTCTGGTCGGTTCTCATGTTCCTTTATCTGTGGGTTGAGTTATTAGTTCCTAGAAGCCTTGGTTGGACATATGATTTGGAAGCCCGATGGACAGATGTGGGTTGAGTTACTAGTCTTGAAAGCCTTGGTTGGAGAAACGCTTTGGAAGCCATATAACAACTAGGGTTGAGTTACTAGTCCTGGAAACTTGGTTGGAAAAAACATTATGGAGCTCTGGAACAACTTGTGTAGAGACCAATCCGTGATTGTTGTGATGTCCGACTGTGAGGTGGAATCACAAGTTGAGGGTTGAGGTGGTTTGGCCTCTGGAAGCCCTGGCTTGGTTTTTATGGATCTAGTTTATGAGATCCCACATTCATGCTTATAATATGGCATGGGGGTGACTAGATTAAGAGATATTTGGCTCACCCATGTCTATGGTCGAGTGGAATGTGGAAGTCTGAGACTTGGTTGCATTTTTCTTATGGCAATAAGAGTTATTTTCCTTTTGTATTGATGGGTAAATATGCTTGTTATTTTTTGGCTTATATGGTTGCTATGTGCTTGTTATTTCTGTTGCTTATATGTTGGTTATGATTGATTTTTATGATGGTGATGATGTATTTCTCTCATCATGTTTTTATTCGTAATTGAATGAACAATGTATCTATGCCTAAAGAGATGATGGTGCAATTGATGTGATGATGCAACAATTCTTCTTAACGATTTTCAGAAACGTATGAGGCCCCTATGTTTAGATTTTTTATTTAAACTTATAGATTACATATTTGTGACATGTATGATGAAATGTTTGTAATGGCTAGTAGGGGTCCAGTCAATTCCTTGTTCTAATGTTTGATTGTGCACCAATGTTTCAATGCTATACTTCATTTATGAACTTGTCATTGAGTTCTGGGCAGTGACCTGGGATCTAGGCCTGAAAAATTTGCTCAAATATTAGGGACACTGGCACAATTATTTGAGGAATTTTTTTTGGATGCAAACATGCATATGTTGTGGGAGTTTCCAGAGCCTCCTAGACACACCCATGCCTATACTATGGGAGCATCTGGGGGTTTGAAAGTGTAAATCCTCAGTGGGACCTAGGGGCTGAATTCCTGAGTGGTTGGGTTGGCTCCTGGGAGTTCTGTTGCTAATGTGGAAGGTATGTTTGATGTGTTTCCATCGATTCCATTTCCTTAAGGTCACCTAAGAGTTTGAATCAGATCATAATAACTCTTCGTCACATGTTTACCTCGATTGGACGGTTATTGGTGTAGATGTGGGAGGAGGGTGTTACAGAGTGGTATCGAAGCATGGTTCACCCCTTGGACTCGATGGGCAGTGTGTATTGTTCATGCATTCATGTTGGTTGCAGGTGTGTTAATCATCCTTGCAGCTTATATGCTTGTTGTGTATGCATGGTGCAGCTCATGATTGTCGTGACGTTGCCATGTGGAAGAGGATGTTGTTGTGGAATGTGTTGTCATGAGTGTATGTTTGGTTACATATTGTTACATTTTGTTACATGTATTGTCCATGTATAATTGGTTTCATGTTGTTGCATGTATTTTTAGTGTATTCTTGGTTACATGTTGTTACATGTTGTCACAAGCATTTTCTGTTTATGCTTGGTTACATGTTGTTTATGCCTGTGTATTGTCTGTGTTTATACTTGTATATCATATGTGTTTATGCTTGTGTACTGTCTGTGTTTATGATTATGTATTTTCTGTGTAAATTGGTATGGTGGACGTTTTCATGCATGAGGTCATGATATGTGTAGTGATATGGTCATGCATTGATGACTGGACTCTAGCTAGAATGAATTTTATATGTTGGTAAACCTATGTGTTATATGTCTATATGATGATATGATTATATCAGTAAATGCATTACGTTGATTGGTTGATATTTTAGATGAGATATCCTCCATGAATTATGCTAAGGTATGTTGGTTTATTGTGAATTGGTTCAGCTGACATAGTATGCACTGTTGGAAAGAAATCAAATATGAAAAGAAATATGGTAGACTACAAGGATTCTCCTTATGAATCAGATGAGCAAAATGGTGTTGGGAACTCTTCTGACTTTGAAGAAACACTAAGAAGTTTTAAGGAAGAAATAAGGATTTGTAAAGCAGATAATTATAAAATCATGCCTACATAGGAAAATAAAGTAGATGTTAATACAGTAACCCTTCAAAGTTTTTCAGATTTGCAAAAATAGGGACCACTTTAGATCAATTATGGATAGGAGGATGGGACTAATGGGGCATATGGTAGTAAGTCTCATGGTGATCATAGCTCAGATAGAGATGACAGGCTCTTGGACACTTCGGATAGGAGAGGTGACATGCACATGTATCATTCTAATTCTGGTTCTGATAGGCATCATGATCATCATCGTTATCACCCTTACAAGAGGAGTGATAGGGGATATTTTTCGGATGAGTTTAAGAAAGAAAAACCACCTACATTTTTTGGATAGATGAATAAACCACAATATGCAGAGACATGGTTGCTTGGTATGAATAAGTTCTCTAGGTTGCATGATTAGTCAAAAAACATGAAAACCAAAATAGATACATTCAACCTCAGAGGTAAAGTAGATATTTGGTGGGAGTATGTGGAGAACATCAGGGATATTTATGAGGAGGAATTGACTGGGAGTGTTCGATAGAATATTTTGAAAGAAGTATCTATCAAAGAGATACTATGATGATAGGGAAAAAGAGTTTTATGAGCTAAATATGGGATCTATGACTGACGAGGAATATACCAAAAGGTTCTTGGAGTTATTAATATATGTGCCTTACCTCAAGGAGGAGAAGGCCAATATTCAGATATTCATCAGTGGGTTTCCGATAACATTCAAAGACAAGATTGAGTTTGATGAGCCTATATCATTGGAGGAGGCCATTCAGAAAATAAAGCATTTTTATGAGAAATCAAAGCGCAGAGTTGATACTAAACCAAACTGGAAGGGTAATGCAAGGAACAAAGGAAAATGGGATAAGAAGCGAGCAAAAACTCGAGATATAGGTAACAAAGAGAATGTTGCACATGTATTTCGATATGAGGAGAAGAATAAGGATGAAGGTAGGAACCCTATACAGTGTTGGAATTATGGAAAAGATCATCACATGAGATATTTTCAATAACATTGGGGTGGTAGACCGCAGATCTACAGTGTGCAGGAGGCACAAACAGTGGGAGATGTTGGACATAGTATTCCTAGGATCTATGCAGCACTGGATAATAGGAAGGAATATCACCAGACATCTATTATTGATATGGATGGTAATATTTGTGATCAAGTTGTTTCTATTTCTATTGACCCTGAATCTAATTACAGTTATGTTAGTCCTGGGCCTGGTGGATAAGTATGGTTTGAATAAAGAAGTGCATGTAGAGTATTGGTTAGTTCAATTGGATACATGTACAAAGAATATAGTTCATCATTGGGTAAGAGCTTGTGCATTTGAGTTGAATGGCATGTATACAGAAGCGCACTTGAACATATTTATATTGGGATCATATAGTATGCTATTGGGTATGGATTGGATATATCTTCCATTAGGGGAATTTTGAGGTCTAAAATGGGCCTCCTAAGAAAAATGCACAACAAAAATAAAATTTATAAAAACCAATAGGATTCAAGATGATGATGTCAACCATGGGGGATGGTTAACCATTTTTGGAGTTGTTAGTGTCTAAATGTTCAGTGATCAAATATTCTCTTTCAGGTTTACTTAGTAGTGGTACTTGGTCAAAATTTCATGTTTTCAAACCAATTCTCAAATAAAATTTTGTTCACTGAATATTGTCTAGGTCTGAATTCTAATCCCTTCACTCATTCATGGTAATTATCCAAATTCAAGGTCATGTCTTTCATCATCACCTAGGGTCATAGATCAGTCAACATACATCCATATAGGTCATGGTCTAGGTATATTTTTTTTCGCCACCATAATGTCCAATCATGTCATGAAAGAAGGAAAAAAAGAGTCATTTTAACCATAAAATCACCTTAATTGGGAGTTAGCAAAGATACGAAAATAAAACAAAGGCAACTTGTCCTTTTTCAAGAAGTATGCTACATGGTCAAAATAGCTCCTCTCTCATTCTCATAACTCTCCACAATAATCCAAAGGTTGGAAGTTTTCTACAGTTTTGCTTTTCAAGCTCCAAGAAACCATCAGAAGGGTTATTTCATCATTGCTCAAGTTTTAGATGCTTCCAAGTCATTAAGTGATCATCCCTCACCTTTCATTCAACTCAATTTTTTCAGCAAAGGGTGGATTCCCTCTTCGAGGGTTTTCAACTACATTTTTGGTTTCATTTATGTTTGGTTTGCTTCAGTTGGAAAAACCCTAGATTCATCACCTAATAAACTTCAAAATCACTCGTATACCTTACCAAATCACTACATATCACTCATACCTCTCATAACTATCATTTTCACTCAAACCTTAGTTCTCACTATGCTTTTGCAGAGATATTAGGTCAACTCTATGTTTAGGCCCTCTTTCCCTCTTTCCCTTATTCATTTCCAAAACTTCCACCTATAATTTGTTCCTAACACATCACCCTATCTCCTCTAATTTTTTTCAGATCTTTCCCTAACTCCTATCCCCTCCATTTCCCTCCCTAAACTTGTTGCCCCATTTTCCCTTGTTTTCCTAGTTTTCACGCTTCCTTGCCTTCATATCAAGATAGGGTTTATTTTTGCTGAAAAAACGTGGGAGGTGAGAAGAGAAAGTATAATAAGGGAGGTCATAATTCCAGGTTTGATCCAACTTAGACCCATGGCATCATTTTCAGAGTTTTTTGATCAAGCTAGGGTTTACATTGTACACAGGGACAATCCTACTTCAAATTTACGTTATGAAATAATGAAGATTTATTTGGAAAAAGTGAAAGAGGTTTTTGTCTATAATATACCAAAGAACAAAAAATCATTTAGTTTATGCACAGGTGTTATGATTTGAGATAAATACCCAAAATATAGTTGCTCTAGGTCATTTTCTGCACCTTTGGACAGGTTGTCTTCAAGTCAAATTTTCAGGGGTTTGGGGAAGGGGTTTGTAGTTCTTGATTACTCCCTTGTGTAGCAGACATCCTAATATTTCCAACCATATCACTTGCAGCCAAAAAATCCTTTGGGAAGGCGTCCAAACTCCCTCTCAAAGTGGCACGACTCTTCTGCTAAG
The DNA here is from genome assembly GCA_034641835.2 of Pinus albicaulis. Classification (NCBI taxonomy): domain Eukaryota; kingdom Viridiplantae; phylum Streptophyta; class Pinopsida; order Pinales; family Pinaceae; genus Pinus; species Pinus albicaulis. The sequence goes on from CM076574.1 coordinate 1,021,956,270, forward strand.
TGTGCGCCATGCTTATGGAAATGTTTAGTGACCAAATTCAAACTTGGATTCTAAACAAATGGGAAAGTATTTTTGAAAACGAGAGGAGGTTTTTGTTCATAACACACCAAAGAACAAAAAAATATCTCAAGTTTGCAAAAAACGTTATTTTTAGAGAGATATGGATCCCTCTTTGAGCCTTATTTTTGCAGAAAAATCTTTGGAAATTTTTGGATTTTTGGCAATTTTGGTAATTTAACTTGTGCAGAAGCGTTGCATAGTTGCGCGATGATTTTCCTTAGAGCATCAAAATGAGGAAAATTTTATATGGTTGGATGGATTTTGACTTATATTGCACATATATGGTCTCAGGTTGGCATGAATCCCTTTAGTTTTGGAGAAAAAATTAAAATAAAAAAACCCTTTTTCATGCTTTTGCACTGATTTTTCTTGTGCGCAACGCTTCTAGAGTAAGGTTCAAAGAATGAGTTTTTGAAGGCCTTCCAGGGGATATTTTATCAGTTTCAACGTTGGGATGGAAATTGGACACATTTGGCTACCTAGAACAACCTTCATATTTGGAGATGGATGCCTAAAGGTCAGCCAAATTCACCTTCAAAGTGGTGTGGCACTTCTACTGCGAGGCGCACGCTTTCGCTAATTGGCGCGACACTTCTGTCTTGGATTCCTTTTGGACAATTGTTAAGCCATAATACTCCAAATTTTGAGGTTTCAGCTGTCCTATGAGGTCTATTTTGGATAATAAAGTTTGTTTTTGCCTCTCATTGTGGAGGAATCATGTAATTAATCAAGGAGACATACACTCCTAGTTATTAGCTAAATTTGAGGGGATTGTTTCTAACTTCCCTAGATTCTAGGTAATGAATCATAGATTGCATTTATGATGTATTTTGGATCAGGTTTCAACCTAGTGAGGTTTCATGACTTCTATTTTCTATATGTAAGTCATTTTAGAGGTGGGATAGTTGTTATTTGCAGTGTGGAGCTATTGTACAAACATTTTTCAGTGAAATCAAAGACATGTTGCAGCTATAATTTTTGGACTCTAGTGGTATGCTTAATAGCATTATTTTTCTCAGTAACCTCATTAAGTTGAATGTTATTTTTTCTTGCCATAACATGTATGCTTCTATATGTTGATCTTATGAGTCTATGAACATAGATATTAATTTTCATGAATGTGTTTCTAATCTTGTGATGAATGACTTCATTTAACATGCTCATTCTGACTCTCTCTCTCTTTTAAAAACCTATACATAATGACAATTACAGTATGTTTTTAAGTATACCTACCTGACATCATCTTCATGTCTGCAACTGAACCTTTGAAATCAGACCCAAAACCTAGACCTAGTTCCTTGACTGTCATTCCTATCGAGCAAAAACTCAAAACAAAACCCTAATTCACTGAGCTTATACCTAGGCTAAGATAATTATATATCCAGTCATCTCATTGGCTGTAAAAGTGACATTGAGAGAGCCCTCTCTGGTTTTGGCAGGGCTAACTACCAGACCTAAATATTGGTTTTAGGTTACCTCCTTCAGTTCCATTCTCAGCCTTGGGAAACAGGGGGATTGATAATTTTTTTGGCGTCGTTTCCAGGGAGCCAAAGTTAAATATTTCCCAGGAAATAGAGACAAATATTAGCTCTGATTTTTTATGGTGAAAAATGGTCAGGAATAAGAAGGTTGCGCATATTTCACCTGTCGACTCCAGTGTCGAAAGAATCCAAAGGTTCAGATTTTTCATGGCAACTCCTCTATTCAAAAATTGTTAGCTTGAAGAACGTCTTGGTGAATTCACTGATATCAAGATGGATTCAACTATTAGAAGGTATGCTCCTATGGATAGATCTCATATCTTTGGTTTTCCAAACCCGACGCCTCATGTTGATTGGTTAAACTATCTTCCTAAATTTAAAGGTCAAGAAGGAGATGATGTTGCTTTGATTTGATTAAGTTTCATATGCACATATGTAGACTAGAAGTTGTAATTCATGAAGACTTATTGATGAAGATATTTATGGCAACCTTAAAAGAAAGAGCAAGGTTTTGGTATGAGAAGTTTCCATCTGCTAGTTGATGTTCTTTTAAATATTTCTACGTAGCATTTTGTAAAAATTATAAACAAAACTACCCTTCTGTAGTGCTGGTAGAAAACCTTTGTGGAAACCCTGACGACCTTATTCAACATATGGGGATTGAAATTCTTGGAAAAATATTTAATAGATGATGATATTGAAGAAGCCTCGTTTGATTTATTTTCTCATCGGGAGGAAGTAGTAGAGGATAACCATGAGGACAGGGATGAAAATAGTCTTTCATATTTCCCTTCAGACCATACATCTCTTGAATATTTCTTTAAAGAAGAGAACATTGAAAGATAAGAGTTTGTTCTAAAGCATCTTGCAAAAGAATATATTGTCTTCACGATAATTTCTAGCAAAGAATGTCTTCTTTGACTGAAGATAATATTAATCAACAATCAATTGATGAAGATCATGATCATTCCCTTGAATTATATGAAGGTATTTAACAGTGTTCAGGAGACCAAGACATTGATGAGGAGTCTCATTCGTATTCTTCTTCGAACGTTGCATTTCTTTAATTTTTTTTTCAAGAGGAAAACAGTTCATCTATATGTTCATAATTTTTTGAAGACCAAGAGCACACTCTTGCTGAAATTCATCATAAAGAGGAGCCAGTTACAATAGAAGGATGTTTCTTGATTCCTCCAAATCAACAAGAGCTGATTTTTCATGATTTTCAGGATCTTGTGGAAATTTTTTAAAATCCATTAATGAAATTCGATGTTTCAGCATTCATTAATGAAGGTGGTCATTTTCAGAACATAGACAAACCAACAATTTGGAAGTAGGGTTGTTTTCCTATTTTAAGTCATCTAGAAAAAATTATGTTGCATGTTCTTCATGATCCTTGGGTTAGATTGTTGCAACCATCTGGGAAGATGAATATTCTTGTATTTATGGATTATGAGCACATGTTCAGTAGACACTTTGAGTTTCCTATCTTTTGTTCCTTTTGTCTGCTCAAGGAAAGTGTGAGAAGGATTAAAGTAATTATCCATTTGCTGGATTGGTTACACTGGAGGGATCATATCACATGTGTATATATATATCTTCAGTAGGTGAGCACTTATAATCAGGATTTATAGTCCAAGGCAAAGGCCCTAAGATCTCCATGGTCTACTGCCATAAGTTACTTCAGTCAATAGTCAAGTTTTTGAGTCAAAGTAAGCTTTTGTTTCAGTTAGTCATTTGAGTGTCTAGTGTTTTATTTTGACTCCATTGCCTAATGGACGAGGCTACCTAATCTATGGTGTTATTGACACCTCCTGAAGGAGCTTCCATCCCCAGCTGGAGCCAATGTTAGTGTCTAAATTTTCAATGATCAAATATTCTCTTTCAGGTTTACTTAGTAGTGGTCCTTGGTCAAAATTTCATGTTTTCAAACCAATTCTCAATTAAAATTTTGTTCACTAACTGTTGTCTAGGTCTGAATGATACTCCCTTCACTCATTTAGGGTCATTATCCAAATTCAAGGTCATGTATTTCATCATCATCTAGGGTCATAGATTAGTCAACATACATCCATTTAGGTCATGGTCTAGGTCTATTTTTTTCGCCACCATAATGTCCAATCATGTCATGAAAGAAGGCAAACAAGAGTCATTTTCACCATACAAATCACCTTCAATGGGAGTTAGAAAATATAGGAAAATAAAGCAAAGGCAACTTGTCCTTTTTCAAGAAGTATGCTACATGGTAAAAAGAGCTCCTCTCTCATGCTCACTACTCTCCACAACCATCCAAACATTGGCAATTTGCTACGTTTTTTATTTTCAAGCTCCAAGAAACCATAAGAAGGGTCATTTCATGATTTCTCAAGTTTCATAGGCTTACAAGTCAGTAAGTGATCATCCCTCACCTTTCATTCCGCTCAATTTTTTTAGCAAAGGGTGGATTCCCTCTTCTAGGTTTTTCAACTATATTTTTGGTTTCATTGATGTTTGGTTTGCTTCAGCTAGAAAAAACTTAGTTTCATCACCTAATAACCTTAAAAAATAACTCATATACCTTACCAAATCACTACATATCACTCATGCCTCTCATAACTATCATTTTCACTCAAATCCTAGTTCTCACTACACTTTTGTATAGATACTAGGTCAACTTTGTGTTTAGGACCTTTTTACCTATTTCCCTTATCCATTTCCAAAAATTCCACCTATAATGTTTTCCTAACACATTACCCTATCTCCCCTAATTTTTTCAGATTTTTCCCTAACTCCTATCCCCTCCATTTCCCTCCCTAAACTTGTTGCCCCATTTTCCCACATTTTCATATTTTTCACCCTTCCTTGCCTTCATATCAAGCTAGGGTTTATTTTTGCTGAAAAACATCATGGAAGGTGAGAATTGAAAGTATAATAAGGGAGGTCATCATTCCAGGTTTGAGCCAACTTAAACCCATGGAATCATTTTCAGAGTTTTGTGATCAAGCTAGGGTTTACATTGCACACAGGGTCAGTCCTACTTCAGATTTAATTTTTGAAGTAATGAAGATGAATTTGAAAAAAGTGAAAGAGTTTTTTGTCAATAATATTCCTTCCGTTTATGCAGAGGTGTTATGATTTGAGAGGAATTTCAAAAATACATTTGCTCTAGGTCATTTTTTGCACTTTTGGACAGGTTGACTTCAAGTCCATTTTTAGGGGTTTGGAGAAGGGGTTTGTAGTTCTTGATGACTCCATTGTTTATAAGACATCCTAAGATTTCCAACCATACCACTTGCAGCACAAAAATCCTCTGTGAAGACCTCCAAACTTCCTCTCAAAGTGGCGTGATGCTTCTACTGAGAGCGTGCTACGCTTCTGCAAATTTTAGTGACCAACTTAAAACTTGGATTATGAACAAATGGGAAAGTATTTTTGAATACGGGAGGAATTTTTTGTTCATAACATACCAAAGAACAAAAACTACTCTAAGTTTTGAAAAATACTTTATGGTTAGAGATATATTGATCCATCTTTGAGCCCTATTTTTGTAGAATTTTGTTTGGAAAATTTTGGATTTTTGGCAATTTTGGTAATTTTGGTTGTGCAAAAGCGTCGTCCTGTGCACGACACTTTTGGAGTAAGGTTGGGAGAATGAGTTTTTGAAGGCCTTCCAGGGGGTATTTTATCAGTATCAAGGTTTGGATGGAAAGAGGACACACAGGGATACCTAGCTCAACCTTCAGATTTGCAGATGGATGCCTAAAGGTCAGCCAAAATCACCTTCAAAGTGGCACGACGCTTCTGTCTTGGATTCCTTTTGGAAAATTTTCAAGCCAAAATACTCCAAATTTTGAGGTTGCAGTTGTCCTATGAGGTGTATTTTGGATAATGAAGTTTTTTTTTGCCTCTCATTGTGGAGGAATCATGTAATTAATCAAGGAGACATACACTCCTAGTTATTAGCTAAAATTGAGGAGACTGTTTCTAACTTCCCTAGATTCTAGGTAATGACTCATAGAGTGAATTTATGATGTATTTTGGATCAGGTTTCGACCCAATGAGGTGTCATGAGTTCTATTTTATATATGTATTCCAACTCAAGTCATTTTAGAGGTGGGATAGTTGTTATTTGCAGTGTGGAGCTATTGGAAAAACCCTTTTCAGTGAAATCAAAGACATGTTGCAGCTATAATCTTCGGAATCTAGTGGTATGCTTATGAGCATTGTTTTTTTCAGTAACCTCATCAAGTTGAATGTTATGTTTTCTTGCCATCACATGTATGCTTCTATATGTTGATCTTATGAGTCTATGAAGATAAATATTGCTTTTCATGCTCTCTTTTATAAGATTTTCATGAATATGCTTCTACTCTTCTGATGAATGAATTCATTTAACATGCTCATTCTCACTCTCTCTCCCTTTTCAAACCCTATACACAATGAAAAATAAAGCATGTTTTTAAGTATACCTACTCAAACTCATCTTCATCTCTACAACTGAACCTTTGAAATCATACCTAAAACCTAGATCTATCTCCTTGACTGTCATTCATATCCAACAAAAACTCAAAACAAAACCCCAATTCACTGAGCTTATACCTAGCCTGAGATCATTATATATCCAATCATCTCATTGGCTGTAAAAGTGACATTGGGAGAGCCCTCTTTGGTTTTGGTAGGGCTAGATACCATACCTAAATATTATTTTGAGGTTACCTACTTTAGTTCCATTCTCAGCCTTGGGAAATGGGGGGAGTGATAACAGTAGTAAAAAATTAAAAATAAATAAAAAAGTAAAAAATAAAAAATCTATTTTTTCAACTCATATTTTCAACTTATTTCCCTAATATTTTACTCAAATTTTGAGTGGGAGTACTCGTTGAATGCAAAATTTAATTCCTCATCCAAGGAGTACCCATGTTGCATACTTTTGATGGAGCCTGCTACATGAAAAATGAGAAATACATGAAAAAACGTGATTGCAATCACGTTTTTTCATGTATTTCTCATTTTTCATGTAGTATGGTCCATCAAAAGTATGCAACATGGGTACTCCTTGGATGAGAAATAAAATTGTGCATCCAACCAGTGTTTCCGCTCGAAATTTGAGTAAACCAATAGGGAGATAAGTTGAAAAAATAGTTTTTTCTTTTTTCCCTATAAAATTTGATGATGTAATCTAATCTTATTTTATTATTTCCACTAATATTTTATAATTTCCTTAGGAGGCCCATTTTATACCTCAAAATTCCCCTAATGACAGGACCAAGCTAGATTGTTATGAAAATGCTATTGAGTACTTGGATGACAATGGGGAAAAAAAACTCCTATAGGGTAAGAAGAAAGCAACATTAGTTAGGATGGTTACAACTATGCAGGCCAAGCATAATCACATGAAAGGGTGTGTGTTATTTGCAGTGAAAATTTATAGCGACAAAGGTAAAAAATTCGAGGATGCAGATGTTTTGAGCATGTACCTGGTTCTACAGTAGATTCAGGATGTATTTCCTGTAAATATTCAGAGTTGCCACCACACAGGGAAGTATACTTTTCTATTGAAATGGTACAAGGGGAAGCACCAACATTTAAGGCATATTACAGGATAAGCACACTTGAGTTGGCAGAGTTAAAATTGCAATTGAATGAAATCCTAGGCAAATGATACATTGGGCCAAGTGTATCACCATGGGGTGCACCGATATTGTTTGTGAAGAACAAAGATGGTATTATATGACTATGCATTGACTACATGCAGTTGAAAAAAGTGACCATCAAGAACATGTATCTGTCATCGAGGATTGATGACTTGTTTGATCAGCTAAAGAGAGCAATAGTGTTCTCAAATATTGATCTAAGACTAGGATATAATCAGGTATGCATCAAAGAGGATGACATTCAAAAGACAACGTTCTAAACCAGGTGTGGGCATTATGAGTTTGCTGTAGTTCCTTTCGGTTTGAATAATGCTCCAACTACATTTATGTGCTTGATGAATAGTGTGTTGTGTCCTTATCTGGACAAGTTCATTATTGTATTCATTGATGATATATTGTTATATTATAAAAATGAGGAAGAGCATGTCGAGACTTTAGCAACCATGTTGAGATTGCTAAGAGAGCATAAACTGTATGCCAAGCTTAGTAAATGTAGTTTCTTCCAGACTGAGGTACATTACTTGGGACACGTTGTTTCTAAGGAGGGCATCGTAATGGATCTAAAAAAGATAAGGGTCATCATGGAGTTGGTAGCTCCTAGGAATGTGGATTAGTTGAGATCCTTCATGGGATTGAAAAGTTATTACAGGAGGTTCATCGGGAACTTCTCACAAATTTCTTATCCTATTACATCATTGCAGAGGAAAGGTAAGAAGTTTGAATGGAGAGAGGAGTGTGAGGCCAATTTTGAGTAGCTTAAGCAGTTGTTGACACATGCTCTAGTGTTAAAGATCAAAAATCCAAAAAAAGAGTTTGTAGTATGTACATATGCTTGCAAGAGAGAAATTGGTGGAGTTCTTATGCAGGAAGGACATGTAGTATGCTATGAGTCATGAACAATGAATGAGCATGAGCAGAACTATCCGATGCATGATCTTGAGATAGCATCAATCATACATGTATTAAATATGTGGAGGAACTATATTATTGGTAGGAGGTTTGCATTGATGAGTGATCACAGTGGATTGCGATATCTATTTTACCAACCGAATCTGAACAATAGGAAATCTAGATGGTTGGCCACGATCAGTGAGTTTGACTTCGAGATTAGGTACATCAAGGGAAAAGAGAACAAGGTCACATATGCTCTTAGCAGACAGATACAGGTAAATCACATAACAACTATGAGCTGCTATGAGTATATTTACATGATAGGATCTTACAAATAGGTCAACATGATGATAGGTATATAGAGATTGTGTACATGTTTTATTAGAGTACATGTAGTGGTACAGGTACATGTAGTAGTACAAGTACAGGTATAGGTAATGGTACAGGTAATGGTATGGAGGATATGGATTATTGTCTTACAACATATGGCTTGGTTAGGTTTAGAGATAGGATATATGTGCTAGACAATATTGAGATAAAGAAGGTGATCTTGAGGGAGTTTCATGTGAAACCATATTCAGGTCACCCAGGCTATTAGAAGACATTGACCAAAGTAAAGAATTTTTACTATTGGATGAATTTGAAGAGAGATGTAGTAGAGTTTTTGGCTAGGTGCTTAGATTGTCAACAAGTTAAGACAAAGTGTAAGCATCCAGGTGCACTATTACAACCGATTGCGATTCTAGAATGGAAATGGGAGGTCATTTCCATGGAATTTATCACATTCTTGTCAAGGAAAATGAGACAACAAAATTCCATCATGGTTGTTGTGGACAGGTTGACAAAGGTAGCACACTTCATTCCATTGAAGTCTACATTTTCAACTAGCAATTTAGCACAGGTCTTTGTTAGAGATGTGGTCATATTGCATGGTGTTCCAAAGAATATTTTCTCAGAAAGGGATGCGAATTTCACTTCCAAGTTTGGAAGGAGTTGTTTTTCAGGTTTGGGCACAGAGTTGGCCTTTAATAAAACTTATCATCCACAGATAGATGGAAAAACAAAGAGGGTCAACAAGATATTGGAGGACATGTTGAGGATTTATGTGATGCATCAACAATGGAGGTGGGAAGAGTATATTCCATTGGTAGAGTTTGCTTAAAACAATGGGTATCAGGAATCCTTGAGGATGATTCTATTTGAGGCATTATATGGGCAGAGTTGCAATACTCCCATCAGTTGGAGTGATCTAGTTAACGAGGTGTTGATCGGACCAAACATGTTGGAAGATATGGAACAGGAAATGTAGGTAATCAAGAAGAATTTGAAAGCAACATGTTGTAATATTATTTGTTTTGATAATTTAACATGGTAGTTTGAAAAATAAAAAATAAAATGATAAGTTAGAACATGGATGAAAAAGAAAAATTAAAAAAAAAATGTTAGGAAAATTATATTTTATTACATCCATGTTAGAATAAAATGTTAGAGTAGTTTGCTCTAAAGAAAGAAGGCAAAAAGAAAAAATGTTAGGGAAGCATGAAATAAAAAATGCGTGAATGCTTTAGTATTTGAAATAAAATAATGGTTTCCTGTTTAAATGTGCCGAATGCTCATAAGCATATTAAATTTTAATTTTTGATGTTAAGACCTTCAAAAAGTGGTTTAAATTTCATTTGTTGAAAGTTAATATATAAGAATTGATTTTTGACTTTATTATAAATTTTCTACATGACAAAAGGTCAAATCAACTTAGCATAAAGCGCCAGCATTTTTCAACGACAGATTTGGAGCCCGCCTTAGATCTACGGTGGAGATCCACTTCGCACCCGCCCCCCCCCCCCCCCCCCACCAAAAGTTTCTTGTTAACGTGAGTGGGGTGGGGAGGGGGGGGAGTTTGAAGTGTTGTATTCATGTCTGCCCAAATTTTCGATGTGGAAACACCACATCACTTCGCACCCCCTTCGCCTAAAACAAGAAACCAGGAGGTAACCCCCCCAACATCCACCTCCGGTTTTTCGCACTCGGTGAACATTTTCTCCTGCGCCCTCAGCCAACAGACCTCCCTTCCCACGCCATACCCGTTGGTCAACTATCCAATCATATCCCTCCATGTCATATTGGTCGTTACCCTCCAATTCTCCACTTATGCTTGTTAATCGCCCCGTTGGCCACTGAACCCGCTCCTAGATGATTAATCATCCCGTTATGCAATTAATCCTCATCAGACCCGTTAAACTCCTACGGTCATATCGATGATCGTTAGTCACAATCTGTTAAGTTGTAGATCACGCCCTATAAAGCTAATTGCAAAGAGATCGATTTCACTTTACGATCTCCATTCATTCTATCACCTCTACATTTTGTCTAAAGCGTTAACATTTTGTGACCATTCTCCCTACTTCTAATATCCTGTCACCTTTCCTGCAACCCGATTTTCGCCATCCTTTTCTAGTCCATATCCTGTCAAGCATGGCTCCCAAGGCCAAAGCTAAAAAGCAAACAACTCCTAAGGGTAAAGCCAAAAAACAGGTGATAGAGGAAGTGCAGGTCATCAATCCAGCTGCGGAAGTCATCCCTGACATCGTTAAACCTATTGTAGAAGACATCCCTACTGCAATGCCACAACTTAACCTTGACCTCATACCCCTAGTCGACGCTTATTTCAAAATCATAGTCTGTCACTGTGAATTTGACTTCTATGAGCTACATCTGTGGCTAAAACAGAAGCACATGGATAACTAGGACCCTATCAGTTTATGGAAATCCACGTTGCCTTTGTTGTCATTCCCACAAACTCATCCTTTTCCTGATTTAATTGCCTAGTGTCAGAAGCAGTATGACCCTATAACTAGGTCAGTGGTGGCTTAGAATGGAAACATTCTGATCACCATATCCCTAAAAACATAAACCAGATGCTTCTCATCCCTTCATCTGATTCCTTATCCCATTTCTCACCTGCTGCTCTCATGGAAATTTATCACAAATTATCTTTCCCTCAGAGAGCTCATATATTTGACATTTTCCTACCTGAGGATGCAAAATTACCAAAGAAAAATCCCCCATATGCATCCTCCATCTTTCGTATAGCTTCCAAGCACTTTATCTCTCTTCTTTCTTACCTGTTAGGATACCTAAACGATGAAACCGTTGATGAACCCATCCTGGGGTTCTTATCTATTTTCTGTAATGATAAAACACCATCGTTTATGTATAATTATAGCCAATTCTTGGCTTAAATTATACATGAACAATTCATGAACTTCACCACACAAGGAGTGTTTAATTATTCTTCTATGATTATTCATATGATTTTTTTCCAACAGGCAGAAATGTTGCCTATCCACTTAACAAACAGGATGCACAAGGAGTGAATCAATTAGTGATTCACTAGACAGAGTTGGTCAGAGCTTCATAAACAACCACTTGTTTTTCAGATTCATAAACTCATTTATACATCCAGTAAGGTGGCTCCTTACAAGTCAATCAGATCCCAGAATTGGAGAAGACATTAAAAGGATTCTGCACCTCAGTGAGTAGTCAAAGACAAGTGATTGGTACCTATACAAAAATTATACAGAGATCAGGGACGTATATGGCTATGAACTCTCACCTTACAAACTTCCAAGATATGTACCTATGAGTGTTTTCTCCTTGGAATACATAAGACAAATTTTAAACATGGATGAACTACATTTTTTCTCAGGAAAGAGAAAAGCCCAGTTTAAACTCAAGGCTAACATTGGATCCTTCATCTGCAATACCAGAGCAACTGGTGCTGATGTAGATGCATTATTAAAGAATATGGGTTTTCAACCAAGTTTTACATGGTCATATGACCCCCAAGGCATTATTTCTGCTCTGATATTTGAACTCAAGACAACTTCTTACACTCATACCTCTGGAGCATAAATAGATAAATACATGAAACAGGATGAATGGGTGGAAGGTACTCTACAGGAATTAGATGAACAAGTCATTTCCACTTCAAATGTAAATACACCAGTGCCTCACAGTAAGCAACATAAAAGAATCAGGGAAGAGCCTCCACATGCCAAAGAAATCATGAAAGATTTTATCCTACAACACAAAAAGCCGAAGCTTACTTCCAATTTACTTTCAGAGGAGAAACAACCAGAGATCATAGATTTGGGAGATACTGAAGTCTCCAAATCCACCAATTTTCCTCAGAATCCTCCATCAGAATCACCTGCAAGAGAACCACTAGAAATCATCCAACATTCAGATGCCAACTCTTATGAAGAGAAAAATATTTTCTCCATATTCCTAGATATCAAGCATAAGAATGAAGCACTGAAATCAGATGTTTACAGTCAATTCTGAAAACAAACATCTACATCACAGCATAGGCTTCTCACTGCCTTTGACAGTGAGAAAGGAAGGATGCAGATGGCCTTTTTGCAGGCAACAATGCCATTTCCAAATACTCATGTTGAGTACAAGAAGATCGTCTTCTCTTTTCATACAAAGTATATTCACCCAATCTACCAGATGGAAATGCACATGCAGTCAGGAGAGATGTTATTTTCAACAATGACCACAACAACCATGTCACTTTCTAATTTGAAATCAACATTGTCAAATGTTCAATCTCAGTTGAAGATTGAGAAATTTTCTAACTTGGAAAAATACAACATGATGAAGTCATTGGAAGACCTTGTAGTGAAAGTTGGGTATGACCCAAAATACTGCAAGGCAACTAAGGAAATCATTAAAAAGAAAAATGAAAACATCTCTGCTCTGTGGAAACAACTCAAGCTACCCTTAACTGAAGACCCACAAACTAAGGAGATGGCAGAAAATGAATGTAACAAGGAGGAAATGCTGAAGTTGATCATTGATCAAAATTTGAAAATTAGAAAAATGGAACAACAAATTGAAGAATTATTTCTGAAAGAGAAATCAACACTCCAAGTGAATATTGATCCTAATTTAGCAACTCAAACATCTTCTATAGGTACAGAACTTTCAGCAACTTTGACTACTACCGATGTAGCAAAATTGGCACAAGCTTTGGCCATTCAGAAACAGGCACATGAGAAGTTAAAGCAGAAGTTTCAAGTTCTTGAGTCAGAGAAGATTAAGATTGATAATTTATATGTAGAAGAAATGTATAAGAATCATCTATTAGAACTTAAGGTCAAAGAACTAGAGAGTGAATCTCCGATGACAACAACTTTGGGTGAATCTAAGCAAAATATTTGGGAAGACATCAGCAGGTCTATCACTGAAGTACGACCATACATACAACTCATCTTCGAATAGCGGGAACTCACCACCAAATGCAAAACAACAATTCAAGAGAAGAAATATCAACTTAAGAAGAAGCCAAGTGATGCCACTGACATGATCAAGGTTCTTAATTCAAAGAATAGAGAAGAGTTGGAAGAAATCAATATCTTGGACAAAACTGTAACCATTTTGGAGATAAAGAAGGTTTTGTAGAACATAAACTTAATCAACCAATTGAAAACCAAGTGTGAAGCTTTAAATATTATTTTCAAAGGTTTCATACTACATTTAATGTTTTAAATCATAAAGGACTGCCAGACTTGGTTGGATTAGATGATAAGTTGATTAAGTTAGAAGATTATTGCACAAAGTTATATACAATTGCAATAGACAAGTCAAAGTTTGCAGGTATCAAAGGTCACATTACAGGGAAATATTTTCTTGAAGCTCTGTAGTTTTATTTGATCATTCAACATCAAATCAAACATTTATTCATTCAAAGACCAACTTTTGACAGATATACTGAAGTAGATGAAATCTTTAGGAAATTGATGAGTGTAGAAATCCCAAGTCAAGATCAATGGGATAAGTTTCGTGAAACCATCGAGTAAAAGGATGAATTTTACAACATGCCAACACATCAGATTTTAGAGGGTCCAACCAACAACTTCCATCAAAAGGGGCCAAGTCAGCAACAACTTTCACCAAAAGGGGCCGAATCATCAACAACTTTTAGAAAAATAGAGACACTCCATCTATCTGCCTCCTTCTTCTATTCTTCTTAATCCTATTATTGTAAATCAGCTAAGATATTTCTGAGTTTTGTGAATTAGTATAAATACCTCTCAGTTCGAGTTATTAAGGGTTTCACCCTTGGATGAGCGAATTTTTGTAAGTAGAAATTGTACAAGTCTTTTTTTATCATCAATAATACAAGAAGGATTCTGAATTTGTCTCATACAACTCTATTTTCTCTATGAGTTTTTCCAGTTTTCATGCATTTTGTTTCTTCATATATTTAATTGTTATCAAGATAACTAGGTGATGTTGACTATGTTTTAGCAATCTTATAATTCCTCCTAAAGTTATTATCAATATAAAGAATGATTTACTTAACAATTTGTTGATGTAAGTCCCTTTCATTTATAAATTGTCACCATCTTGATAATGTTAGATATATTTTGTTGAAATTTTATACATTGTTTAAAGGTTTTCCAGCTTATGATTTATTGAATAATTTAACCTGAATATTTAATAATCATATATTCTTACATAAATCCACTTAATCATTTTAGAAAATCTTAATCACTGTGTGAGATAAACAAGCAGCCCTTATAATTATTGATATTATCTGCAGGATTTAGTCAATAATATTATACATTGGTCCTCCAATATTACAAAACATTATAGATGCTTTGGCATGATTATTGACCACAATCATCTCAAAGGAAAACATCAATCTGGCGTTATTGTCGGGGAACGAATTTGATTTTTTTTCCCTGGGACAACGATAAAACCCTATTCCTTTAAGGTGACTAAAGGTTTAGTTAGGTCAAAATCTCTCACCTGGTGATTCCATTGTGACCAAAATGGCTCCTTCAAAGCACACCAGATCTCGATCTGACTTTGAGATTTTCCAACCCTTATCAGATCCAGAGAGACTGGTAAGAAGAGCTTCTTCTAAGAGAAGGCATCAAACCCCTTCTTCTTCTATTCCTCAACAAGAGATCAATATAATTATCAATCCTTTCAGATTTGGACCTATTCCTTTAGAATCAGAAGACATACCTCACAGAGTGCATGAGATTGTATTTAAAGGAGTGGATTTTCAATCAGCCTTGTTAGTCCATTCTTTAGAATCTTATAAAGTACCTCAGGAAACTTCTGAATCTCCTATGTCAGAGCAGGATTTGGATCTAAACTCACCTGGATTCAAACCTACTAATTTCATTTCCCCTGTTACATACTTTGGACCTTCTACTTCACATCAACCAGAGGATATCTATTCTGTTTATTCCAATCCTTTATTTGAACCGAGAAAAGGAGAAGAAGAGGTTCAAAAACTGGTTATTAGAACTCCTATAAGGTCCTGAAGAAGGTCTTCCTTCCAATTTCATTCTCCTCCTTGTTCTCCACCTCATTCCTCACCTCCAACCTCTCCGTCTTCATCTACAAGTTCTACTTCTTCCTCTTCAACTACTAATACTCATTTCTCTACATCAACATCTTCAAGTATGGTTGGTTTTAGACCAATTGTACAAGCAAGATATGTCCCTCTTTTACTCCATGCCATCCTTAATGATTTTCCTACAGGATGTTTAAAACACCTTCCTAGTTTTAATGGAGAAACTGGTTTGTCTACTGAAGACCATCTGGCAGCAATTATGGATTTTGTAGATAACATGAACATAGAATATGAAAATGTTTATATGAGATTATTTGTGCAATCCCTAGAAGGAAATGTCAGTATTTGGTTTAGGAAATTACTAGCTAATTATATCAGATCGTGGAAAGAATTAACTAATATATTTAAAAATCAATGGGGAGTGATAAAGGACCCTGTGTATTTCTTAACTAAATTTGAAGAGCTGAAAAGAAATTTTATAGAACCGTTTGTTGATTTCATCAAAATATTCAATAAGCTTTACCACATAATGCCTCCTAATTGTAAACCTCATGTAGCAGTAGCTAAGGTTAGATTTTCAAAGGCCTTTGAGGATGAATTTGCTGTCATGTTGAGAGAAAGGACATCCTGAACCTTAGAAGACATGAAAACTAACTCTATAGAGGTCGAAGAAAATAGGTCTGCATCAGCCAAGTTAAAGGCTAAAGATGAAAAAGCCCAAAATAAATTAAAAAATCAGGAAGCATCTTCTTCCTCTAAATCTAAAAGTGAATATGCAAAAATAGATGAAATCAAATCACTTCTTAGAAACCTATCAAATAGGATTTCAAAAATTGAAACTCAACCAAGAAAAGTCCAACAAACTGTTTCTAAACCCCAAACAAAGGTTCAAGGTCAGTATAAAAAGGCTGCTCCATTGCAAATTCTTTAAGGCCTCATAATGACCAACAAGTACCCACACCGTTGTTGATTTATGACCAACAACTTGATGACAATACTTTGTCTATCACTGAGGATATAAATAACATAGATCATACATCCCTTCATACTGCCATTGTCCCTATTCCCCAAAGTCAAACCCTTCAAGAACACCAAGATACTTCTCAGGTTTCTAAGTATCAATATTTTTCTGAGTTTTTGATTGTAGAACTCAATAGAAGATATGACTTAATACCTAGAGTTGGTCCATGTAGACCTCCCAAAAACCCTGTAATAAACCTCAAGTAAAAACTGCTGAAACTCAAACTACTTCTGTACAAATTCTAAATCAGTCAAGTGATTCTGATCAAATTGACAAAACTTTCAGAACTTTCTAAAAACCCAAGATATAAAAGTCAAGTTGCAAAATGGACCCAAAACTCTAGTGTGGATGCTGAAGGAGATATTATTAATCTGCAAAATGAAAGACCCACCATAACTTTTGGTCCTAGTTCTGATATGAATGATGAATCCATACAACCTTTTTATGTGACTTTGAAAGTGCATGACTCCCTGCTATACAATTGTATGTTGTATTTTGGTGCTTCACACAACTTAATGCCTAAAGTCATTATGGAACAATTCAATCTAGATATCACTCGAACCTATCATGACCTATATACCTTTAACTGTAAGAGGGTTCAATGTTTAGGACTTAAAGATCTAGTGGTCACTTTACATCAAATACCAGTTAAAAGTGTAGTATTAGACATAGTTTTCACTAATATTCCCCTCAAATTTGGAATGCTTTTATCAAGATCATGTTGTGCAAAATTGGGAGGGAGTCTTCAAATGGAAATGTCTTTTGCCACTATTCCTGTATATGGTGGAGAGAGCCTTAGGTTATATAGAGAAGTTAGATTCCTAAACACTGTTTGCAAAGCTGATCAGGCTATAAATCATCCCATTTATGCAATTGATCAGGATTTTAGTTGTTTCCAACTATCATCAGATACTTCACAGAATTCTCAACTCAAGATTGAGGATGTAGTTGAAACCCCTAAGTCTGTTCAAACTGAAATTTGGAAATTATTCTTTGATGGATCTTGCACCAAAGATGGAGCTAGAGCAGGAGTTGTTTTGATTTCAGCTGATAAAGAAAATATTACTCAATCGTGCAAGTTAGATTTTGAGATCACAATTAACGTTGCTGAATATGAAGCTTTTATCCTAGGATTACAACTTGCTAAATGTTTAAAGGTCCAAAATTTGAGTTTCTTCACTGATTCAGAACTTATAGTAAGATAGGTTAGAAATATTTGTCAAACAAAGCATCCTAGGCTCAGGTCTTACAGAAATGAGATTTGGGGCACCATTGAAAATTCCTTTAATGATTTCAATATCACTTTTATTCCTAGAGATGAAAACATACATGCAGATTCAATAGCTTTTTCTACTAGTTATTTCAAGATTCCATATCAATTTCAAATACAATATCAAATACAAATCAAATATAGGCCATCAATCCCATACAATCTTAAACATTGGCAAATATTTGAAGATGATGAACAATTAAAATCCTTTCTTTAAGTCATTGATGAGTTTTCTGTATTGCAAATTGAAGACGATAAATTAGACATTAATGAAGCTACCAAAGACAAGGAAAATTCAGATTTAAATTCAAAGGTAGCTGATCATGATATTATACAACTATCAAATAATTTTATCCCCAAAGCACTTGTTCCTTTAGAAAAATTGTTTGATCAAAATGATGTTCCCAAAAATCCATTATCTGTTGTACCAGAAGATGACATAGAAGATACTACCGATGACAAGATTAAAAAAATTAAACTTTGTGCATATTAAACTCCTGAAATTAAATATGAATATATCAAACTTCTTAAGAATTACAAAGACGTTTTTGCCTGGTCTTATGTTGATCTAAAAACTTATGACACATCTTAATTGAGCATAAAATTCCACTAAAACCAGAAGAAAAATCTTATCAACAAAAATTAAGAAGGATGAATCCATTTCTACTTCCCACCATGGAAAAAGAACTCAATAAACTTTTAGATGCCCAAATAATTGTCCCATTAAGATGCTCTAATTCGGTTGCTAATCTAGTCCCCGTGAGAAAAAACAATGGTGAGATTAGACTCTGTGTGGATTTTAGAAACCTTAATAAAGCATCATTGAAAGATAATTATCCACTTCCAAAGATGAATCAATTACTTCAAAGGGTGTCAAGTGTGAACAGATTGTCTATGCTTGATGGATTCTCTGGTTATAATCAAATATTGGTGAATTCGGAAGCCTTGGAGAAGACAACCTTTACCACACCTTGGGGTACATTTATGTAGGCCAGGATGCCTTTCGGCCTATCAAACGCAGGAGCAACATTTCAGAGAGCCATGGACTTGGCCTTTGTTGGGAAAATAAAAAAAAATGTTGTTATTTATCTTGATGATTTAACTGTTTTCTATTTATCATATCAGAAACATCTGAAGCACTTGATGAAAGTTTTTGACAGGAGCAAGAAGTTTGAAATATATTTAAATCCCAAGAAGTCACTGTTTGCCATTAAAGAGTGTAAATTTCTAGGTCATATTATTTCAAACGATGGAGTAGTTATTGATCCTAAAAGGGTCTCTGCTATCCAATCATTATCATTACCTATAAATAAGAAAGAGATGCAAGCCTTTTTAGGGAAAATTAAAATTTTGAGAAGATTTATACCTAACTATGCAGAAATAGTTAAGGACACAACATAAGATAGGAATAAGAGTTATGTAGATCAAAATAGGTTGTTTATAGAGTTTCAGGTTGGGGAAAAAATGTACTTGCACATCAAGCCCAAGAAAATCTCCTTGCAGATTGGATCATTTACCAAGGTGGCACTATAGTTTTGTGAACCTTTCAGGATCATTGAGAGGATTGGGTCAGTAGCCTATCGATTTTCACTGCCTTCCACAGTGAAAGTACATGATGTTTTCCATGTGTCATTACTTAAGGAATATGTTAAAGATTTGTATCATGTGATTGAGTGGTCTATATTGTAAGTGTATTCAGAAGGAGAATTCCAATGAGAACCTTAATGAATTTTGCAGAGAAAAACTCTCATGCTTTAGAATCGAGCAATTGAGAAATCAAGAAAGCTAAAGTGCAATGGAAGAACTTTGGGCCTTATGAAGCTACATGGGAGATGGAAGATCATATGTGGGCTATGTATCCATCCTTATTCGCTGGTTGAGCAAATGTTTTGGTATATGTTGGTATGATGTTTGGGTATATGTACATATATATATATAGAAGTAAATACTTCCATGAGCTATGTCATAAAGTTCCAATAAGTGGTATGGGTGTCATGTCATTATGGTGTTATATTTTTTTATGTTGTCTTGTTGGTTTGATTCTCAATTGGTTTATCATTGTAAATATTGCAATGAGCTATGTTATAAAGGTCCATGAACAATACGTTTTTCTTACAATAGTCTTGTGTGTTGTAGGTGTCGTTGAACACCGAGGATGGTGTTCACCCAAGGGGGAGGGTTCTGTAACATCCCTGGTGAAAATTCCATGTAATAAAAGTTAATAAAGGAAAAATAATAACAAAGTTCATGGGACACGTATTCCAAGATTAATGTTGTGAAAAAAAATCATAGTGCAGGTGTTCACATGGTTTATTATGGCTATGGAAATTGGAAAAGGAAATGGCTAGGTTTTGGAAAGGCAAAGTGGAATTTCTTTATGAAATAATGGAAAATAGGAGAAAAGGGAGGTGAACAGTCATAGGTTGCATGTGAGGAGGAAAATGAAGGAAAATAATCGAAAATGAAGAAAATAGAGGCCTCATTAATAAAAATGATTTTGAGGATCAGTTCATGGATTTTGTTCAGTGGACTTTTTAAGCTCTCATTATTCTCTCTCTCTCTCTCTCTCTCTCTCATACTCTTGGATACTTAGAGTTTTCTTGGAACACTCTTGGAAAGTGTGGCATACTGGGTGATTTTGAGCAAGAATGCAAAGGAAGAGCAGGAAAGCACAAGAGGACATCGGGATCAACAACTACAACAAGTTTTGATTGCAGGTATCAAGTTGCATGTATGTTTTCTTCACTATTTTTTTCATGCATGGTGTATGCATGTGGTTTATTAGTCATGATCTGTCATTGGAATGGAGGATTTCCTAGATTGACAATGTATTTTTCTAGCCTTTGCCATTTCCTGGATAACCATGGTGTTGTGGGTTCATTTCATTTTTTTTTTTTGTGGTTGGTTTCCATGTTCCTTTAGCTGTGGGTTGAGCTATTAGTTCCTGGAAGCCTTGGTTGGAAACACTCTCTGGAAGCCCGATAGACAGTCGTGGGTTGAGTTACTAGTCCTAGAAGCCTTGGTTGGAAAACACTCTGGAAGCCCTAGGTGGTTTGAGTTACTAGTCTTGGAAGCCCTGTAATAGCTGGGGTTGAGTTACTAGTCCTAGAAGCCTTGGTTGGAACAAACACTCTGGAGACCTAGAACAACTTGTGTAGAAACCAATCAATGATGGTTGTGATGTCCGGCCGTGAGGTGGAGTCACTGGTTGAGGGTTGAGGTGGTTTTTCCTCTGGAAGCCCTGGTTTGGTTTTTATGGATTTGGTTTATGAGATCCCAAATTCATGCTTGAAATATGGCACAAGGGTGACTGGATGAAGAGAGATTTGGCTAAGCCATGTCTATGGTCAGGTGGAACGTGGAAGTCCTAGAATTGGTTGCATAATTCTTATGGAAATAAGAGTTATTTTCCTCTTGTATTGATGGGTAAATATTATTTTTATTCTGCGTCTTATATAGCTATTATGTTCTTGGCATTTATGTTGCTTATATGTTGGTTATGACTGATTTTTGTGATGGTGACGATGTATGTCTCTCATCATGTTTTGATTCGTAATTGAATGAACAATGTATCTATGCATAAATAGTTGATAGTGTAGTTAATTTGATGAGGCAAAAATGATTCTTCACAATTCTCAGATAAGTATGAGACACCTATGCTTAGATATGTTATTAAACCTATATATTACATATTTGTGACATGTTTGACGAAATTCTTGTCATGGCTAGTAGGGATCCAGTCAAGTCCTTGTTCGAATGTTTTCTTGTGCACCATTGTTTCATTGTTATATTTCATTTTTGAACTTTTCTTTGAGTTCTGAGTAGTGACCTGAGATCTGGGCCTGAAAATGTGGCTCATATCTCGGGGAAGCTAACACAGGTCTGTGGGAAAAAGTCCTTGGATGCACACATGCATATGCTGTGGGAGCGTCCAGAGCCTCCCAGACGCACCCATGCCTATACTATGGGAGTGTATGGGTGTTTGAAGGTCTAAAACCTCAGTGGGACCTAGGGGTTCAATACCTGAGTGGTTGGGTTGGCTCCTGGGATTTATGTTGCTGATGTAGAAGGTTTGCTTGATGTGTTTTTGTCGATCTCACTTCCTTAATGTGACCTAGGAGGTTGAATCAGATCATAGCTTCTCTTCGTCATATGTTTACCTCGGTTGGCCGGTTACTTGGCTAGATGTGGGAAGAGGGTGTTACATGAACTTATTTCATTTCCATTTTCATAATATATAATATTTTATTTTTAGTTTACATTTTTTTACAAAAGTTGAGACTCCACAAGGGTGGGGGAGCTTTGCTCCTTGAGCCTTATCACGATGGGCCAAAAATTTCCCCGTTGTGGGATTTGAAACAAAGGGGAGGGGTTAACATCCCATTGTACCAACCACTCAATTTTCCCATGAGGAGACAAACAATAATTAATAATTTGTGAAGAAATACATCCTAATGAAAGGAAATGTCTTAATTAAAGTACAAGACCTGTCTTAATTAAAGTACATGGATTTTAATGATAATACACTTCCACTTGTATATAAAGAGTTCTAATTTGTAATCCATATCATATAATATCATTTATCACATATTTTGTTAATATATAATATATGGTTTTATTTATATTCCAATAATTCCAATTATTCACAATAGCCTAGCTGTACAACCAATAATATCCATATAATTGTCAATTTCAGCAAAATCGTTGTACACAACCATCATTTTAAAGTTAATTACACCATGAAATCCATATGATCCACCATCCATACACGTTCAATTAATTTTTAATCCATACAAATAATTTTATTTTGCCAACAAGTACATTGTTGTTCCTTGTGCATTCCATTGTGATTCAACTAACCACATTCAAAAATATAACCTCCATACACAACAACCAATGAGTGTCATCCTTAAACCCATTTTTTTTCATATATGCATCTCTGTGTAACCAAATCACACATACATAAGAAAGTATAGATCAACGAATTGAAAATAAGCCTCTACAAGGGGGTAACCTCCTTTTACGTCACACAAATGAATAATTATTGGATGATACAAATGACAAGACCTCCTTGGTATATATAAGAGTCTAAAGGGTCATAATATAATCAGAGCCTACATAACAATAATAATGTAAGGGCACAAAAATAAAAATATTGGGATTCTACGGGGCACAACAATAACAATATGGGGGATACATGGGGCACAACAATAACAATATGGGGGTTACACGGGGCACAAAAATAACAATATGGGGGCCACATGGTGCACAAAAATAACAATATGGGGGCCATACTAGTATTATAGGGACCTAACATTCCCTTTTCCTTCAAATATTAGTGTTATACTAAATAATTGAGTAGTTCAGGATGCTTTTGTATAAAATACTCATCCTCCCATGTGGAATCTTCAACGAGTAAGTTCTTCCACTTAATGAGATACTCTGAAATTGATCAATTCCATTATAGCCAGGTTCTTGTTTCCATGACTGCTTCAGGGTCCAATATGATTTTTCCTTCCTCATCAAGTTCTAGAAATACTGTTTGAATTGGAAGCTTGTCACCTATAACCTTATTTAAGCATGAAACATGGAAAAATCGTTGTACTTGGGAAGATGCAGGAAGCTCCAATTTGAATGCCATAGTACCAATATTTTGCAACATCTTGTAAGGACCATAGTACTTAGGTGATAATTTAGTATCCTTCTTAGCTTCCTTGAGAGACAATTGTTTGTATGCTTGTAGCAGTAAAATACCCAATATCCTACGTCAAAACATCTTTCATTACAATGCTGATTTGCCTATTGTTTCATTCAATTTTGCGCCAAAGTTAGGTTATCCTTTAAGAGTTGGAGAACTTGTTGTTGATGCTCGATGTGATCTTCCACTGCTTGAAACTTATAATTTTCTCTTAAAAACGATGTGATGGATGGTGGATGATATCCATAAAGTCACATAAATGGGGTCATTTTTGCTGTGGTATGGAAGGAAGTGTTATACCACCATTCAAACAGAGGTAAAAACTTCACCCATTATGTTTGTTTATCATATACAAAGAAACACAAATATCCTTCCAAACATTCGTTCACTATCTTAATTTGGCCATCAGATTGAGGATGATAAGATGAGTTATGAGCTAATTGCGTACTAAGACAAGAGAATAATTCTTATCCAAAAAATTCCAGTGAAAATGGGATCTCTGCCACTTACAATAATCTTTGTGCTTCCATGTAGCTTTTGAACTATTTCCATACATGCAATAAAGACTGCAAGAGATTTGAAAGGATGAGATAGTGCACAAAAGTGTGCATAATTGGTAAGTCTATCAACTACCATCATTATGATACTATTTCCTTCAGACTTGGGTAAAACCATGATAAAATCCATTGAGACCTCATCTGAACACTGAATTGGAATGGATAAAGGTTGTAACAAACCCAAGGTTTTATTTGTCTCAAATTTGTTTTGTTGGTAAACCAAAACTAAACATTTTTCCACAAACTTCTGAATATCATATTTAAGGCCATCCCAAAAAAATTCCTTATTGACCCCGTGGTAAGCTTTTAGAAATCCCTAGTCCCCTCCTAAAGGAGATGTGTACATTTCCAAAAGAATATTTTTTTTGAGTTCGGAGTTATTATATATATGTGTGTGTGTGTGTGTGTGTGTAAGTTCATCTAAGTTTTCACCACAAAATAGTGAAATATCAATTTCTTCAAGAGGGTTTCGTAGAATATATTAGGGGGAACAGAGAATCACTCATAGAATGGTTGTTTTCCCAATGAAGGTCTTCAGGGAGGGGAAGTTATAACCGGCCAGCCAACAGAAAATAAATATCCGCATCTCCAGCCCCATCTCCATAGTTAGTCAGTCATTTTAACCCATCGGTAGGATCTCCCAATGGTAATCCCAACGGTCACCCCATGCATGCCAAACGAGGTCGGTCGGGTTCTTTCTGGACAAGCCTGAGCTTCTTCTTTAACCAGACCAGATTCAGGCCTTCTAACTCAAGGTCAAGCTCTCTCTACGGATTCCCTACGAACTCTATACGTTATTTATCTCTATTCTTTCCCATTCCCAATAGAATGGAAATCACTTGAAATATTTTGCTTCAAACTAACTCAAGCTACCCGTGGATAAAGACACGCACGTTTTATGGAGACGAAAAACGGGGTTGATTGCTACGGGGAGATCAGTTTCCGGGGACTTGATAGAACTCCAAGCAAGTAAAAACAACCGGGCCCTAGCTAAGGCAAAAGGGGAACAAATTCCAGAGAAGAGAGGGTCAACAACAGCAGTAGCTGTAGACAATGGTAGTCATCCACCAAGGATCCCGAATATGAAGAGGAGGATTTCACATCTTAATTGAATTGACCTTAACCAAAGCTATTGCCATACTGCCTCAATTTTGTGCTTCCGAATACCTTTGATTCCTAAGTGATTGCATCAGAGCACTACAATGATAAGGACACCGGACTAAAATTCCATTAAACCTCTAGCCATTCACCTTTTGCCTTGAACCTTTAGTCTTGTGCTATTAGATTGAGTGGGCTTCTTGAGTTGGTTGGTCATATGTTTCTATATATATATATATATATATATATATATATATATATATATATATAAGCGATCATTATACCATAATGAATAATTTTTTCTATATAAATGTATCAATGTATTGGGATCTTGTTGCAAATTTTGAATGAGTGTCCACAACCCTATTCATTCTTTCATTCATCCCTTGCTTCATTTATCAAATAAATTTGGATGAGAGAAATGGCACAAAGCAATGATTCCACATCCTCATCCCTTCTTAATAGTGCATCTGCAACGACATTTTGATTCCCTTTCTGGTAGATGATTTCAAAGTCATAACCCAACATATCTGTGACCCATTTTTGTTGCTCTTCTGAAGATAATATTTGTTCCAAAAAGTATTTAAGACTATCATGATCTGTTTTTACCTTGAAGTGTCTTCCCAGCAGGTAAGGGTGCCATTTCTCCTCGCAATGTAGTATTTATAAAATTTCCTTCTCATAACTAGGTTTGTGTAAATACTTTCCCTTGATTGGATGAATTTCAGAAGAAATGCCTGAGGATGAAGGATGGAGACTCAATGACAGAGCATTTGAACACCTTCAATACTGTGGTAAGTTAGTTTTTATCTGTTGATATTAAAATATCATATCAAGATAAGTGCATCAGTTTGTTGTGTTCTATACCAAATTCGTGGGATATTTTGGTTATTGCAATAGGTAGCAATACAACTACCTTGAATTTTGATGAAATTGTCTTAGCCTTGCTGTCGGAGGAAATGAGATGGAAAAATATGGAGGGCTAGAATGGAGATGCCTTGTATGTATGGGGACAGTCCCAGAGTAGAAAAAAAAATAAGCTCTCGAGTGGGAGATCTAAATCTAGAGGGATATCTAAATCTCCTAGAAAGCTTGTAAAGGTGTGCTAGAAATTTGGAAAGGAAGGGCACTTCAAAAATGATTGTATATCTAAACCTCCTGAGAAAGGAAGGGGATCTGATGATGCTCCTTCTGCAGAGGTGAAAACCACCTCAGATGAAGGTGCGGATATTTACTTTGCTTCTTCTTCAAACACACATGTAGATCATGAGGCATGGTTAATTGACTCAGGTGCATCCTTTCACTTCACTCCCCATAGGGGGTGTTTCTATGAGTATGAGAAGTATGATGGTGGTGAGGTCTTATTAGGGGATGATAGGAAGGCCAAAATCGTCGGATGTGGAAAATTCAAGTTGAAGTTACCAGGTGGAAGGATTAGAACACTTCCTGGTGTTTTGCATATTCCTGCATTGGCCAGAAATATGATTTATGTAAGCAAGATGGATGATGTAGGTGTAAAAATAGTGTTTGAGAAAGTTACTTGCAATATGGTTCGGGGAGCAGTGGTATTGATGCAGGGAGTTCGAATTGGAACTCTGTACAAGCTTCTGGGTTGCATTTTTATTGATGGGTGCAATAGTTTCGTGGTTCCTGAAAGTGGAGCAGAAAGCCTAGTGGTCTCTCGAGAAAAGACCATGCTATGCCATCAAAGGCTTGGACATATTAGAGAGAAGGGCCTTTGAATACTTCATGGTAATGGTATGGTATAACGGATGTATAATTGCTCTCTGGATTTCAATTTCTACGAAAATTGTGTATATGGGGAGAAGAATCAGGTGAGTTTCCCTTCTCGTGCTAAGAGGGCGAACAAGATATTATAGCTTGTGCATAGTGGTGTGTTTGGACCTGTGTTGATTCCATCACTAGGTAAGTCTGTGTACTATGTTTCATTTATAGATGAATTCTAGAGGAATAGATGGATTTATTTCCTCAGGAAGAAATCTGAAGTCTTTGACGGGTTTAAAGAATTTAAGGCTCTAGTGAAAAACCGTACAAAGAAGAAGATAAAGGTGTTGAGGACAGATAATGGTGGAGAGTTCTACAAGAAAGAATTTGAAGATTTTTGTAATAAGTGTGGTATAACATGACAAAATACTACTCCATACACACCTTAGCAAAATGGATTTGCAAAAAGAATGAATAAGACATTGATGGAAAATGAAAGAAGCATGCTCAATTAAAAGATCACCTTCATCAGCGTTGGAGGATAATACTCCACATGAGGTATGGACTGGTAAGAAACCTTCTCTTTCACATCTGAGAATATTTGGTTGTGATGCATGTGTACATGTTACAAAGGAGAAAAGAGCCAAGTTGGATATTAAATCTGAAAGGTGCATCTTTACTGGGTATAAGGATGGTTTAAAAGGTTATAATATTTGGAACCTAGAAACAATGAAGGTTGTGTACAACCGAGATGTGGTGTTTAGAGAGGTGAAATATGTTGTTAAAAATGACGTCGTACCAAAGGAACCTGAGAAGATAGAGTTTGGGCTAAAGGAGGAAGAATCAGAATCTACAACAGAACAAGATTCAAAAGAGGAAGAGCCACAAACTCCAGCTATGAGAAGATCAGTTCGAGAAAGAAGGCAATCAGAAAGGTATAGTCCATCTTCTTTCTGTTCAATTTTTTATTTATCTATCATTGGTGATGATCCCAGAACTGTCAGGGAGGCAGTGGATTCAAAGGATGGAAAACTTTGGAAGGAGGCCATGGTTTATGAAATGGCATCCTTGCACAAAAAATAGGCATGGGATCTGGTGGAGTTGTCAGAAATGGGTTTTTAAGAAGAAGATGAAAGTAGAAGGAAAGGTGGAGAAATACGAAGCTCGGTTAGTAGAAAAAGGTTATTCCCAGGTGTCGGGAATTGATTTGGTGATATTTTTTCTCCTGTTGCCAAGGTAACTTCTATTAGATTACTTTTATTTTTTGTTGCTGCATTTTATTTTGAGGTAGAACAGATGGATGTGAAGATAAAATTTATTCGCGAGGATCTGGAAGATGAGATCTACATGAAGCAACCTGAAGGCTTTGTGGTGGATGGTAAGAAAGAACTTGTATGCAAGTTAAAAAAGTCTTTGTATGGGTTAAAAAAGTCACCAAGGATGTGGTATCATAAATTTGATACATATATACAGGGACTTGGCTTCACTAGAAGCAAAAAGGATCATTGTGTGTATTTTAAATTAATTGGTGACCGTGTTATTTATTTGGTCTTGTATGTGGATGATATGTTTATGGTTGGAAATGACAAAGAAATTATCCAAGATTTGAAGACCTAATTGTTCTCCAATTTCGACATGAAGGATCTCAGTGTTGCAAACTATATTTTGGGCATGGAAATTAAACAAGCTCGGGCAAAGAGGAAGATCTAGTTAAACCAAAGGAAGTATGTCGAGACAATATTGCATAGGTTCAATATGAAAAATAGTAAATCGGTGAAGGTTCATATTCTTGTAAGTGTAAATTTATATGTTGAATAGTGTCCCATGACATAAGAAGAAGAAGAGGACATGTCCCGTGTTCCATATGAAAGTGAACTGTGTAGCATGATGTATGCAATGGTATGTACTAGACCAGACATTGCACATGCAATGGGAGTATTGAGTAGGTTTATATCAAAACCAGGGAAGGAGCATTGGAAAACAATGAAGAGGGTTTTCAGATATTTGCGTGGCACTAGTGATTATGGTTTTTATTACTAGGGAAGACCAGGATTAGACAGAGTTTTGGATATCCATGTCTTTGTTGATGCATACTGGGTTGGTGATCTAGATCAGAGAATATGTACAAGTGGGTATGTGTTTAACCTATTTGGAGGAGCAGACAGTTGGATGAGTAAAAGACAGTCTATAGTGGCTCTTTCAACTACAGAGAAAGAATACATGACAGTCGCTCATGCAAGCAATGAAGCAGTTTGGTTGCAGAGATTGTGTTCAAGTATGGGGTTGGTGTAGCAAGCTATAAGGATAGACTTTGATAGCCAAAGTGAAATTTTCTAGGCTAAGAACCCTAATTATCATTCAAAGACAAATCACATTGATGTTTAGTATCACTTTGTGAGAAATGTGGTTGAGGATAAAAAGGTGGACACTTTGAAGAATGTTTCAGATGCAATGACGAAGTTTGTGAGTACTGAGAAGTTATCTTGGTGTAGAGAAACAATGGGCATTGGTCCAATGACTAAGCTCTCGTGTGCTCCCCTAGTGAAAGAAAACAACAAGTGGTAGAATGTTGGGTGTGTGTTATATTCTTTCCATGACTAGCCTCACACGTGAAGTGGGGGCGATGACACCCCCTTCACGGGGTCATAGAAAAATAATGAAAAATCAAGCTGGTAGTCCCGATTTTTGGATCCAGGGAAAATATCTGTGTATATATGTTTTATGTTTTATGCTCTTGCTATTGTTTATTTTATGTTTTAAGAGTTCGTTTGCATATAATTTCTGTACAGGGTTAAAAGCCACATTAGGATTGGGGGGATTGCAACTATTCCATTGGATTCTATCATGTATGTGGGTATAAAAATAACATTTAATCAAGAGAAATAAGCCCTATACATACCTCTATGTTGGTGGCATTGACTATTGGACTCCTCTACCATGACCAAGCTAGTAAAAATGTACACATCAATCAAAAAAAATCTTGATTTGACATTTTAAGATTTTTCTATCTTTTTTTAATTCCTAGAGGGTGATATTGACGATGAGGATCCTGATATAGAAATGATTTTGATGATATGTAGGTATTCATTGTAGCATGATTTTTTTAACTATGGAGTCGATCTAGAACCTCTTTGCCAATGTAAATATAGATCAAAGATGGATTGCATTTGGTGTTATTTTAATTATATGCACCCTTCATACTATATATATGAGAAATTTGAATATTTGTGTATAATGGTTTGGATTAAAATGAATGAACATGGATATTTATGTATTCTGATAACATTGGTCCATTGTACCTTATTCATTTTCAATTTTAAGTTTTGAGTCTTGACTGTAGATATTGATGACCCCAAACTGAATCTTTGACTTGTCACTCTTTACTATTTTTGAGTTTGAGTAATTTCAATTTACTGGTCTAGTATTTAGACTTTAATATCTACTATTTTTCTTAGTACTAATCAGATTCTACTATACTTAATGATGAATTTAAATCATTGTATATTTTAGAATGATGAATGATGAATTTAAATCAATGTAGATTCTAGAACGATAAATGATGAACTTAAATCAGTGTATACAATGTTTTACTATTTCTACATCATTAAATCAATGTATGAATCGATGTATTTTGTAACAAGAAACAATGAAATTGGCATCCAGAAACAACATCACAACACACACACTAGTGTGGAACCACAGGTCATGTAGTGATGGGTCCTAGCGATACATTAGTGTGCAAGCTAATTTATTTAATAAATTTGAAATGTGTCTAATTTAATTATCCCTTTATTAAATTGATCAATAAATTGTAATCTTATCTCATAAACACTTGTAATAGTTAACTGAGTGTGATAGACTTAGTTAGCTCATGAATTTTGAGTTGAGGGTGGTTGGTGAGGCATGCAAAGTGATTCTATGTGTTTTAGAGTTCAAGTTGCAGTTAGTGCATTAGTTTAATGCATGAGAAATCAGTTAACTCAATTAAGTGAGTTAAAATTAGTTTAACTAGTTGTAACTACTTGTTGCACTAGTGAGAGGTCAAGTGAATTAAATCAGATTTAATTCACATGCAGTTATCTGTCAAGTGATTAATGATTTACTATTAATAACTGCATGCATGTTAGTTCTGATGAAGACCTAGTTGAGACAGAGGATAAAGGGAAGTTGTCTATCAGTTGTATTTTTAGCAAATTGCTCAGATGCAGTTAAAACACCACAGGATTTCCCATGATACTTGCGTAGTCAAGGAAGGCTGAAATTCCTAAAACAGGGATTGAATTCCTCATGAATTGCATGAGAAAGGCAGGCTGAAGACAGGTTTGGAATTGGCTAAGTGTTGGCTCGATTTTGTCTGGATCAGTGGGAGATAGTCACGAGAGTGTAGCAGATTCTTGTGAGCAAGAATGCATTGTATTATTTAATGATTCCTTGGTTCATTATACAATATAGATAGAGGGGTTTTGAGCAGCAAGCTTTCCCTAGGAAAAATATATGTGTTGTGGATTGATTTGCTTCTTTCTTTTACTTGGTTTGATTGTGCAATTGTGTTTAATTTCGATAGAATTAATTATAGAAGGATTCAGTATTTTTCTCTAGTATATTGCATGATCAGATTGAATCCATTGGAATACATATGTCTGTATAATTTCTACATGGTATCAGAGCACATGAAATCACTTTAGTGGAGAATAGGATTCGAATTTTCAAAAGTATTCTTTGGTGCGACAGGCCGATCAAGATCAATATGTCTTTCAATGGCTTGAGATTGGAGTATGAAATCGAGGGAAATTCCAATTATATTGCATGGAAAGATGAGAAGGAGGTAGTTCTGGAGGATAATGGGTTGAAATAATTCATTGATAATGACATTCCCAAACCCGTAGCAGTAGATGTCGCTCTTCTTGATTCTTGGCAAAAGAAGGTTTAAAAGGCGAGGAGGATATTATTGAAGGGAGTACGAGACCACATTGTCTCAAGTCTCCATGGAAAAGCAACTCCATATGCAATTTGGAAGGCTTTGACAGATCTGTTTTAGAACAAAAGCGACCAAAGGAAGTTGCCGCTGAAGGACAAGCTCAGGAAAATCAAGAATAAGGAGGGCAAGATGGTACCAACATACTTGGCGAAGTTCACTCAATGTCACGATGAGCTTGGAAGTGTTGGTGTGACCGTAGCAGATGATGAATTGGTGAGCCTAGCACTTCTAGTCCTTCCCAAGAGCTGGCATAGTTATCAGGACTCTGCCAATGGGAGGGAGAAGTTACCAGATTGGGAGCGATTTTGGTCGGATTTGGTACAAGAAGAATTCAAGTAGAATACCGTGGATGGATGTTCATCCAAGACTAATGACGAGGAAGATTGTACCTTGGCTAGGCAAAGAAGGCCAAGGGAAATAAATCCCAAGGTGATGCGGGAAATAAATACTTATCCAAGATCAGATGCTTTCACTGTCACGAGCATGGGCAATATGCTACAAACTGTCCACGGAAGAAAATAAAGGAGCCTGCAGTTGCAACAGGTGAAGCATTGGCTTCACATTTCGAGCTCGATTTTACTCTCATTGCATACATGTCCAACACTGTAATGGGATGCATGTGGTGTTTAAACAGTGGTGCCTCGTTCCATATGACAAGGAATAAAGATATTTCCAGTGACTTGGAGGAGAAGGACCTCCAGCAGAGCATAGAGTTTGGAGATGACGAGAGGTATAAAACTACTGACATAGGTACAGTTACCTTTCAGAGGGAGAATGGCTCCCATCTCAGACTAGCATATGTATTGCATGTTCCAGGCCTAAGGAAGAATCTTGTCTCCATAGCGGTATTGGAAGAACGTGGTTATGAAGTAATGTTTAGAAAAGGAAAAGTTTTCCTTAAACACATAGCCATGGGACAAGTGAAGCAGATCACTGTAAGAGTCAAGAACCTGTATGCTCTCTAGGTTGAGGATGCATGCAAGGATTTGAGGAGCAAAGAAATGGTTAATGAATTGGTGGTTGAGAGGGAGAATTTATCTCTCAACATGCAGCCTCAAAAGCAGTCTCAGAATTTTGTGGAGCAACCACAATTGGAGAAGCAGAGAGGAGATCGAGTGGAAGAGTCCACTCAAGCAGAGACCTCCAGCAGGGGGAATTTTGATCCAGAAGGGTAGAGGGAGTACATGCAGCTATACCTCCAGGTGTGAGGTGGCGCGATGTACAAAATTAATCCCAAGAAGAAATTGGGCAGGATTCATTGAGATGTTTTGTGTCATGGATCAAACCTGGCTATGAGGATCCCATGGTACAATAGTAGTAGGAAGTATTAGTTATATTGATGTATTCAAATGTCAGGAGGACAAAAATTAGAGTGACAAGTGTTGGATATTGGAGAGAAAATCAGAGTTGGCAGCAGTGCAGAGTGCATGGATGCAGATGTCAACAGTGCAGAGAGCCCAGTAGACATGTGCAGTAGCTAGCAATAGTCAGAAGACTCTGATGGCATATGCATTATACTGATTCAATTTTTTGGAGGCTATTCAGTTTCATAAGCGTTGCATGCAAGAGTTGCATGTGCGAACAACACTAGAGAAGTGTTGCATGCAAGATTTGCATGTGCGAACAACACTAAAGAAGTGTTGGATGCAAGAGTTGCATGTACGCATGCAAGAACATTCCAAAGGTACCAGATCAGGGCAGATTGATTCCTTTCTTGTTGAGAGGGAGTGTTGAAATTTGCAACAAGAAACAGTGAAATTGGCATCCAAAAAACATGACAACACACACTAGTGTGTGACCACAAGTCATGTAGTGATGGCTCCCAGTGATACATTAGTGTGCAAGCCAATTTATTTAATAAATTGGAAATGTGTCTAATTTAATTATCCCTTAATTAAATTGGACAATAAATTGTAATCGTATCTCATAAACACTTGTAATAGTTAACTAAGTGTGATAGACTCAGTTAGCTCATGAATTTCGAGTTGAGGGTGGATGGTGAGGCATGCAGAGTGATTCTATGTGTTTTAGAGTTCAAGTTGCAGTCAGTTCATTAGTTTAATGCATGAGAAATCAGTTAACTCAATTAAGTGAGTTAAAATCAGTTTAACTAGTTGTAATTGTTTTTTGCACTAGTGAGAGGTCAAGTGAGTTAAATCAGAATTAATTCACATGCAATGATCTATCAAGTTACTAACGATTTACTATTAATAGTTTCATGCATGTCAGTTCTGATGAAGACCCAGTTGAGATAAGGGTTAAAGGGAAGTTGACTATTAATTGTATTTTTAGAATTGGAAGTTGACTAAGTGTTGGCCCGATTTTGTCTAGATCAGTGTGAGGCAGTTAGGAGAGTGCAACAGATTCTTGTGAGCAAGAATGCATTGTATTGTTTCATGATTCCTTGGTTCATTATACAATATAGATTTAGGGGTTTTGAGCAGCAAGCTCTCCCCAGGAAAAATATCTGTGTTTTGGATTGATTTGCTTCTTTCTTTTACTTGGTGTGATTATGCGATCGTGTTTAATTTCCACAGAATTAATTGTAGAAGGATTCCGTATTTTGCTCTAGTATGTTGCATGATCATATTGAATCCATTGGAATACATATGTTTGTATAATTTCTACATCAGATTCTACTACACTTAATGATGAATTTAAATCATTGTAGATTCTAGAATGATGAATTTAAATCAATGTAGATTCTAGAATGATAAATGATGAACTTAAATCAATGTATACAATGTTTTACTATTTCTACCTCATTAAATCTATGTATGAATCGATGTATTTTGTTATTGAATTTTAGTTTAAATCATGTTTATGTTATCTATATACGTCAATGCCCCACCATCCTCCATAAATTTCCCTAAAATATTTGGTGGTACCCCCATGTTCCCCCTGAGTGTCTTCATGTTCTTCTCATTCTTGCATCTCCCCATCCCAAAAACTTGGTGAAACATTGGTATTTGGGGCTTTTGCACCCACATTTGAGGAAGCCTAAAAGATTAAATTATTTGATAGTTTGCGGAACATTGGATTTTGTTAATTCAAAGTTTCCCATCCTCATCCATGTTTCCATATGAATAATATTAACATGTGAATCAAAGTTAAACATCACTTTGGGAATCATAAATCCTTCAACTTTTAGGTCGAGTTGCGGGTCATAGTTGTCGTGAAAATTTTATTGGGTACTACTTGCCTCATTTTTTTTTACTTGTCCCTAGTTATGATAGTCAAGCTACTAAATGTTCTTCTTTTCATTCTTTCAATATATTCACTAGTTATGATAGTCAAGCTACTAAATGTTCTTCTTTTAATAAATTAATGAATTTGTTTAAGATTGTATCATTTATTCTTTCTTGGTACTACCTTTATTGACATTCTTTTTGCTTTTCTTATTCATATCCTTGGTTAAAGAATCCAAGTTCTTCTCTTACAATTTTTATTAATTTCTATGGATTAGGTTGTTGCTCCTGGAGAAAAAAACATTTCTTCTTTGATAAGTGAAGAATCATACCAGGGAAAACAAATAAAAGATCAAAATCATTTAACTATAATGCACACACGCTCACACAATTTTCATTATCAATGGCATATATTTATACATGAGGAGATGTATCTCATCTAATATCTCAATAATTTCATATAATCTCTCAACAATAACTCCATAAATCTCTCATCATCCATTTGACAAATATCTCACTAAAAACAACAACTTTAATAATTTCAAATGGATCATTATTCCAACATTTCTCCCCCATAATGATAATTTGGAAATATTCCAAGATCATCTTTGAATTTACATACCTTTTCCATAGATAGTGTTTTAGTGAAATTATCAACTACTTGTTCATATGTTATATAGTAATTTATCTTGATTCTATACCAAATGAAGAATCACACTAGCAAAAACATATAACAAAGCAAAATCATTTAACTATAATGCACACAAGCTCACATAATTTTCATTATCAATAGCATATATTTATACATGAGGAGAGGTTTTCCATCTCCTATAATCTCTCAGTAATTTCCTATAATCTCTCAACAATCACTCCATAAATCTCTCATCACTCATTCCACAAATATCTCTAAAAATAGCAACTTTAATAATTTCAAATGGATCATAATTCCAACAATAAGTATTATTGGGAAACAAGTTTTTTCGTGTGATGGATCTTGAAGCTAGAAAATTACTTTATATAACCTACAGGCCATGCCTTGCATACCCACAAACTAAAATAAAAAGGATGGTAGAAGAAAGCAGGAAAAATAGCCAACTTCCTCAACATTTTTGAACTCAAGAAGTTATAACTATTGTAGAATCGCTTTAAAATTTTATGCTTAAAACAATGCAATAGTATTTATTATAAGAACCATGAACATAACAACATTGATATAATAGTATTTATTATAAAAACCATGAACCTAACAACTTTACTCATATAAGATAGCACTAGTGGCTTGGACAAATATATCTAGCTTACACAAATAAAAACCTATCGAAAGACTATTTTACATATTTCTAAAAATAAAACTCATCCAAATTCCCAAAATACCATTAAAAATGAATAGATTGAAGGCGAAAAGATAAAACAAATAAAGGGAGAAAGACATAAACTATAACTATACTCAAGAAATCAAATCTTTAAGATTGTGAAAGTGTCTCACGTACTTCTTGATACGAAATGCCTTGACAAGCTAAGACTCACTGACCCCTTTTTCTTGGTTTTTCATTATTTTTTATACATTTCTCTAAAAATTATTTTAGTTAAAAGTCTGTAACTGCTTAATAAATAAATGAAATGCATTTACATAACTAATATGATGGAAAACATTTTTCTAAATCTGAATGTGTGTTGTGATTCCTTTTCGTAGCTAATACAAGTCCAAAGTTATTTGGATTTTCCCTCTTTAATTTACAAATTTGGTCGTCTACCTTAACCAAGGTCAAACCAACCCAAATTTCACTTATACAACGTTAAAGCCTTATTATAATAAACTCAAAAACATAATGTATACCCCACTTGTTTACTCTCATGAAGTAAAATTCAGGCCTGAATAAATAGAAATAGGGAGGGTCAATGACCCACTAAGGATGATTTGGCCTCTTCGGGGGTCCACAAGGAGTTCAATCCAATTTATAACTTGAGTCCCAAACACATCCAAAGGGCCTAACCAAACAAGAGGGAAAGGAGTCCCAAACACACATAAACCCAAACAGATGGGGTCCATAATAGAGTTTGGCCTATTTGGGGATCTAGCCTTTGTTCAAGGGTACGACCTTCCAGGAGGCCTAAAGAAGCGAGAGGGCTCAAATAATCTTGGGTCCATTCCATATTGTCTTTAAGTTTTGGTTTTTGTGCTAGTTTGGCAAATAACAACTTTGTGCCCTATCGACCTTCATTCAAACTTAAACCTTTTTCTATGAACTTTTGACTTTGTCAATACTAAATTGCATTGCAATTGAGCAATAATTGATCGAAAATTGTTAATGGAACTTGCCTCGTTCATATATAAGTATAAATTGTTTGACTTAACACGCAACTCCCATATTAAACTTTGAATAAGGCGATGGTTGTTTGACTTGATATGATGATGACAAATTATATGAAAAAGTAAGATTGTTTTGCAAATATGTCTGCCTTCTTCACGCACTACAAGCTTTGGAAACATGGCTCCAAGAACCATGGAAATGGCAAGGGGCGCTACGAGCGATCCTTTTCCTTTGGGAACTAATTGAACAATTTTCTTGTTGACTCCCATATCCTGGCCATAACAGTCAACAGAACTAATGAGAAGCCTCCTCTTGAGGATATTAGTGACAATATTAAACTCCATCTCTAGGCCTAATTTTTCCCTGTAATATGTTTGTTACAACATAGGGTACTAGTTTTCGTTGAACCTTTACAAGCTTAATTTGAGGCACTTTTGGTACATTATCTTCTCATCCTACTCTATACATTATGAGTCATTTAAATTATTGGAGTTGAGGATTTCATGTTTAAGCAAGCTTTGTAGGAGATGAATGATTCTCCTATCTCACAATTTCTCTAGCATGATTTGACAATCTTCAAGGGAATGGTTTCTAACTCTTCAAATATCACAAAATTTCATATCAATTCTATCCTTCATAGGATAGTAAGGGCTTAATTGGTCTTTCTTTAAGTGCCAAATAAAACAATATACTTAGGGAGTTCTTCCTCAACCATGTCCTCCTTGTCCTTACCAATCATGGTATCCTTCTCTTCCTTGATAATATGATACTCCTCCTTGATAGTCACTACCTCTAGCTTAATAATTACCTCCTTTAGCTCCTTGGCCAAAGTTTTAGTTGGCTACTTGAGTGTGATAGACATTGTGGTAATTTAGCTTATTTTAACCATTGTGTTGGCACTATTGTGTGTTATGGATCTCTTCTTCACGGATGAGACATGATTATGCATTCTTCAAGTTGTTTGGATAGGCATTCGTGATGGCATTGATGATGAATTGGCATATTTCACGATAATATTATATTTGGACCCTTCTATATGTATTTGAATCTTGCCTTCAAAGGAAACAAATTCATTATTAACCTTAATTTCTTTTTGTAATTGAGCTTCCATTTATTCCCTTTGTTTTTCTAAATCTTATGTATATTCACAAAGTGTCCAAGGTCACTTTCTAAGTCTCTCTAGCATGCAACTTTCAACCTTTGGAGCCTTTTGGTATATTCAACAAATTGCTTATAATGGAATAAAAAAATAGAAAGGAAATGAAAGATAAATATGAAGAGCATAAGGAACTTGTGCACTTGATTAAGTCACAATCTATGCCTCCTTGATATATATGTGAGTGTAACTCTAATAGATCCTAGAGATTTAAAAAATAGATCCAATAAGGGAGAAGGATGCAATGTCCTATGGTCTAAAAAATATGGATGGTAACACATAGGAAATCTCACAATCCACCATTCTAGCATTACCATCAATTAAATCCTATCCAATTAGCAAAAGTAAAATAATTATCATGATTGCCCAATACCTTGATGCATTTGATTTCAATTTATTAACTCTTGAACACCACCATTCTTCTAGGTTGGCAATAGGATAATTTATAGATACTTCTCAATGGAAAATTGCCACCCCGTTTAGCTAATGTAAATGTCGTCTTTGAAATTTTGAAATAATAATTTATTAAATTTCTTTTCTATATCACACATCTTTTTTCTTCACCATACTTTGGACAAATACCTCTAACTTTGCATTTTTTTTTTTCTTTATTGAAAATATTTTCTACATTTTATTAAATTATATACTTAATTTCATATTCTAAATTCAATAAATTAGAAATTAGTTTAGTTTTTTTCTAAATTCAATAAATATGGGTGGGCTTGGAGCTAAAAGTTATTAAATTATATACTTAATTTCATATTCTAAATTCAATAAATTAGAAATTCGTTTAGTTTTTTTCTAAATTCAATAAATATGGGTGGGCTTGGATCTAAAAGGAACCAAATTCATGTGAGGAGAAAGAATTAAATTGTAAGATCTAATTGGTTAGAAGATGATTAATCATAATGATTTTATAATTTTAGAAGTCTTTTTGTGCATGTTTTTAAAAACAAGAAAAAGGATTTGAGTCCATTTTTTTAGGAACCCTTGCTTAGCTACCATATTGAAAAGCTTATGAAGGTGAGTAAGAATCAAAGCTCCAATTTTAAAGATTTTCATTTGGTGGCTTTGGATGTCCATAAATTTCTCTTTTGCTAGTCATTTAACTGTGAACGCCTCCTAAAGTAAAACTCATTTTTTGTAACAGGGGTTTGAACATTCTACACAATATTTAGGTTTCATACATATCAATTTGATTCCCTCAATATATAATCATATTATTTTTCTATTTTTTCAAGTTAATACATTTTTATAATCAAATTTATAAAACTATTGCTTTATATTTATATATTATCCTTTTTTAATTAGTATTTTTCAATTGATTATTTTAACATTTTAGGAGCCAAGGGTGTACTCTTTTATACAAAGATTTAAAATAATATTTGTTTATACAAGTTCATAGAGTTTATGTAAAGGTATGAGATAAGTCTTCTATATTCTTTTCTTTTATTGTGATATATAATTATTTTTTTGGATTTTT
The DNA here is from genome assembly GCA_034641835.2 of Pinus albicaulis. Lineage (NCBI taxonomy): Eukaryota > Viridiplantae > Streptophyta > Pinopsida > Pinales > Pinaceae > Pinus > Pinus albicaulis. The sequence goes on from CM076574.1 coordinate 1,021,996,199, forward strand.
TTACAAAATATCCAATTTTATTTTTGTCAAAATTTAAGTGCTTTCCATTATTAAAATGTCAAAATTCAAGTGCTTTCCATTATTAAAATGTCAAAATTCAAGTGCTTTTCTTTATTAAATTTCCATTGATGAAATTTTGATATAAATACACAAGTAAGTTTATTGTTAATATTTATTATCAAATTAAGCTTTTGATGATTTAAAATGTCAAAATTAATATATTATATTTTCCATTTATATTTAAATCCTATATTTAAAATACTATTTATATTTAAATCTCATCTTCAAAATACATAAATGTATCATTAACCTTTAATTCTATATAATGTTAATAATTCTTTCCATAAAACCTTGACTTTCTTTGAAGCGGACTAAAAATCTCAGGTCGGCTAAAAATATGACATCGGCCCAGAATCGACTTCTCCACGCCACGCCCCCCACACACATATTTAACCCACAAAGATATAAACTCCATTATGCGAACTGCTCAAAGGTATATACGAAACGGATTATACAAACTGCTCAATAGTACACCAGCTCGGTTGCTCTCTCCTTTTATAGGTTGCCCCCGCCCTATCTCCTTCAAATTTTTTTTTGGTAATTTCTGTTCGTGCTATCTTCAGGAGGTTCGGGTTTCGATCCGCACTCCCATCAGTTTTCTGCAACAATGCCTCCCTCTCTTAATAAGAAGAATCCAGGGTCAACGACCCAGAAAAAGACAAAGAGAGCGGCTAAGGCTCCCACCAAAATCTCCAAAACCCAACCCAAGTCCTCCGTGAGTTCTACCCCATCGAAGTCAGAGCCGGAGGCACAGGGGAAGCCATCTCCCATCGTTGAAACTCTTAATTTCAGAGAGAAAGCCGTGGAGTCATCTAAAGATTTGAACGAGTCTCAGACGCAAAAGGAAAATCCCGTAGTAGATGCCACTGAGGAGGACAAAGAATCCACCAAGGATGCTGATAAGCCCTCTGCTGATTGTAGCGAAGAGGGCGGCAAGGGAATAGACTCAGAGAACATTAAGGAAATCGATACTGTAATGCTGGAAGCACATGATAATGAGGTTGAGGGTAAGGATAATGAACACCAGGATGAACTTGATGTGGTCATTGGTGACCAAACCCATGTAAATGTAAATGAGGAGGAGGGTGTGGAGCGTGAAGATGAGATGGAAACACCCGCCACGGTGAAGGAGCGGCGGATAAAGCAGAAAGAGTTTGAAGTTTTCGTAGGTGGGCTTCATAAAGACGCGGATGAAGAGGATCTGAAGAAGGTGTTTAGTGAGATTGGTGAAGTTGTTGAGATCAGGTTGCCAAAGAATTCTCGGACTCAGAAGAATAAGAGCTTTGCATTTGTTCGTTTCGCGAGTGTGGAGCAAGCCAAAAAGGTGTTGGAGAGACAGAGGATTCAATCACACAATAAACACGAATATTTCACACACGAACAATGAGCTGCTGCTCTTCTATTAATCATAAACTTCTGAATCATAAAACTCTCTTACTCTCTTGAAAACACTGAACCCATGACGGGTATTTAACCTAATTGACATGCAAAGACTCTCACACAAAACTGGACTTAATCAACTCGCTAACTCGCTCACCAAACATAACTGAAACTGAACTCAACTAACTAACTCCACTTAACTGCATGAGGAAGTAATTATATATTTTAACACTCCCCCTTAATTACGACCTCTAAACTAAAACATAACTTATGACAACTCAAACATGCCTGCTGGTCTATGTCTCAGCTAGGCTTACAACACCCAAGTTTCTTTTATGAAACTGAAACAAATCTACTGCTAATGGCTTCGTAAAGATATCAGCCATTTGATCACTCGTTCTACAAGGCTTCAAGTGAGCTTCTCCATTGTTCACTAATTCTCGAATAAAATGATATCGAGTATCAATATGCTTGCTCTTTTGATGAAACACACTATTCTTGGATAGTGCAATCGCTGATGTGTTGTCACAGTATATCGCTGTTGATCCTTGCTGTTTCTGCTTGAGTCCATCCAATACTCTTCTTAGCCATACTGCTTGACATGCTGCTGAAGTCGCTGCTACATATTCTGCTTCTGCTGATGATAATGTCACAATAGGCTGCTTCTTAGATGCCCATGCTATCACACCTGAACCGAGATGGAAAACATAACCTGATGTGCTCTTTCGATCATCCAAACTTCCTGCAAAATCACTATCTGTATATCCAATCAACTCTTTCTTTTCTGTACTTGCATACATTATGCCATAATCTCTGGTTCCTGCTATGTATCTCAGAATTCTTTTTCCAACACTCCAATGTGTGTCTTTTGGAGTCTCCATGAATCTGGAAATCAGACTCACTCCCTGCATAATATCTGGTCTTGTAGCTGTGAGATACATGAGGCTACCAACCAATCTTTTGAATAGAGTTGGATTGACATCTGCCCCTTCATCATCCTTACTCAACTTTGTACCTGTTGCAACTGGTGTAGGTACATGTTTGGAATTATCCATCCTGAATCTTTTCAGCAAATCTGTTGCATACTTATTTTGACAAATAAAGATGCCTTTTTCAGATTGCTCAACTTCAATGCCAAGAAAATATTTCATGAGACCCAGATCTGTCATCTCAAATTCTTTCATCATGGCTGCTTTAAATTCATCTATTTCAAGATCACCTGTGAAAATCATATCATCAACATATAAGCAAACTATCAAAATCTGTCCATGCTCATTTACCTTTGTGTATAAGGTAGGCTCAATGCTGCTTCTGCAAAATCCATTCTTGATCATATAATTGTCGATTCTGCTATACCATGCTCTAGGTGCTTGCTTCAGTCCATAGAGCGCTTTCTTCAATCTGTAAACTTTATCCTCTTTTCCTTCAACTTCATAACCTGGAGGCTGCTGCACATAAATTTCTTCTTCTAGAATTCCATTCAAGAAGGCTGATTTGACATCCATCTGATACACTTTCCACTTGTTCTGAGCTGCTGTCGCTAGAACTGCTCTTACAGTATCCAATCTGGCTACCGGAGAAAAAGTTTCTCCAAAGTCTATTCCCGGTTGTTGCGAGAATCCTTTAGCTACAAGTCTTGCTTTAAATCTGTCAATCTCACCTTTCTCATTCAATTTGGTCTTGTATACCCACTTCACACCAATGAGATTTTTATCGTTTGGTAAATCAACCAAATCCCATGTATCATTCTTTTCAATGGAATTCATCTCTTCATCCATGGCTTGCACCCAATTTTCATCTCTGATTGCTTCTTCAAACGAAGAAGGTTGGAATGCCAATAATGCAAAATTTGAACTAACATCCAAATCATCATAAATATCCTGCAAACTTCTCATCTTTTTCTTACCTGATTCGCTGCTTGGAGAAATCTGATCTGTGGATCTACTTGAAGATCCATGCTGCTCTGAAAATCTTGGAGTCCTTGCTGGTGTGACTCTGTTTGGTGTCTGCTCTTTTGGTTCTTGCTGCTCCTCTTCTTCTACAAGATCATCCTCCATCAATGGTGTTTGAGCATCGGTTAGTGTGTCTACAGTCCCATTCCATGACTCTTGCTCTTTGAACACAACATCTCTGCTAATGATTGTCTTCTTTGTGACAGGGTTATACAGTTTGTAAGCTTTTGACTGCTCACTATAACCAGTAAATATACATTTTTCACTTTGATCATCCAATTTGCCTCTTATTTGTTTAGGCACATGTGCATAGGCTACACATCCAAAAACTCTGAAATGAGATACACCGCAAGACATACCTGACCACGTTGCTTCTGGAACTCTGTTCATCACGCTCTTTGTAGGAGATCTGTTTATCACATAAACAGCACATGCAACTGCTTCTGCCCAATACTCATTAGACAAGTGTCTTCCTTTCAACATGCTCCTTGTCATGTTCATGATTGTTCGATTCTTCCTCTCTGCTACACCATTCTGTTGTGGTGTGTATCTCGTCGTAAACTGTCTTCTGATTCCATGTTGTTTGCAGTACTCATGGAATGCCTTCGAATCATATTCGCCACCACGATCAGATCTCAATACCTTGATCTGTCGATCACTTTGGTTCTCCACCAAAGCTTTGAACTCTTTGAATTTCGCAAAAGTTTCAGACTTTTGCTTCAAAAAATAAACCCAAGTCTTCCTACTGTAATCATCAATAAAGGTGAGGAAGTAACAACTTCCACCAATCGACTGTGTCCTCATAGGTCCACACAAGTCAGTATGCACCAATTCAAGTGGTTTCTTTGCTCTGTAAGAAACTCCTTTCGGAAAAATTTCACGGTGTTGCTTGCCTAAGATACAACACTCACATGTGCTAGCAGGTTCTTTGATGGGAGGTAGACCTCTCACCATCTGTTTCTGCTGCAATAATTTTAAACCGGAAAAATGCAAGTGTCCAAACCGAAAGTGCCATAACCAGTATGCATCAGAACATGCAGTTGTAAAAGAACTAACCTGATCATTGTAGTTCATAATGAGAGGAAAGAGTCTATTCCTCGTCATCTCCACCTTTGCAATCAGCTGCTTGCTTGGGGATTTGTCGTAAATAACACACTGTTGTCCCTTAAAGGTAACTTTGTATCCTTTCTGCATCAATTGACCAACACTAATCAGATTGTGTTTGAGTCCAGGGACATAGTATACCTCTGATATGGTCTTTGGCTCCCCCTGATTGGTCACAATGTTGACCACTCCTTTGCCATCTACAGCCACAGTCTTGTCAGTCCCCAACTTGACCTCTGTCTGCACTGTGACATCCAAATTAGCAACCAAATCCTTGTTGCCTGTCATGTGGTTACTACAACCACTGTCTAATAGCCAGACCTTATTAGACGGTGCATGCATGGTGTTGCATGCAAGAAACATAGAGTCAGTGTTTTCTGTACTAACATTAGCTCTCTGATTGCCTTGATCTGCAATCTTCTTCCTACAATCACGAGCATAATGTCCAAATCTACTGCAGTAATAACACTTTACCTTAGATTTGTCAAACCTTTGATTGTTATGAAAGCTTCTGCTGCTGCTGCTTCCACTTTGATGCTCATGATCAGCTCGGCCATCTCTGTGACCGCCATAGTTGTTGCCTCGTCCTCTGCCTCTCGATCGACTTCTTCCTCGACCTCTTGAAATATTGACTTGACTTTGGAAGGCTATTTCCAAAGTGGAATCCTTATTTCTGTCTATCCTTGCCTCATGCGATAGAAGAGATCCCATCAACTCATCAATTGTGAGTTTTTCCAAGTCCTTTGCTTCTTCTATGGCTGCTACCACCACATCAAATTTGGTAGACAGTGATCGAAGAACCTTCTCAATCACTGTTCGATCTTGAACATCTTCGCCATATATTTTTAACTGATTGACGATAGACATGACCCTATTCATGAAGGAATCAATGTCCTCTGTCTCCTTCATCTGCAGACTTTCAAAGTCTCTCCTAGTGTTCTGCAATTTAACAATGTTAACTTTAGCCATACCTTGATAGCTGGTCGCCAAGGTGTCCCATGCCTCTTTTGCTGACGAGGTTATCATGATCTTCTGGAACACGGCTCGATCTACTCCCTGCTGGATCAGAAGCAACGCTTGCGCGTTTTTCCGCTTATCTTTCTTCCACTGGTCCCTCTCTGCATTACTGAGGGCTCGTTCTTCTGCCTCATCTTGAGGTTCTGCAAACCCATACTTGACATGATCCCAAACATCATGCGCTTTTAGCATGGTCTCCATCTTAATGGCCCACATATCGTAATCTTTCCCATTGAAAGATGGAATTTGTGGCTGAAAATTTGATGTGGCCATCTTGCCCAAAAAAAATTGTCTACAGAAAACCCTAAATTTCTCTCCTTTTTTGGTTTTTTTTTTTTTTTTTTTTTTAAATCTCTCAATAAAACCCAAACCCTAGGTTTTATATAAAAAGTATTCTTTTCTTTTTATAAAAGTTTATAAAAAACTTTATAAAAAAATCTTTGGATGTTTTTGTTTTATTTATATAAAGAATTTTTTTAAAAACCTTTATATAAAAAAAATCAAAAAAAATATGATGGTGATTATATCCTTCGTATGCAAACTATATAGAAGCCTTTAATGAATAAAAAAGAGCGCATACACATCCACGATGTTTTTTGGATTTTCCAAAACACAACAAGTATGCCGCACGGAATTCGAAAGTACATATACAGGTGTACCTTTTCAAAAAATAAAACTCACGTATTTGTTGAACACGGCTTTGCTTTCACCTTTGCTGCCGTCGGCAGCGTAATTTTTTTTTTTATGAAACTGGGTTCCGCACCCTCAAAAAATGGAATCTGCGTTCCAGTTCCGCACCCCTATGAAGGCAAGGCTGCCAAAAGCCCGCAGCTCCTTTTGGGAGAGAGTGCGGTCGGGTCCGCCGGTAATGCACTAAATACGTGCGGATCGCGTAAAAATCCGGCCTTTTGCTCTTGGCCTGCTTATGGGTTCTGCTCGCCCACGGATCTCTGATCTTTCCTCAGCTCCGATACCAATTTGTTGGAGAGACAGAGGATTCAATCACACAATAAACACGAATATTTCACACACGAACAATGAGCTGCTGCTCTTCTATTAATCATAAACTTCTGAATCATAAAACTCTCTTACTCTCTTGAAAACACTGAACCCATGACGGGTATTTAACCTAATTGACATGCAAAGACTCTCACACAAAACTGGACTTAATCAACTCGCTAACTCGCTCACCAAACATAACTGAAACTGAACTCAACTAACTAACTCCACTTAACTGCATGAGGAAGTAATTATATATTTTAACAAAAGGCAGTGGCAGAGCTTAAGAATCCACAGGTGAGAGGGAAGCAATGCGGAGTTGCAAGAACCCAAGATAATGAAACTCTTTATGTACGCAATATTTGTAAATCATGGACAAAAGAGGCTCTTCAACAGAAATTGACAGAATATGGAATACACAATGCTGAGGAAATAACTTTGATGGAAGATCCAGAACAACAAGAAGGGGCAGGGATAAATAGGGGGTTTGCATTTCTGGAGTTCCCTACTCATCTGGAGGCTACCAATGCCCTCATCCGCTTGCAGAAGCCAGACGTTTTCTTTGGTACTGATGTTTGTGCAAAGGTTGCATTTGCCAAATCTACCATTGAGCCGGACGAGGAAGTTATGGCGCAGGTAAAGTCTATTTTTGTTGATGGATTGCCACCTTCTTGGGATGAAGAGCGAGTTCTGGAGAAATTTAAAGCTTATGGTGAAATTGAAGAAGTGGAATTGGCACGAAACATGCTTGCAGCCAAGCGTAAAGATTTTGGGTTCATTTCTTTCCGAACTCGTGAAGCGGCACTGGCTTGCATTGAAGGAGTAAATAAGAATGAGGTAAATGAAGAAGAAGAAGATAAAAAGGTTACTCTGAAAGCTACTCTTCGGAAACCTCAGCAAAAGGGACGATCAGTTAAGGTTGGGGTTCGTACTGCACGATACGGTAGGGTGCCATGGGTTCATAGGGGAAGGGGCTTTTTAGATGAAAGTCGTCAACATTTTGGAAGGGCCTATGATAGGCGACCATCCGGTTCTGGTTCTGCTTATATAGGGAGTGCTGGGAGGAATTATAGAGAAGATGGCCATTATCTCTCTAGGCGAGCTCTACCTTCAGCTAGATCCCATGAAACAGCTACTAGACTATCTTCATACCAAGATGATTATGGATATCGTGGGGTTGGAAATTCTGAGAGCATGCTTCCACGCAGGCGTCCATATCCTGAGAATAGCAACAGTACTTATCGAATGAATGGAATGCCATCAGACTTATATCATTATGGAGATGTTGATGATTATGCAGGAGTATCATGTGGGTCCAAGCGCCCATATTCAGTTGTCAATAACGATCTTCCAACTCGGCATTCCAGGAGTCGTCTGGATTTTGAAGTAGGCGCTCCAGATTCACGTTACGAAAGAGTGTCCAGGGTAGGCCAAGATTCACAATTAGGTTATGGTGCAGGCAACAGAACAACTGGTGCAATTTATTCAAGTGATTACCTACCCAGGGGCAATGGTGTTCGAGGCGGACCACATCCATCTACGGGTTATGGACAAGGCAATAGCTCAGCCTCATATTATTGAAAATTTAGATACAGACTGAGATGCAACAAAGTAGAATAGATTTATTATTTCGAGTGTAATTGTCTTGGTCAATTTTCTAACAAAATATTTTATTAAAGTAGGTGTGACATTCTTTATTTAGTGGTTTCCTTATATAACAAAGAGGGCATCCATGATGTTCTGGAAAATTTATATACTTTGAAATCATGCAAGTAATTATTGCCTGCAGTGAGAGAGAGTATCTTTACTTTTGGAGCCTGAGAGCAATTCCTTATGTCATCAAATTCCAAATTTGGCTAGGACTTCTGAGTTAGCTGTCTGTAATATGTATATTGGCTCAAGAAAATATTGAGTCGTTTCTTCGCCAAATGCCTAGATATGTAAACATGGTAGTATGGACTAGAATCCCCAACCTTCTCCTGTGGAATAAGAAGAAGCATAAAGCAAACAGCTTTTCAATTTAATTCCACGTTTTATCGTGTTTTATTAAGTTTGTCTGGCTTTAGTGTCTATTACATGCTTTATACAGTAGAGTATTTCGGACATCCCCGTGTTTTTAGTTAATTTTCAAGTTTGACAATCCCTAAACCATAGACTGTGGGACTTTCCTTTCTCTTTGTGTTATTACATTGGCCAGTGAAGCTGCAATAATTTTCTCATTAAAAAATTTGGCCAGTGAAGCTGCAATAATTTTCTCATTAAAAAAATTAATTGTTTTAGTTTAAAATAATTGTGAATTCCAATTCCCAAGTGGTGTTTCTGCATGCAACAACCCCACATACAGGAATGAAAAGGCCTGGTTTTTGGGTCAAGGATCCATATCCACATGTAAAAAATATCGCTTGAGTTTCTAAAGCAGAAGAGAATCACTAGTCTGACTAGGGTTTTACTGCAGGATCCCCAAAGTAAACCTGAACTCAGATATTTACCAGTTCCATCATCCAGAAGAAGCGGAGTCAATGTAGCCCACTCATTTTCTGATAATGTTGGGAACTAGCTACACTTCAGAAGAAGCCATCTCTGAGCATCCATACATATGGAGATACAAAATCAGAAGCAACATATCTCCACAAGCCAAGGCCAAATGACTCACTTATGTTGTTATGTTGAGGATTTGGCCATGGGAGATAAGAGGTGCTGGAACTCAAACTCCTACCGTGTTGCCATTTGGGAGTAAAATAACGCAAAAAATATTCCCCCCATCTGAACAAGGTGTTGGAGATGTTACATTATTGTAACAGAGCACCAGTTCAAACGTCAAAACAATGACACCTTTAAACTCTTTGGAAGTTTAAAGACTCTCAGGCTTATTTTGGCCATCAGGTTGGCTAGAGAACACAGAGCTTGAGATGCCTATATGGACGATGCATACCATTCTGATTACAAAGAATCAACAGTGAAGCTTTCAACTGCTAGCTCTACAGCAGAAAACACACAGTTGTCCCCCACAAGCTACCTATCGACCCCATACCCCGCTTACTGCGCAATATCCATGGCCCCTCTGATCATGCTTCCATGATATGTTGAATGGACAGTAGACCTAGTGAAGGGTAATTGTCTACTGTTGAATGGACAGTAGACCTAGGAAAACCCTATATCAATTCTTCTTATTATTAATATCGAATGTTCAACAGAGAGAAGTGATTTCAAGAACAAAACCTTTTGAAATGGCGATAAATATAAACACAAATATGACATAAAAAATAAAAAGTCATGAAGGTTCTTCTGAAGTTAAATGATCAACTAAGGTATGTGATGTTTCAAGGTGTTGTGGGCTGCATACGTAACCCATTGGGGGCTTCAAATTTCTCGTGCTCGTCTTCATCGATAGCTCCATCCTTGAATACATCAACATTCTCCATAAAGTGCAACATCTGTTGGTCATCATTGAAAATGCACAAATTATTAATGTTATTAGCGACAGATGGCTTATAAATAATTTCTACAAAAAAATCGTCCCTAAGCGGTGATAACATAGCATCAACATTTTTCAATGCATCCACAGATGTGATGTGTATTCTAGGAACAGATGTGATGTGTATTCTAGGAACAGGGTAATCTTCTTGACGGTTCATTCATACTTATGGTTCATCATACCTTCACTTCGGTTTTGGGTCAATGCTGCCAACTCATCTCAGTGTCATCGATATGTTCAAGAGAAGTCATCCAGTGAATACTCATCGTTCTGCAATACTCAGAAACCTTCATTCTAATGAAAGTCATCCCTGAACATTGCTATATCAAGTCATCATTTCTCTCCAAAATCAGTAACTCCCATTTCGCAATAAAGTGGCTTCCTGTCGACGGAAAATCATCATCCACGAAGTTCACTTAGAAACATCATATTCCAGTACCATGAGGCTTGTTACAACATCGACAAAATCCTCACTTCCAGATTTTTGACCGAAAGATTTTATTTGGCGTTCGACATCAAATCATCTATTCACGCCTTACGAAATGTACTGCAGTACCTTGAGGGCCATTGACATCAATGGTGGTTCTCTCGCATTTTTTAACAACTCATATCATTGACTGGTAATCAAATGATGTCTTACCATGTTTAACTACAAATCATATATTCACATGGCTAGACTTGTACTCGAATGATCAAGTGAACGAGATAAGAAGACCTCGGATCTAGTTTCAACCATACAGGCTACGATTTCAGGATTGTTGTACACATCATCTGTACGGTGACCTTACATACAGATCGTCATCCAGACATGGGCCTATATCTGTAGGCATGTATGTATTGGGAAACATTCCAATGTAGACAACATTCTGCACTATGTACATGTTATTATATAGTTTATGTGCTGAGCATGGGAATGACTTCCCTCAGCAATTCGTGATCAAGAGGATATATCATGATGTAATGTATTGTAAGATTGATGCATGTAGCCACTCTGCTTCAGCTCCAGCGCATCACAATGTAAAGCATCTCATTCAAAAATATTGTTATTATTATTCTGACTTCGTACCTTAGGGGGAAATCTGTTGTAGGTCAATTTGGGCACCATTCCCAATGACCTGGTTAAACTGGACATCATCCTCATAGCCAATGAATAGGGTCTAT